>CM043112.1:34247284-34462284 GCA_023701765.1 Hylyphantes graminicola
TATTTTTGGTCGGCGGCGTCTTATATAGCCTGTGGCCGGAAGTGCAGAGCCACCTGACACAATTAGTTGAAGTTTGGTTAGCTGCTCTAGCAAAAGCTGCAGATCTAGTTCAGCACAAGGCACACCGCCACATCACTCCCCCTCCAGTCTAAAAGACGAAAAAAAATTTCAAAGTTTAACGAAAAAAAAAACTATGAAAAAATTGATTATTAGCAATTTTACAATTGAGAACAGTAATAATGAAAGCGAAATTGACTTTTCGGCCTGACCTGGTTGAAGAGCCGTTTTTTGAGCTCTGCAAAGAGTCATTGTCTGAATTCGGAACCGAAACATCTTGACCACTGTTCACTGAAACATTCTTGAAATTGGCAGATTCCTTTAACAGGTAGGCTTGTTTTTCAAAATATCAATTGATATCACTTTTGACTTGCCCGAAATGTTAATGCAAAAGAGCTTCTCTTTCCCTTCTAACACATTGCAAGGCCGCACGTATGGTTGCTGAAGCGATTTTCTGACGCAGTCCACTCACAAACACGTGGATACAGTTTTAAAATGCAGAATGAACGAGCACTTTTCTAGCGGTATGGTGGGAAGCCGACGTTGGCCGGAAAGTCTCCATGTACTGTCGCAGCAGCTGAAGGAATTCAGTGCTGCATCTTTGGCCGCGGAGGAGGTTAGCCCGTGGCCTTGCCGTTAGCCTGCTAGTGGTGATGATGCCTGCTTTGCTGCCTGAAGTGAATCTCAGGGCTTTGCTGCCTGAAGTGAGTATGAGGACTTTGATTTGCGGTTGCGTGAAGATTGTCAGATGACATGCCGGGTTTCGATCCTGGGCCGGTCACTGAGAAGCCAGGGCCGGTCACTGAGGTACCACGACAGGACGGTGAGGTACCACGGCAGGTCGGTGAGGAACCACGTCACGACGGTGAGGTATCACGGCAGGTCGGTGAGGAACCACGACGGTGAGGTACCACGGCAGGTCGGTGAGGAACCACGACGGTGAGGTACCACGGCAGGTCGGTGAGGAACCACGGCACGACGGTGAGGAACCACGGCAGGTCGGTGGGATACGACAGCAAGACAGTGAGGTACCAGGGTGGATCGGCGAAGAGCCAGTGCACGTGTTGGCGAGGTCACACGCAGGTCGAGCTACATCGGAACTGGAAACCAAGGCATTTTCGCAGCTGCACAGATCGCAGGTTGTTCGCAGGTTTGTAGATGCACAAGTTTAACAGGTTGCAAGTTACATGTCCGAAGGTCAACAGTTTGTGGGTGTTAGAAGTAGGCGTTGAAGAAAGTTCCAAGCTTCATTTAAAATCAACCTTTATTAAAACAACCATCAATAAATTTAATATAAATAGAAAATCCTAACCATTGTATAAACTTAACAACACGAAAAAACTAAAGTCAAAATACGTGGCATGTCGATCAAGGGAGAGGTCGTGACAGGTGCCATGTGGAAATTAAGATGTAGCAAAGAAGAGAAGAGAATGTTTTGGTCTTCGGCGTAGCTTATATAGCCTGTGGCCGAAAGTGCAGCGCCACCTGACACAATTAGTTGAATTTTGGTTAGCTGCTCTAGCAAAAGCTGCAGATCTAGTTCAGCACAAGGCACACAGCCACAACTTCATATAAATTTACACTCTTGTAGCTATTTTTAAACCCCTTCAGGTGTTGTGTTCGAATAAATTTCACCACCTATTTATTACTAAGACATTTTGCTTTAATTAATTGTTAGAATGAACTATTAAAAAATAATCTGGCAAATCCCCCCCCCCCCCTTGTGTGTTTATTCATATAAAAGACAAAAAATTTTACTTTTTACTTACTTAAATTGACGTGGCTTTCAACAAATGTGATACTTTTTTTGCCTAAATTGCTTACATTGATTTTCATCGGAAATTAAGAGGATACACTTAAATTATTTTAATTTCACAAAAAAAGTCATGTATTTTTATGTTAAAAAAACAACTGTAATTTTATTTCTCTAGTTATTTTGTGTGTAAAACAAAGCTGTTAAAAAAACACGTTTTTTTTTTCCTGTTTTTAATAAAAATAGTACTAGACAGCAGCCGAACAAATATTAAACTGCTTTTTTTAACACTGTCTGTCGGAAATCTCAGTTACGAAAAAGTTGGACTAAAGTTATAAGTATCTGTGGTTCAAACCCGGTTCGGTAGTTTATTCCCCAGTATAGCATAACGTTTAGGGTCTTCGCCTGACACGGGGTGACCTGGGTTCAACTTAACTCCGGTGGAGGTAATATTTGGTTTTTCTTTACAACTCGTCGATTAAAATGCAGCTCTTGCGTTAAAACTGCAAATTGTTTTGAATAAAATAAACATATTTCTCCTTAAATAACATATTTTATTTGCATGCAGCCAGGTGGTAATAGGTTTTACTTCAAGGTGAAAAAACATAAATAAGTTTAAATTTCTATTCTGTCATGAATTCATTTGGATTTGTCTGCAAGCAGTTGGTCCTTGTCTAACTTGAAATACCAAACACACTAATATTGTTTCAATTGTTTTATTTCAACAAATTGATACTGACCTCAATCTTCTTCGATGTCATTAAGAAGAATAAACAACTTTATCAACTGATATAATCTCTAAATCAAATACCTATTTCAATGGCATTCAACTTAAAGTTCTTTATATCAACCATCAAACAATAAATTTCCACCGAAGGGCGATAAAAACGGCCTCTATCAAAACAAATCATGATCTCTAATGTACCCTTTACCGACCGCAGACACCTGACAAATACGATGCTAAAACATGACAAAAAAAGACAGGTGAAAAATGTGCTAAGTTGCCTACCATAACACTATTTCGTTATATGCCACTTGGTTTATACATAAACTGAACACGTTATATATAGTTACTCTTACCAAATGAACCAAATATCCCAAAAAGTTTCTTATGACATGTCATGCCTAATACATATCAATAAGCAATTTTATCAAGCGTATTATTTCTAAATCCTTTACTTATTTCGATGATATTTTTAAAAAGGTATTTTATATCAACTGTCGGAGAAAAGATTTCTACCTAAATACCCAAACACAATAAAGTAGTCTACATCAAAACAAGTCATGGTCTATTTATCAACCATTGAACTAATGCGGTCGCTTAACATATACGGATGGACATTGTTTCTCCATTTGTATCTCTTTTATTTTTCTCTAATGGGGCTGCAACCTTGGTGGTCAAGCCTTTGCAGACTCGGCATATTCCCCAGAACTGAGAGCCATTTTTTGTGACACCATCTAGGCGACTCTCGCTACCAATTTTGACGCCCAGATTACAATGAATCCGAGCTCTCCGTGGATGTTAAAGTATGCCAGGATTTTAATTTTGCCAAGAGAACCAGGACAAATGCCAACTTATCATATGGCGCCCAGAATTTTCAAATCCAGAAAATCCGACGACTCAGCCGGGGCTCGAACCCGCGATCTTGGGCTTACGAGGCGGACGCGTATAACCTTTCAGACACTATGCCTCTTCTTACCAGAAGTACACATACAATTAGATGTCGAGTTCATTTCAAGATCTCCGGATCGGAAGGCCCCGCGTGATTGAGTCTCGGTACCACGAAGACCCACCGAGTATATACGGAGTACGTGCACGTTAAATATGTTGAGTCCGAAAGTCCTGTGGGCGGTCTTTGCGCAGTTTCCCACGGGTACAGGTAACCTCCTCTCCAGGGGCATGTCTAAATTGTGTAGGTGGCGCGCAGGTCCCTGACAAAGAACACAAGCCTGAAAATATGTCTACCAACGAACCAATCATCGAAATCATTTCATAAATTCATTTTACTATATTGTTCTATATAACAACTTTTCTCTAATAAACATGAATGTTCAAGATTTCTAAAAATACCGATTCCGCAGCAGCTGATTTAAAAATTGTGCAAAAACAACCAATACAGCAGCACTGTAAAACACATACTTTTAATTTTACAGAAAAAACCTATCAGCTGGTCCTTTATGCATTACGTTTAAAAAATTTACTTGCAAAATGTCTCAATAATTACTTCTTTGTTTGATGACGCCAATGATATTTGTTTGTACGCCATTCGAGAATTTCAGACTGTTTAGTTTGACTCTGCAGGCCAGTTACCAAGAATAATGATCAATGATTTTAAAATTCTTATTATCAAAACTTGCACCTACTTTAGCAACCAAAACATCCTTTGGCATTCCATCATGTAATTTCTGGCATCCCCGGATGTTAGCTTAGAATAACTATTGTTTATTATTATCATTATTATTATTATTGGAAATTAAGAGGATGCTCTGTAAAAAATATTCTAATTACACAAAAAAATCCAGATATTTCCATAAAGTACTTGATTTTTCTGTGAAAATTTTTTATGTAAAAAATGCCGTTTTAATTAAAACCAGTTTTTTTCTGTTTTGTATACAAAGTGTATTATACAGCAGACGAACAAGCTCAGTTGTTAGAAGGTAGGACAGATGCTTTGAATGTCCGAGATTCCTTATCCAAATAGCATTCTGTTGACGAAAAAAAAAGTATTGGTTTCCTTCAAAAAATTGACACTCACTGACATCACTTTTCTACGAACCCATTTAAAAAAATAAACAACTTAATGAAGCCTATCATCTCTCAATCCCGATATCCGATATATCTTTCCGATCTATCATCTCTCAATCCGATATATAACCCCATATTCACCGACCGCGGACATTGGACGTATCCCTTAAAGACTGAACTATCATCATCATGCGGGTATGAGAGATAATGTTCAAGCTTATAAAAAAAGAAACAGAAGATACATGGTGTCCCAAAATTGAAAACTGTTTTTAAAAGTTAATAAAAAAGACTCGTTTTCAGAACCGAACATTTCTGACCACGTTGTCCTTTTCGGTGTATACGCATTAATAGTTCTTGTTGTTGTTGCTGTTGTTTCTTATCCCCACTGGTCTAGCGGAGCTAGACCAGGTCCTTGAGTCCATTCACCCTCAGGAAATCGAAAAACAAGACCGGGTCGCGCAGAAAATCCTCCTTTGCAAAATTCACGCAGCTAAGGAGGTGGGCCGGGCTGGCCGCACTGGAGAGACATTTGTTGCAGGTGGGGTAGACCTTTTGTTGCTGTTCGTACTTCATGCACTTTAGGTGACCACTGATGAATCTAGCGTATGCGGTCTGATCACCTCTATCACCCCCTGAAGGTCAAAGCACGACCCGGCTTATCCACAGAGTACCAGATGTGTACTGGGGGAGTAGTTCAGTTAAGCAGGACACCTTTCTTTCTAATGGAGTGAATTTCTGAGGATGTGAGTGCCAAATTATCCGGCAGGGGCTCATTTGTGCCAAGTTTTGCCAGCGAGTCAGCGATCTCATTTCCGTAAAGACCAACGTGAGACGGAATCCACTGCAAATAAATATCTCGCTTCACGGAAAGTTTACTGAGCAGTTGCAAGATTGCTGTTCCAGCTCTATCGCCCACTTTGGGCCATGCACTCAAATATTGGATAGAGCTTCTACTATCCGTTAGGATCCAGATGGGGTCTAACCGCGAGTCCCCTTCAATTGCCTTCAGTCCTGCCTCAATAGCAAGAAGCTCCGATCGGAAAACAGAACAAGAATCCGGGTTTCTCATTTTTATGTTGGTATCGCCTCCAGGTCTCTTGATGTAGACTCCACTTCCAGTACGACTCTGATCGTCCCTGCTACCATCTGCATAAACACAAAGGCCCTCCTCTGGGATGTTGTTGATAATTTCGAGAGACAGTTGCTGAAGCAATTCAGGAACGTCTGAAGTTTTATTTGTGCCTGATGCCAGATCCGGACAAAAGTGTACTCTTGGAATCCCACGTGAGGGATCGACACAAGACTTAAGGGAGTGCTGTTCGACATCTTGATAGACTGAATTCAGGGAAATTGCACTTGAAAAAGGGCTATCTCTTCTTAGTCTCTGATTATTGGTCCAATGCAGGAGGTAGTCAGCAGTTCTGTGTTGGGCCCCAAAACTAAGTAGTTTACTAAAATACTTCACAAGACAAGTCTCTCTTCTCATATTAAATGGCAGAAGGTCTGACTCAAATAACACAATTTCACCAGGGCAGGAATGTCGCAAACCTGTAATTATGCGTCCCGCACTCTGTTGAACTCGATCAAGTTTTCGAAGATTGGATACTGACGCACTCGAATAGATTTGTTGACCATACTCTAATATAGGTCTTACAAGAGCGATGTAAGTTGTCCTTAGCGTAGCCGCGTCTGCACCCCAGTCGCGGCCAGAAATGTATTTAAGGATGTTCATTGTTCAGTCGCTTTCTACTCTTGGCCACCAGGGCCTCAATATGTTTGTTACAAGTAAATTCTGGGTCTAGTACAAAACCCAGATATCTAGGGTGCTTTTCATAAGGGAGAGGAATACCTCTCAGAGATATCTGGGGAGAATAATTGTAAATATGTTTATTGGTGGTGAAAAAGCTCGTCACTGATTTGGAAACATTGAATGTTAGTTTTATGTTTTGCAGCAAAATCATGGACTTCTGCAAGTGCTTAATAGTTCTTTCATACAGCCAACACACGGAGTTGAACGCCATCTGTCGGTTACATTGAACATAATAACGTGTATAATAACATTATAACGTAATAAACATAACAAACATAGTAAACTATTTATATCAAATTCCAGACATGGCTTATTCGTTTTCTGCAAGAATGTTGATAATCTTTCATATTTTTACTTTCAAAAACAGGTAGTATTTTGGAACACTATGCAAAAGATACTGCATGCTGGAGGGCTCAGTCCGTGAGAGACGCTTTGCAGACGTCTTTACACTTAGACTTAAAAAATAAAAAAAGTTCTCTCTATGAAACGAAAGCCCAAGAATGGTTATTAGCATCATCGAGCCTTAGATCGTTGACTGTTATTACATGATTTTAACTCCTTTTTACTGATTTCTGACTGAGAAAGCTTCTGCCGATTATATTTACTCTCGATGAATTTTCAAAAATATCGATACCGAATCTGCTGACTTGTACCATTCGTTATTGTATAAAAAAATGATTTTTTTTTTAAGATTTTACTGGCATTGATGCTGTGCATTTTTTCGATAAACTCTTAATAAGTCTCATAAATTAAATCACATTGATCTCCGGTCTAATTAAAGATGGACATTGTACATTTTTTTTGAAAGAGACATCCATCCGTGACCACAATATTATCGTTGCTGGGAGAATTTTTTATTGAGCTGTACAATCAATTTAACGTGTGATGGTAAAATGATTTTTATGGTATCGGTCTTAATACTTTTGAGGAGAAATACTCGTAACGATTTCATCGTACATGGCTCCTAAGGAAGAATGAGTACAAAAGTGCTATTAATTTAATTGTTGATACTTATTAAGGTCACAGGAAACGAAACGAAAAATTACAGCGCGCGGTCTGCTAGCGTTTCCGCCTGCTTAAAACATAGGGTAAAGATTATATTTTCCAGTGTTGGCCATGGTGCTTTGGTTTCAGGCTCTACCTTAGCAAAGCTCTTATTTGAAAATTTTGAGAGTTAAGAAGAAGACATAATTGTAGCAAAATCTACAATTAATAATTATCTGCATAATTTGGAATGTTTTTAAAACTTAAAAAATTGAAAAAATTTAGCGCAAAGTATTTAAAATTTACATAATACTATCGAGATACTTGTCATCGTTCAGCAATACAAAACGAAATGAATTAAGATAAAGCGAATGTATCCATCGCGTTCCACTTAGTTTGTTATTAAAATTATATTTTCCTAAACATGTAATTACTTAATAATCATGAAATATGCATTGAAATTAAAAAAAACAATAATAAAATAAGTTATTGATATATTAAAGTTTAGTGAAAAAGCATGTTCCAAAACACGCCTTTTTTTAAAAAAATATGTGAAAGTAATGCCAAAAAAAGTAAATTAAAATTTATTATAAATTTTTTATAAAAATAGTATAAATATTGTTTCTTTGTTCAAGCAGGAAATAAAATTTAAATATTTTATAATAAATATATAAATTATATTATATATATATATATTATAAAATTATATTATATATATTATAAAATATTTTATTTTTTTATTTAAATTATATAAAATATAAATTATATATATATATATATGAATTCAAAAATATCATATAAATTATAATATACCAAAAACTTTTGTGGTCGAATAAATTTACTATTTCTCTATGATATTTGCATTAATTAATTTTAGAATGAACTTTAAAAAATAAATTCGATTTTATTTGTTTATTCATGAAATGACAAGATTTACTTTTTAATGCTCAAAAAACCATCATTTATTATAGTGGTTAAAATGTAATTTTTTCAAATAATAACTTTGATTTTTTTTCTTTAAATAAGAGGATCACTCTTATTAATTTAAAATCACAGTAAAAAAAAAGTAAAAATTTCGTAAAAAAACATTAATATTTTCTTTAATGTGGTGTGTATGTTTGTGTAAAACAATATCGTATCTTCAAAAGTATTTATATGTATCTACGAAATATTTTTCAGGCTATTTCGTCGGTACATGACAAAACCACGAATTTGCAAAAACATAAAGTGCTTAGGGATGGAAAACCGTGCAACTTTAAACCGGTTTTGGCTTCGGTTAACGGGCAAAAAGTTTTTAGTAACCGGTTAAAACTGAAAACCGATTTGAACGAAAATCTTAATCGGTTAAACTGGAGGAAAATTCGTTAGATAAATCAATTGATTATGACGTCAAAAATATAACAATGGGTTTGAATGATATGGTTCGTAAATTGATATTAACACTGTTGATACTGATGATCCTTCAGCATCAATAACTAAGCTGCCGGTGAATGCTAGTCCTATGACATAAAACATGACAACAAAAATTTTTCTATGCCATATTAAAAAGCAACATATCAGAAAAGGGCACAGGAAGTAACCACTTTAAATTTAAAAATACACAATCAACTTATGGTTTAATTTCACGTTTATGAAGGTAAAAATGTCTTAATATAAATTATTCTTATGATAATTTTTTTTGTGTTGCAATTTTTCTGTTTTTCAAGATATTCGAAAATCACACCTCTGAGATATGTTTTATAATACCGGTGATTATAAAGAAACTTTGCCAACATCTGCGCTTCTAGAGTCCGTTCCAGTTAACCGATCGAAATAAAATTTTAATATAGTTATTTGGATATTGCTCGATTCTGTGAATTTCATGACAGAGGTGCTCACGGTTTTTGCGGATTATAGTATAAAAACTCTAAAATTTCAAATGGCAACGATTTTTTCCTGTCTCAAAATGTCAGCGCGCGAAAGCCGTAAATAGCGTTGAAACGGCATCGATTTGTCCAAAAACCAAAGCGTTATAAATAACCCTTTAAGAACAAAATGTTACATATGTTAAACACATTCTTTATTTTGGGTTTTTTGTTTAACTATTCGTTTTATATCGAAAAATATTCCTTAGACAGCAAATTATTAGTGCAACCAAGCCATATGCAAAATACTTGTAAATCAGTTTTGTTCTGTTTAAAAAAAATTTTTTAATAAATTTTAACTTAGTCTCTTAAACTTAATCAGCTCCATAGTCTTAAATTATTTAAAAAAATTTCTTATTTTGAAAATTGTCTTACATGAACTTATATTTTTTCATTAATTATTGGTTTTTTTAATTTTTATATTTGTATATTTTTTATTTATAAATTTTAAATTTATTTACATTTTGGAAATATTTTATTTTTAAAAATCATTATTTTTAAGTGTTCTTTTGTGTATTATAGTGTTTTTAGTATTATGTTTTTTGATTTGTTTTAATTATAAATGTCTTTAATATAAAGTTTTAATGGATAGTTTTGAATTTGTTGATATAATTTCTTCAATTAAAAAGAAATTTAAAATATTTTCTAATTTTATATTTATTTTAATATGTTTTTGTAATTATAAATATAACTTATTTTTTACATATATTAGTTTATAGTTTATATTTTAAATGATATTTAAGAATATTTAATTTTTTTTTTATTAAATAAAAAAATTGTTATTTTTATTATTTTTTTTTATGTATTGTTTATGAATTTGTATTTTGTTTTTTGTATGTTTTTTGCAAATTGTTAGACTTAAATAATGTTTTTTGCGTTTTTTTTTTGTAAATGATTTTAGGCGCTTTTATATAAATATAAATTTCTTTTTTACTAATTTTATTCTTTATTTTTTATATTAGATGGATTTTTTTTTTTGAATATATAAATTCAAATTTTTAATCATTTTAATTCATTATCTATTATAACATTTTCCTAAAATTATTTATAATTTTTATTTGTTTTTAAGTGTATTTTAATTTTGTTTTTTTTATATATTATTAAATAATTTAGAAACACAAAAAGAAAAAACAAATGGAGCGTTGGCATATAAAATTTTAAAAATAGGAGCTTTAATCAATTTACTATGAATTATTTTAAGGCAAATGAAAATTTTAACGCGCTATCCGTAAAAACGCACAATACAATTTGAAACACTGTAACCATTTTTTTAATAATATATAATATAAAAAAGTCCAAAAAACGGAAATTACCAGTTGTAATGGGATGTGATAAAGTTTTTCAACAAAGAAGGCCAAAAAATAGAATGCTGCAACATGTTCATCCTGCCAGTAATTGGCTGTGTTTTTAAAGCTTCTTACAGAAGTTATCGAAATAGACAGGACGGAATGGATCAAACTTCCAAAAGAGGTTTTTCAAAGAAACGGTTTTTTAGTGACTTTTAACTGGTACCGGTTACAACCGGAGGACTACCGGGAAACGAGGAAAAAGAACCGGTTGAACCGAGAAGCGGTTTTAAGTTTTTCAAAACCGCCTCCTATCCCTGGAATTGCACATTCGTGGTTTTGTCATTTGACCGACGATATATAATCGGCCTCTATCAAAACAAATCATCGTCTCTACCCACCCTTCAACTACTGCGGTCACAAGACATATACCGGTTGGACATAACCAGTCCATTTTTAATTATTTTTTCCATAGCATCTTTGCCCTAGAGGTATACTGGAACAAGAAGTCTGTTGTTTTTACAGAAGGAAAAATATGTCTGCTGGTGTGCTAGGCAATTAGCCCCCCCCCCCCCCCCCCCCTCCCCCCCCCCCCCCCCCCCCCCCCCCCCCCCCCCCCCCCCCCCCCCCCCCCTACGGTAAATTTCCTTAGAGGAACTATTTTTATTTTCTACGAACTCGAAAAATTAAAACGCAAACTGTGTTTTCTTTAACAGACTATAATTATAAATAAATTCTAAGGTTTGCTTCGGTTTACTTTCACAGAAACACTGTACAAATAAAGTAATTAATTCATAAAGTAATAATTAGTAAATTTATAATATACACTGCGATCCAAAAGTTTAGACAATGACGTTTTTTAGCTGTAAAATTTAGAATTGGGATAGTAGAATTTCAAAACATCCCTATATATATTAAAGAAGTATTTTGAAATGCCATAATTGAAATATAATAGCTTGATTTGCATAAAATAAAATTTTGTATGGTCCCAAAAGTTTAGACACAAATACGAGATTATGCTAATTTAAAGTACATAATGAACTAATTTCGCATTTTTAATTGATGAATCATATATTATTATTATGATAAATTAAAGATAATAACGATATCCGGTGAACTAAACAAATTTAATAACGATATTAGTGTAATTTTACACCAAAAAGACAATATAGTCACTTTAAATCTTTATTCAAATCATATTTGCTCCAAATTTACAATTTAACATATCTAAATACGAACCGAATGAATACCAGCCCATCACCTTAAAGTTTTGCCACGAATTCGTAGACTTATAGACGTTCATTGATCGATTGTTCTTGATGAAAAGTGCAGTATTTCTTTTTTTTTTTTTTTTTACCTTATATAAAATCACACAAAAAATAGCAACAGATTATTCTTTTTGAACTTTAGTTAACAATGCAGAGATAGTCACCTCTTCAAAAACGCCAAAAAAATTCGGTTATGCCAAAGTAAATTCACTCTACAACCATTACAAACTACCAACCTGTGATGCTAGAGTTTTTGAGGGGAAAAAAACCGGTGTTTTTCATAAAGCATATTTTTCAATATTCGGTTAAACCGAACGTGTTTAAGCAGACTAAGGAGACCGGTTTGTTAAAATTGTAACCGGTTCAAGAAAGAAGAAACCGGTTTTTCTCAAGAAACTTCAAATTTTAGTTTGAAGAAGGAACTTTCGTAATTGTTGGATTCAAGGTGAACTTGCGTTAAAATTTCCTACTTTTTTTATTTGTCGTTTTGAAGAGGTGACTATCTCTGCATTGTACTAAAGTGCAAACTAGAATGATATGTCGCTATTTTGTGATTTTATATGGGAAAGATTGCACTTTTCATCAAGAAAATTGGTCAATGCATGTCCATAAATTCACGAATTCGTTTCAAAACTTTAAGGTGATGGACTGGTATTCATTCGGTTCGTATTTAGATACGTTAAATTGCAAATTTGAAGCAAATGGGATTTGAATAAAGATTTAATATGGCTTAATTGTCTGTTTGGTGTTAAATTGAACCAATATCGTTATAAAATCTGCTTAGTTCACCGGATATCGTTTTTTTTTAATTTATCACATAAAAAATATATAATTCAACAATTAAAATGCGAAATTAGGCAATTTTGTACTTTAAATTAGCATACTCTCGTATTTGTGTCTAAACTTTTGGGACCATACAACATTTTATTTTATGAAACTAAAATTTGTTATATCAAATCAAGCAATTATGTTTCAATTATAGCATTTCAAAATACGTACTTAATATATATAGGGATGTTTTGATATTCTTATTTCACAAATCTAAATTTTACAGCTAAAAAACGTCATTGTCTAAACTTTTGGACCGCAGTGTATTTAAATGTAAAAATATTATACTATTTTTACAGAGTAGAATTAAGGTGAATCAGATAACTATGTTTGTAATTTCCGAAAATTACAAACTCAGTTTTTTTTTTTTTTTTTTTTTGTCTCCTGATTTCTTTTGGCTTGGAAATCATACGCTACCTCATAAACACGACGAACGCTTTTCCTAATTTGGATAAATGCATTCAAAACACACCTTTTTATAAAACCAAGAACAATTTTATTTCTTAAAAACTATTCTAAATAACAATTATTTATAAATATTTTCTAAAAAAATAGTGATATTGTTTTTTATATTTAAAAACAGAAAAAAACTATTTATTTTAAATATATATTTTTACGTGATATTTTTTAATAATACTTCATACAAATTTGCACTCTAATAGCTATTTTTTAACCACTTCAGACGTTGTGGTTGAATAAATTTCGCCATTATTTATTACTAAGACATTTTGCATTAAATAAGTGTTGGAATTAACTTTTAAAAATAATCTGGCAGGGCTTGTATTTTTATTCAAAAAAGACAAAAATGTGATTTTTTTGTGCTGAAAATTACAGATTTCATTAAATTGACGTGCTCTTCAACAAACCCGATCTTTTTTTTTTGTCTAAATTTTTTCCGTTGATTTTTTTTTTCGGAAATTAAGAGGATACACTTAAATAGTTAAATTTCACAGAAAATGTTATATCTTTAAAATCCTTTCTATTGTTTTTTTGTGTGTAAAACAATGATGTTAAAAGTAAAGCTAGTTTCTTTTTTCTGTTTTTAATAAAAATAGTACTAGACAGCAGCCGAACAAATATTTAACAGGTTTTTTAACTATGTCTGCCGGAAACCTCAGTCACGAAAAAGTTGGACTAAAGTTCTAAGTATATGTGGTTCAAACCCTGTTCTGAAGTTTATTCCCCAGTATAGTATTACGTTTAGTATCTCAGCCTTACAGGGGTGACCTGGGTTCAATTTAATTCCGGTGGAGGTAGCATTTGGTTTTTCTTTACAACTGGTCAAATGAAGAGCAGCCTCTTGCGTTAAAATTGCAATTTTTTGTATAAAATAAACATATTTTCTCTTTAAATAACATGCTTTCTTTGCATGTAGCCTGGTGGTAATAGTATTACTTCTTCATGAAAAAAAAACGAGTTGGTTTTGAATCTCTTTTCTACCTTTACCTCTTGAGGCGCTCCTGTTTGCATATACTTCTCCGCCTATTTATAACTAAGACATTTTTGCATTAAATAAATTTTAGAATGAAATATTAAGATACAATCTGGCAGAGATTGCTTGTTTATTCATAACTAGCAAATGTATACCCGCACTATGCACGGATTAAATAAATATCAAATCGATCCAAGTATGTGTACCATATAACCTGTTATAAAATCATAAACTTAAGTTATTCTCTTTCCACTCGTTATCAAGTAAAAAATCTCAATCCATTGCCCTATTATTCTAAAATCAAAAATACGCTGTAAAATGTACTCATAAATGTCATCACAATTCCCTCATAAATACATAAAACCTTTTTTAACTCTTTTGGCTCGTTTTGGTAAATAATTTGGCGAGAAAATAGATATAGCTACAAACACACACATTATACAGCTCTAACACAACGACCTTAGCATATCCAACCAGCTTATAAATTATTTTAAAAAACATTTTGCCCATTTGGAGAGTTTTAATAAATAATTTGGCGAGATTGGCAACATATTTGGCGAAACAATAAAGACATAATACCCTTATATGCAGCTCTAGTGCGATGGCTTTATTCACCATCATAGTTCAGTAATAGCTTAACAAACATTTTGCTCATTTGGCGAGTTTTAATCAATGAATTGGCGAGATTGGCAATGTATTTAACGAAAAAGTAAAGACATAAAACCCTAATATGCAGCTCGTGCGATGACCTTTATTAACCATCATTGTTCAGTAATAGCTTAACAAACCATTTGCCCATTTGGCGAGTTTTTATTATAATTTGGCGGGATTGGCAACGTATTTGGCGAGAAAATAAAGACCTAACGGCAGCTCTAGAGCTTATAGGTAAACTACACATTTATTGTTTGAACATGCATATTTGTAATCAACAGAACCATCATTGACGAAATCATCAACTAAACCCATAAGAATTCCAGGAT
Organism: Hylyphantes graminicola; assembly: GCA_023701765.1. Taxonomy (NCBI): domain Eukaryota; kingdom Metazoa; phylum Arthropoda; class Arachnida; order Araneae; family Linyphiidae; genus Hylyphantes; species Hylyphantes graminicola. Next base: position 34,262,333 of record CM043112.1, read on the forward strand.
TCAAGACTTGTTGGAAATACGTCACTTGAAACATATCAATTATTTTCAAAAATGAATTTAGTTTCTGAAAGTTATGGCAACACAATAAATTAAACATTTTCAATTTTATTTATTTTCGTTGAAAGTTTTATTTAATTGTTTCTTCAGATGGCATCAGGAAAGAAAAGAAATCGTCGGATTTGAGCCAAAGTGGTGTAGTTTTCCCAGAAAATTCGAATTTTCTCTAAAAATAGAACACTTTGAGCTCTGAAAGTTCTTATTCTGTAACTCAAGTATGAACTACGTATTTGTACCAAGTTACGAGTCAAACAAATGTCTAGTTTGGGAGTTTCAGAGAGACATGCATACATACACACACACACAAAACTTCATTTTTATTATTATAGATACAAGGGGCCCGGATGGCCGAGTGGAAGCATCACAGGCCAGCAGTCTGCGTGCTGTAACGGGCGCGGGTTCGATTCCCGCCTTCGCCCTGGGTGTATTTTCCTCTCTTTGTGACAGTAAAAACTCTTTCTGTGTCTGTCTTACTTAACGAAGACTTATAAGCGGCTCACTGAGCAAGCACACAAGTCGGAATATGTATGTAAAATACCCCTACCCTTATAGATACAAAAAACGGCGGTCTTTACCACACAAAACCTCAGATTTCATTAAATTGAGATGCCTTTCAACAAATGTGAAACTTAAAAAAAAATGCTTGGTTAGAATTATTGTTGTTTTTTTTTCGGAAATTCAGAGGATACAAATTTAAAAAATATTCTAATTGCGTAAAAAAGCCAGATATTTGCATAAAAATATTCTTATTTCCTGTACACAGTTTATTTTATGTAAAAAATGCCATTTTAAGAAAAACCATTTTTTTCTGGTTTGAATAAAAAATTTACTAAGCAGCAGACGAGCAAGCTTGTTAACAGTTTTTTTTTTAAACTCTGTTCCCCGAAAAGCTCAGTTGGGAGATGGTTGGACGGACCAAAGTTCTAGGTGTCTAAGATTCGAATTCTCAGTTTTTAAAATATTGTTAATCTAGAATTCCTCTTGGCATACATTCTTTTGGATTGGACTGTATTCTTGGCATACATTCATTTGGATTGGACTGTATAAAACTGTATAACTCTCTCCTTCACGAACATGTGGAAGTTGTGGAAGTGGCGATAGAGGGCAGCATCTGTCACTTATGTGTGTGTGTTTTAAATCTGTCTTGCTTGACGAAGGTTTATAAGCGGGTCTCTGACCAAGCACACAAATTTTAAAATATGTGTCTGCCAACCAACAAACCGCTCACTAAATGAGAGTCAAGAAAACAACTCAGTTATTAGCGCATATTGTTTATTTGGGGGGGGGGGGGGGATGTACATGTTTCTGCGAGATCAAGGCTTGCCATCTTCAGCAATATGAACTAGCGAACTGAGAGTAGACGCGATTGAAAGTGCAGTGGACTTCCGCGTCCACTGTCAGTTTGCTATTAAACAGTTTATTATTCTTGAACCCATGTAGAATTCACTTCACAACTTGAAAACGAAAATGTGCTTGTAATTTAAAAAAAAAAATTTTTCATGAAGACAGATGTGAGATAAAATGTCAAAAGTTTGAAATTTCTACTTTTAAAATGTCTTAATAAATATTAAAATGATCACGCCATAAATATTCGTTTGTAAGCTATTCGAGAATTGCTGACTGTATTGGTTGACTGCGCAAGCCAATAAACAAGGTGAATGGTCAATTAATGTCACTAGAGCTACACAACAACCTATTTTGAAATTAAAGTTACTAAAACTAGCCCTCAACGCATCCTTATTGCCACTTCAACACGATCTTCCTTTAATACCCGGATTTGTTTCCGCTTAAAATATATCTGATTTGGATTAACGGCGTGCTTTTCAGAACACACCTTTTAAAAACTTTTTTATTTAAGATTGTGACTGGGGTCAGATATAAAATTAAAATTTATACATGAATAATTTTATAAAAAATAGTGGTAGCTTAACTTGTAATATTTCAAAATAGAAGACACAGTATTATTTTTCACACTGTAATTCTAAATGATATTTTATAAATGAAGACTTGATACAAGTTTACACTTTAAGAGCCAATATTATTCCCTGCAGGTGTTGCGGTCGCACAAATTTCTCCAACCATTTAAAAGGAAATAAATGAAACTCCTTGCAGAAAGTATATACCAATAGTAAATCTGGTATATTTTGAGGGATCTAACGATAATCATCGATAAGACTTTTAAAGTGTTTTGAAAAACCTTAAAGATAACACAATCTATCTTTATAAAATATGAAAACTTAAAATACTTTGGAAGAAGCTAATATTAAAATTCCGTTACAGTTATTAGTCATTTATTTTAAATAAAATAAATAATAAAAAGTAAGGTAATACAAGTAATAGTTCTATCTCTTCTGATTTCTTTTGGCTTGAAAAACATACTCTACCTCAAACGGAGGAACACTTTCCTGATTTGGATAAACGGCATGCATTCAAATCACACCATTTTTAAAAAGAGGACCAACAAACAAAGTTAATCGAAAATAACGGAGATCAAAAATAACATATTGTAGTACCGACGCGAAACGTCCTTACTAAGCATCGAAAGTATCCCTAGAAGGGGCGAAACGGTTCTAGGGGTACATAAAGCGGTCATTTTAAATGATATTTTTCAATAAATACTTCATACCAATTTACACTCTAATAGCTATTTTTAAACCACTTCAGATGTTGTGGTCGAATAAATTTCGCCACCTATTTATTACTAAGACATTTTGCATTAAATAAGTGCTAGAATGAACTATTAAAAATAATCTGGCAGAGCTTGTGTGTTTATTCAAAAAGGAAAAAAAATTTAATTTTTACCGCCCAAAATCTCAGATTTCATTTAATTGACGTGCCTTTCAACAAACGTGATACATTTTTTTTTGCCTAAATTGCTTACGTTGAATTTTTTCGGAAATTAAGAGGATACACTTAAATTGTTTCAATTTCACAGAAAAAAAGTCATACATTTTCGAAAAAAAAAAACTTTAATTTTCTTTCTACAGTTTTTTTTTTGTGTGTGTGTAAATCAATGCTGTTAAAAGTAAAGCAAGTTTTTTTTTTTATGTTTTTAATAAAAACAGTACTAACAGCCCGAACAAATATTTAACTTTTTTTTTCTGCAGTTTATTCCCCAGTGTAGCGTAAGGGTACGCTCTCAGTGAGACTGGTTTCCTGGTTTCTGAAAACCTGCTCCAATCTGAAGTAGCGCGAATAAATTGTCTGAACTGGTTTCTTGTTCTTATCTGCTCATGGTAGAGCAGATTTTCAATCAACCCAGCTTATCCGAAAAGAGCAACTCGCTGTTTACAGTGTTCTGTTTATACATATACAGTGATTTTCTTTCTCTGATTTCTAATTCTCCTGAATGTTATGTACACTACTCAAAACAATTAGGGGATTTCCATTTCATTATGATTAAATTTGGAATTATCGATTAAGCTCGCACTTATTTCAAATAAGTTTATAGAAAAATGTATGGGAAATTCGATTAAAGTTATATTTTCTTTTTCTATAGTTAGATAGAAGGAAGAATCATGTCTTTTGAAGATTAAATAATGTTTGTTTTATTTAAATAAAAATATGAAAAACATGGCAAAATAAAATTTACCCTGAAACACTTTTAATAATTGTTGCAGGGTAATTTTTATTTTAAAATGAAATAAATTGATTCTAAATTCGTCACTCCTGTATCTTTAGTTGCTAAAAAATTGTTTTTTAAAACTAGTTTTGCTAAATAAAGTTTTGAAAAAAAAAATATTGTTAAAATTTGTTCAAAAGTTATTATTCCATTTTTGTTCCTTAAATTTTAGTTTTTTCTAAAATTGTAGCAAAAATAAGCAAAGTGACCCCCTAATATTGTTTTAAGCAATGTACTTATTCCATGGTTTTATACGAAGATGAATAGTAATTTTGCTTTTACCTTTAGAAAGCCTACAGTCAAATATAAAACCAAAACAAAATATGATGTTCATCCTATAATTAAAGGTCGAGCTAAACTTGGCAAGGATTTCAGAAAACCAGTCCCACTGAGAGCGTACCCTGCAAGGATTTCAGAAAACCAGTCCCACTGAGAGCGTTCTCTCAGTGGGACTGGTTTTCTGAAATCCGAAAACCTGCTCTAACCAGACTACTTATTTCTAGTGAGTGCGTATGCGCCGACCTGGCGATCAGAAAATAAGCTTCTGGTTTTTCAGGAATGAAATATTCATTCCGGTTTTCGGATTTCAGCGCTTATTTTTGTCACGTGGTGCGGCAATACTGAGGATATTTTGATTTGGCTGCAATGAATACGGATAATGTTTTTTTGAAGAAAGTTGCACTAATCCTTGATTAATTTACTTAAATCATTTTCAAAATGTAGTTGAAGGTAGAGGGCTCCATCCAAAATATTCTTAAAATTGTGAAGGATCTTCTCTCGATTCCGGAAGAAAATGGTAATACGTATTTGCCAAGTTTAGCTCGACCGTTAATTATGGGATGAACAACATACTTTGTTTCTGGTTTTATTTTTGACTGTAGGCTTTCTAAAGGTAAAAGCAAAGTTAACTATTCATCTTCGTATGAAATCAAGGAACAGATACATTGCTTAAACAATTATGGGGGGGGGGGGGGGTCGCTTTGCTTACTCTTGCTACAATTTCAGTCATAACTTTATTTTTTATTCTAAAAGTTGAGAAAAAGATTCATTATGCATCCAGGATTAAATGGATAAAAAAAAGGATTTTTTTAAAACTAAAATTTAAGGAACAAAAATGGATAATAATAAATTTTGAGTAAATTGTAACAATATTTTTTTCACAACTTTATCTAGTAAAAATAGTTAAAAACGATTTTTTTAGTAACTAAAGATACAGGCATGTCGAATTTAGAATCAATTTATTTAATTATAAAATAAAAAATACCATGAAACAATTATTAAAATTGTTTCAGGGTAATTTTTATTTCACCATGTTTTTCGTATTCTTATTTAAGGGGGTTTAGTATGTTGTATATCAGTAATGTTAAATTGGCCAATTGCAATGTACCTTTTCACAATAACTACTGATCAGATCATCTTAAAATTTTCTGTGTTTGTTTTCCAACCTTATTCTTATATATTAATCTGAGGTTAAAAGTTTTTTGCAAATAACTGTTAGATTTTTTTTAATAAAATAAGTTTTAAAGTACCCAAAAAAATCATGAAATTTTTCACTTTTTAGCCCCATAATTTTGTTTTCACTTTAGTTTTATTAAAATTTATAACCTCAGATTAATCTATACCATGTATTACATCATATAAAAAAAGTTTACCAGATAACATAGCATAGTTTTTGAGAAAAGGTACATCGAAGTTCAAAAAATCAAGTTCTGAGAAAAACGCGTTTAAAGTTTTTATTGTAAACCCATCTCCTTACGAAGCCATGACATTAAAATGGCTTTTATAATGTCAAAAATATTTTTCCAATCGTCTTGATACTTTGTGACATAATTAATAAAGGTTGTAATGGTATTTTAAGCCAATAGTTTCTTTTTTGATTTTTTTTTTCACCGATTTTGGGGTACTGAACACCCTTAATTAAAAACAAACATTATTTAAATCTTCAAAAGATATGATTCTTCCTTCTATCTAACTATACAAAAAGAAAATATAACTTTATAGAAAAATGTATGGAAATATGCGATGAAGAAAATATAACTTTAATCGAATTTCCCATACGTTTTTCTATAAACTTATTTGAAATAAGTGCGAGCTTAACCGATAATTCCAAATTTAATCATATTGGAATGGAAATTCCCTAATTGTTTTGAGTAGTGTATATAAAATTCACTAAAATTAGAAATCAGAGAAAGAAAATCACTATATATTTATAAACAGAACACTGTAAACAGCGAGTTTGTTTAGGTAGGTGGCGCTAAGATAGGACAGCAGCTCCGCTCTTTTCGGATTAGCTGGGTTGATTGAAAATCGGCTCTACCATGAGCAGGTACGAACAAGAAACCAGTTCAGACAATTTATTCGCAATACTTCAGATTGGAGCAGGTTTTCAGAAACCAGGAAACCAGTCTCACTGAGAACGTACCCTAACGTTTTGGTCTTTGCCTCTGGGTTCAACTCTCCGGTGGAGGTAGCATTTGTTTTTTCTTTACAATTCATCGATTAAAATGCAGCTCTTGCGTTAAAATTGCAAATTGTTTGTATAAATTAAACATATTTTCCCTTCCAACATTATTTTCTTTGCATGTAGTCAGGTGGTAATGGTTTTACTTCTTGATGAAAAAAAGGAGATGGGTTTGAATCTATTTTCTGCCATAAATTCATTTTGATTTGTCTGCAAGCAGTTGGTCCTTGTCTAACCTGAAATGTCAAACACACTTATAATGTTTCAATTGTTTTACCTCAACAAATTGATACTGATCTCACTCTTCTTCGATGTCATTCACAAGAAAAAACAACTTTATCAACTGATAACATCTGTAAATCCAATACCTACTGCAATGGCATTTAACTAAAAGTTCTTTATATCAACCATCAAACAATACATTTCGACCGAAACACAAAAAAAAAAAAACGGCCTCTATCAAAACAAATCATGATCTTTAACCTACCATTCACCGACCGCGGACACTTGACATATACGGATGGACATTGTCTGTCCAGTTGTATCTGTTGAAAGGGGACAGTCTCTCCCGCTCGACCACCCCAATATTATCGTCTGCTGGAAGGATGGTTTTATTGAGCTGTCCGGTGGCATCAGTTGTAAAGTGTGATGTATAGGGGACGATGGACGTTTTCGATTGGTATCTGCTCTGGGGGAATGGAGTTAAGAGGAAGATGACGATGGTAGTAGCGACGCAAAGTGAAGCCGGCAAAATGTAACCAAGTAACCCTACAAAGCCAAAATAGCTTCTTGGACATGTCTAAATCACGGAGGTGGCAGCACTTGTGTGTCGTGTCTGTCTCTGTATTTACTTGACGAAGTTTTATAAGCACGTCCCTGACCAAGCACACAAGCCTGAAAATATATGTCTACCAACCAACCACCCAAGCCGGGATATATATCGCTCACTTAACCCATTAATGCCTGGCGTCCCTTTTTAGGGACACTTTTTAAAAAAATTCGCAATTTTTAATGAATCAACTTTTCAATTAAAACATTGCTTCGTTGTATTCAATAGTGTACATTTCAACTGACCCAAGGGCATTGATGCTGTTTAAGGCAACTTTTCCGGTAAAACTCTTAACATTTTAGTCTCATAACCTTAAATTAGCGCCACCTGAAAGGGTCTTAATGGGTTAATGTTAGTTCATGTTAAAACGCATCATTTTTTAAAGGCAATAGTTAAGAATTAAGAAATAACTGTTTGACTAACTACGTCGCGCAGTCGTCGAAACATCGGATTGTCAAAAAGAGGGTACCACCTTCTATACTCGGGCACTCATAGACGGTTTAATTTAGTTTGAATTATCATAACACTAGAGCTATTGGCGACGGGCGTCATATATAAGAACAGTAGTGAAGTGAGGAGCCAACTCATAGGCAGTCGACGCACGTAACCATTAAGGGCAACATTGTGAGCAGCGTCGCGGACTTTGGAACATATTTAACTTTTTTTTTTTGTAAATGATGAAGGAAACGTTAGAATTCCGAAAAGATAAGTATATAGTGCGTGAACGTCAAAAACTAGACGGTTTATCTTTGGCTCAACAATTTCATAGAAATAATTGTATCTTCTTCTAACGAATTCGCTAAATATAACCCTTTAAAACTGGCGGTAAGATGGCGCTGATTTAAAAATATAAGACTAAATTTGGAATTTTATTGAAAAAAAAATGCGTTAAACAGCATAATGGCAGCAACTCTTCTTAAAAACAAAGCCATTTCTCATACAAATAACGAATGTTACAAGTTCGATATCGATATTTTTGAGCAGCTTAAATATTCTTTTTTATACCCGCATGATCGTAATAGCTCGGTACGAAAGGAATAGCTGATACTTAAATGTCAATCCAGCTCGATCTAGTACCCAGCCCATCCTCACTGCGACCTCGAAAATAAACGAAACGCTATCATGTAATTTCGGGAGTATTCGTTTTCATCGAAACAAAATGTCCGCTTCCAATTAACTTTTAAATTGAAAATTAATAATTGTGTTTATACGACTTTAGGCTCTTCAGTATTTCTAATTATTATTACAACATGCAGAAAGACAATTCTTTTAGGGATGGGAAACCGAAACCGGTTTTTTGAAAAACCGGTTTTTTGCCCTCGGTTTTGACCGAAAAACCGGTTTTTTAATGAGGCCGGTCTAAACCGGGAACCGGTTTTCTGTCGAGAAAACCGTCTAAAAACTGGAAACCGGTTTTTTCTCAAAAACCGCCATCGACGTTTTTTTTTATAATAATTATTTTTTTTTTCAAATTGGAGTTTTGCTCTTGTTTGATCAATCGTTTTTGAAGTCTTCATCTTTTATAAACTTCGGTTTTCACATTTCTATTCAAGCTTTCCTCTTAACAGAATAAAAGTAAAAAGTTTCAGATTCTGTCCTTACATGTTCCGTGGTGTTCCATTCGATCTCTTTAATCAGGTCTCACTCTTTTTACTTTTTTATCAAATAATTTGAAACTTTCGGCAACGACAGTATTATGATGTTGTCAAAACCGTTACGAAAATTGTATTTCTACACATAATGGGGTCCTGATTCTGAAAAAGTAGTTTTTAAACATTGGTTCGTCTGTTTATCCCACTTTACAGTTTGAACTAAAAGAGCTACGGACTTCAAGTTTGGTTCACGACTTCCTATACCTATCAGACGTCATAATAAATTTCAAGGAAAATGCATATGCGTAGGAGAAGCTGCCGTAGAACTTTTTTGGTTTTAAAGGTATTGCCGAAAATCTAAAAGCGATACATTTCAAGTTTGGTACATATGTATTCCCAGTACTTATTGGCTATCAAAATAAGTTTTATGAATAAATTGCGCATGTGCAATGGGTAGCTGTCACAGGACTTTTTTGGTTTTAACGGTATTGCAGAAAAACTGAAAGAGGATACCGACTTTAATTTGATACACGTGTTCCCAGTATCTGTCGGACGTCAAAATAGGTTTTCACGAAAGCTACATCTGCGCAATAAGAAGCTGCCATAGAGATGTTTTTTTATTTTGAAAGTTTTGAAAATACCTTTTTATCTTAAGTGTTTCGGTAGGGTAGGGTAGGGTAGGTACATCTATATTCCGGCTTGTGTGCTTGATCAGAGACCCGCTTATAAGCCTTCGTCGAGTAAGCCAAACGCAAAAAGAGTTTTTAATGTCACAGAGAAAGGAAGTACACCCAGGGCGAAGGCGGGAATCGAACCCGCACCCGTTACAGTGTGCAGACCGCTGGCCCCTGCGATGCTAACCACTCGGAAATCCGTGCCCCATCTTAAGTGCTTCTGATATGAAGTTAAATTTTATATTCAATTCCTGTTTGTTTTATTTAAAAATATAGTAGATTAATCTTTGATTTGGTTTTTCGGTTACTCTCCGGCAATTTTTGTAATATTGCAGTTGCTTTTCTGCTTTCCTAAAGTTTCAGATTTCTGATGAATATTTCTACTTTCCTCATAAAGTTGCTGTGTTATCCATTCTATTTCAATGATTTATCGTATACGCAGAGCTTCTGCTTTGTGTTAATGTGTAACAGTTTCAAGGTTCGAATCCCGAATTTTGCATGGTTCCAGGTTCACATACTATACGTTTCATCTTCATCCCCTAAATAGGTCAATAAAATGAGAACCAAACATGCTTATAAGAACTAAACTAGCAGAGTAGTACGTAAGAGGTTGACTTCTTAACCAGAGCATAATTAAGCCAAGAGGGGCACAGCAGGTTTTGTCTAGCTTCCTCTTTTCTTCCGTGATTAAACATTTACACAGTAAATGGTAAGCAAGGACCAACAGTCGAAGAAAACCAACAGTGACAATCGACAATCCCGATCACAGTGGGCAACACTGCAAAGTGAGCGCCAATGCTAGAAACACATCCCATTCCAATATTCTACATCCCCAAAAATGTTTTAATGGACCATACATGCCTCAATATTTTAATGAAATTTTCTGAAATTTGAGGATAACGCGCATCCATACTGTTATCCGCAAATTTCAGATAATTTCATTAAAATAATGAGGCATACATCGCTTAAAAATTAAACTAAATTTTAATTTAATTTAACTCAATGGGAAAGCGTTTATTTAAAAATTAAAAAAGAGGTATTCTAGCATCTTTGTTAATTCGGGTTTTTTTTCTACGTAAACATGCTGTTTAAAAAGTTTTTTTTTAGAAAAATTTCGAGATTTTGAATAATTGAATGCATTAAAAAATCTATTACCTTCTTCAATTAAACAGCCCGAACACTTCATTATTAATGGTCAATGGACCCCTGATATAAGATACTTTTTTAAAATACTGTTTGTCCGTCATCTGTCATCCGTCTTTTTGTCCTTCCACTCATGCATCAAAATCATAATTGGTTCATAATTCTTTTAACAATAGCATCACAAATTGAAACTTTTAATTAATATCTTTATGTGTTGTATAACTAAATGAATTTTCGAACTTTGAATACCCTACCTCCAAGAAGTATACCTCAATACTCCCGCACTAAATTTCCTCAAAAATCGTTAGAAAAAAAATATAAAAAGAAATAAAGTTACAAGTAATCTGTTTCGCAATTCCAAAATAGGCAGATGCAGGGCAGATGTTTATGGCTATAATCTATAATAAATTAAAAAGTGTTGCCTGTTTCCTATGGGCAGAAAAGGAGCCAAGACTACAATAAATACAATTGAACATAGGTCTTTTTTATCGTTAGATATAAATTTGTGTTTTGATTCTTTCTGAGAGCGGATTTAAATTTATTACTAAGACAACTATTTTTATCGATCACGATGAATATGTTTGGTCTTCGATATGAAACAGGCGTGTCAGGCGCCAATGGCCTTGTGAAGTGATTCAGTTATCATACAAAGGTTTTGCTTATCGTGAGAACTGGAGCCAATTTAATTTTGTTCGATGTGATTCACCTAATATCTTCTTCTGAACTAAATATTACTCAATCTAATCTAAAATTGAAAAAGAAATAAATCGTTAGTTTAAGTTTAAAGCAGTACCGTACGCCTTTTCCCATCTGACGGAAAATTATTTAATTTTGCTAGTTTAAACTATTTATTTGTAGGTATTTTAAATGAAAAAAAGTTGCATCTTTTCTTTACACCCCTGACCCGGCTTAAAGACCATCTGTGCAACTTACGTATAAAGCAAGTTTAAGAATGTGTCTTCATTTTGTACATTGAATGGAGGTAGAAACTATAAAGGAATGTTTCCTAAAACAGAGTAATGATCGTTTAAGAACAAAGTCGGTCGAAGACGTAGCGACGGTTTTCTTCTGAAGCGAATAATTCTTTCAACACTCTTACCAAGCCCCCATAAATTTTGAAGTTCGTATAAACAAATGTTCTTCGAATCGGAATTCCGTTCGCTTGGGTTTCTCACAAATATGTAGGGGCCTGTAAAGGGGCACTCTCATTTGAGTTGCAGACGATATCTTTAGTCTCGTCCAGTTTAAATTTTCACTTTTTGTTTTTACATTAACTTTTGGTATTTTTCCTTAATATTTTTCAACTTTCGTATTTTTTGTATAGCTTATATTTAATTGTTCGTAGTTTTTTTAGTTTGGTGATTTTAGTTTTTTTTAGTATATATCTCTTTCGTTTTTATTTTTGTATTGTTTTCGCGTTACGTGTTTCGTTAAACCTATATTATCTAATACAAGTACAGGGTTCAGGTCGAAAGTATGTGTTCCAATAACACAACAAATAAAAAATAATGTAATTAAAATTAATTATATTAAATGTAATTAATATAATTTATTTTTTTTTATATAATTTAATAGACATGATTAAAACGCAGACATAATTTAAATCGCTCAAAAAATGAAAATATTACTTCGACATATGCAATGAAAGATATCCAATGAAACTAAAATACCAAAAAATGTTTTTTATTCGGAAAAAGTTTCCTATTAAGTAATAAAAAGTAGAAAAAAGGAAAAACATTTAAAATGTAAACAGCCAAGTACAGCCTTAGGAGCCAAATTAAACGAATGATTGAAAATGATTTTTGTTGTTTTGTCTGTGCATGGAAAAAGTGGCGAGGATCATTTGTTGATTCAATAGGCTCATCGCGTTTGTTATGCGGCCATTTTACTCATTTCAAAGTGTGACAAAATAAAAAAAAAGCCTGGCACCAAAGTGTAGTCGGCAGGACTAAATGTTGCACGGCCGCACAGACGGCAAACGGTTGGAATTAAATAATAAAGAAAAAATGAAAGGAAATAGAGATTGAATAATTCAAAGCTTAATAAAAATACTCAAAACGTTATAAGAAAAACCGAAATAAGAAAGCAAAAAGGAACATTATAATCTTAAATATTAAGAAAGTAGGAAATAGGAAGAAAACCCGGAACTTAGTTTCCAACAAAAACACTTAAAACTGGCTTTGAACTGTTTTTTTAAATTCGAAAGTAAAGTAAAAAAAATACCTCAATAGAAGAACAAATAATTATTTGAATATTAATCAAACAAATCAGAATTATTCTGTAATGTTTACAGCTATAGTTTCAATTAAAACAGTTTTTATTTTTATTTAATACATTAAAATTAAAGTTAAAAAGTAAACAAAATTCTTGTCTAGAAACACGAAATCTAAGCTGCACATGCAATGTTTCTTAAATGTCTTCTCTTCTTCTTTCTTCATCACCCACACATTCACATAAGAAGTATCTTTCTCTGGCGGGAAAAGGTGAAGGTCATTATAGAGAGGCCAACTGAAGGATGCATGCACGGCATGGGATTTTTAAAATATATTTTTTAAAAAATAAGGAAATATAGATGGAATAATGCTAAGATTAATAAAAAAAATTCAAAACAATATTAGAAAAGCTGAAATAAGAAAGCAAAAAGGAACATCATAATTTTAAATATTATAGAAGTAAGAATTGAGAAGACACCCTGGAACTTAGTTTCCATCAAAAAACACTTTGTAAAGAAGTCTCAGAACACAAGAAACCGGAATGGAAAATACGATATTATTAATTATTTATATACATATAAATAACAAATAATGATATGAATATTAATGAATCATCAATATTATTTTGTTAATTAATAATTAGTTAATGTTAATTACGTTATCATCAACTAATTATGGTAAATTAGGTAATTATTAATATTAATTATGCTTAAGTTTATTGTTAATTAGTTAATTTTTGCTTTTTTCAATTAATTAATAAAAAAATTAAAAAACCGGAACCGGTTTTTCAGAAAACCGGTTTTTTGCCATTGCAAAACCGGTTTCATAGAAAACCGGTTTTATAAAACCGGTTTTTTAGGGTCGGTAAAACCGGATCGGTTTTACCGGCGTTGTATAAAACCGGTTTTTGGAAAACCGGTTTTTTCTAAAAAAACCGCCATCCCTAAATTCTTTTAAAAAAAATTATCCAGGGATATTTCACATTTATAATATATACGTTAATTTAAAATTCTATATAAATATTTTTTTTCCAGAAATAGTGGTGTCTTTTTACAGATTGAAGCTAATAGATGGCGTTGTGTTGAAGAAGTGAAGTCATTAATAAAAGTTTTAGAAAAAAGTTTTTAACTGAAGAAAGAGTTTAACAAGGTGTTAAAGACCATGTAAGTGAAACGGTTTTAATCCGTTGAAAGTACGAGAAAATTCCACAAAGGTTAAGGTTTTCTTTACATCATCTATGAATTGATAGCCGATTAAAGGGCTTTAAATGCAAGCCCTTTAATCGGCTAAGTTAATAATATTGCCAATTCAAGTAATAATATGTAGTTATGATATCATCACTAGAACTTACTCATTGAATATCACTTACTAATTATATTACTTCAAATTCAGAAAATGTTGTGTTCAGTGAGGATTGAATTATACTAGTACACATATTGGACATATTAGCCCTGTATAAAATTTTGAAACGACGTTGCAACTAAACGACTTTAGGGCAGGTGCATTATATAGTTAGAGGGGGGGCCGGAGGATTATATGGGGGGGTCATGATTAAATTTTATCCTTAAAAGGGGGGAGTCTGGTGTTAATATTCCAATTTTTTTACCAGGGGGGGGGGGTTAGAATTATTATTACAGATTGGAGTAACTTTCATTACTTTTCCATTACTTTCTGAAAGCTGTCTGATGCCAATTTCGAAAGTCCACTTCTAAGAAGGGAACATTTCGCTTTCCCGAAATACGAGCTTTTCTTGGGAGGGAAAATAAAGCATAATAGAATTGCCCACTTTGGCTGCTGCCTTTCAGCCAGAATTGTTAAAGTACGAATGTTTCTCCTTGTCTGTTTACCTTTTCCAAGTGTAACATTATAGCCCCGTAATTACAGACATCCAGGGAAAAAGAAGGGTTTAGAAATAAATCATGCTGACTGTCAAACAGGTTGGATGCCTTGCCTATGTGTAAACCCCTTTGTGTTGCCTGAATGGGGCAGACAACAATGACCAACAACAAAGTCCATTCCCCGGAAGAACTGGGCAGGGAAGGGACAGAGTGGACGTTCATTCTTGAGCTACCCTTATTTCTGTCATAACCCGAACGAGAGTTTATTGGTGGACTTGTATCTGATGATTATCAAGACAAAGGATTAAAATTAAATATAAAAAAAAATGCAAAAATATAATTTCAGTGTTTTGTTTATCGTGGTTTCCTTTGAAAAATGGTAAGATATGGCTAAATTTAAACTTTTCCTGCAACTTGAACTTTCAAAATGTAACGGTGATTCGTATTACTTTTTGTAAAAATAACTGTAACGCGTTTTTTTTTTCAATTTTCATATAAAGTAACTAGTAACTGTAACTATGACAGAGTTACTTTTTTACTCAAGTAACTGTAACAGTGTTCCTTTTTAAAAGTACCTTTCCAATCCCTGAATTTATTTTGATTAAGTTTTAATCTCTTCAGAAAATATATATATATATATATTACAGGAACATATAAAATTCATATCACACTAAATGTGTAAAATTGATGCTTTTCAAATTTGACTGTTTCAGTTAGTAATACAAAAAAAATCTATAAAGTAAAACATTTCTAAATTATACATCGTAATTACTGTGAGCTGCATAATATTGCTTAACTTATCAAGTGGACAAATGAATCGGTGAGTGCAGAAAACACTTCAGTCACAAAAATACGAAAACTCATTTTCAAAGAAATACGCGTAGAAAGGCAAGATGCGTGTTGGCTGCAAAAACTACGTTAATCTGTTGAGTAGTTCCGTAAAAACAGGACGTTTGTTTCGAATGTTGAGTGCAGAAATAATGGAGGAGTTATTACGTTTTTCTCCCTCCTGAAAAGTTTGAAATTTGTGACTGACGTTGTTTCTGCACTCACCGTTTCAAATACAGAGTGAGGCAAACAAAAGTGGCCCCGGTCTAGAGATAAGAATACGGCAGAAATGCTGCCAAGTCTAAAACCAATACAAAACAGGTTTGCTATTGATCGCTTCAATATTAAGCCCAAACAAACGCTTGGCGACTTATTTACCGGCAACTACGCTACGGTTTTAGAAGCTAGTTGAAATGAAATATAAACAAGGTGTGTAGAGCTGATCAAGAAAAGTTCCCACTAGTGATTATTTCGATCGTTATTTATCCTAGAGAATCGGACCTTTTTGTTTTTGGTAATACAAAACATTCTAAATTGATTGCAAGACACACACATAATTTGCATTTTGGGACGTCTTCATACAATACGAACTAAGGCCTGAACTCGCCACTAGTCTATGAGAAGCTCTAATGTTAAGCTAACCATCCAACCAATGCAAAAACAGGTTTCAGGCGGCTTCAAGAGTTTTTCTCGCCAAGCATTTCAACGTATTCCTATCTCTAGACCGGGGCTACTTATGTTTGCCTCACCCAGTAGTTCATTTGAAGATTCTCTTTTTCAACCTACAGCAAGACAGTCAACCCAATTGTAAAAAATCTGCTCATTTCCAACGACAATTTTTCCCAACTTTTGAGAACATAAACAGTTCCGCAAAAAAAAAAACTTAAACAAGTTTACTTACATCATCTTAACATTTCAAATGAAAATTAATATGTTTTGTTAAAAAAATCATTACGAATAAAATCTCACCATAAACAAAACTACTGTTTTTAGTATAATAAAGTAATATTATCTTTAATTTTTCACACCTTAACAAATGTAGACCCAACCTACGAAAAAAATTACATTCAGGACACAATGCAATTAGTATGTTAATAATTACTAAACATTTTATTTGTGTAAAGTTATCAATCATGACAACAATCTGAAAAGCTATCTGCACAGAGCTTGCATACATTACATCATGCGTTCCAATAAGTTGTTTCTGCCTCTTGTGGCAGAAGATCTAGAATGCAGCATTTAGCCTCGTGATCAAAAACATTGCTTTCTAGAAGAACCAGCAATTTATCGGAGTCTTGACGGTGTAAGTTTACTTAAAAAATCAAAATTTATGATGGATGTGCTTGAAATCTGTTTAACAAAAAAAAAAAAAAGAATATTTTTGATGTTTTATTTGTAAGATTTTTTATTGGGGGGGGGGTCATATTTTATATTTCTGGCCCCAAGGGGGGGGGGGGGGGGGTCAACCTTTTTACTTACAGATGCATTCCAAAATCCTCCTCCCCCCCCCCCCCCCCTCTAGGTAATTAATGCGCCCGCCCTTATGAAGCTCTGGGCAGACGACATAATTGTAGAATAACATGCCGAAATTACTTTGCACACGTTTATGAATTATTTTTTTTCCTTCTAAAAGTCTTTGAAATATGAATTATTTCATGCACGATATTAAATTAATGTCTTTAAGTTTGGCTCGTTATTCCGAAATATTCAAACTGATTTACAAGATTAATTTTAATAATCATGTTATTCTAAAATAGTAAAAGTAATATGTCAGAATAACATTTAACGTTATAGTTAATCCTACTAAGAAAATGCCTAAGATATGGTGCATTTCGTCACTTAAGTTCCCCACATGTGCTATCTAACTTTGACATTTTGTGAGACGTAGACATTTATTGAGCGGTAACCCTTGGCGAACTTTCCAAAATCGCGCCAAAAGTCCGCCGAAAACCCAACCGAAATGATGGGATAGGTTTGAATTATCGTCGCCTTAGAGCTACACGAGGGAGAGCCGAAAAACGTGTTTGTTCATTAAACACCGGCTGTTCGGAAAACGTCATCGATGCGAAGTCAAAGAATTCGAATCATCAGTCGAAGTCAGACGATTGCAACAAAAAAATATTTATCGCCAAATCTGAAAGAATCGCGCCAAGGGTTACCTTACAGTAAAACTGATCTTTCACAACAATAGCACATGTGGGAGCTTAAGTGACGATTTATAATATTAAATACTAGGATATATCTAATATTCCACTGACTCCCCAGCCAAAAAATTCTGCAGAATTGCAAACAAAAAAATTTCGATCTTGCAGTCATCTTTAAGAAATCTGCAGTTTTTTTTAAGCAAAAGAAAATTGAAGTATATCGAATGGAGATTATGCAGTTTTTCTGTAGCAATTGTGCAGCAAATCTAAAGTCATTTTTAATGCTTCAGAAAAACTACAGTTATTTTGAAGCAATAGAAAAGTGAAGCCTGACTATGGATATATCTGCGGTTTCTATGCAGCAATTCTACAGCCATTCTGAAGTCATTTAGTCACTTTAAAAACTGCAGATATTTTGAAGCAATAGAAATTTAAAGTCATTTCGGCACTTCAGAATTGCTTCACAAAAAAACTTTAAAAAAACTTCACAAATTCTGAAGGGATTTGAAACACTTAGTCTGCATAATTGCTTCAAGAAAACTGCAGCTATTTTGAAGCAATATAAATGTAAAAATTGACCACATGTGTATCTGCAGTTTTTTTGCAGCAATTCTACAGTCATTCTAAAGTCATTTCGGCACTTAAAAAAAACTAGTTATTTTGAAGCAACAGACGAGCGAGAATATTTTCTAATTAAAATATAGTTTGCTCATATATTACCAGAACCAACTTCATAACAAGCTTCTGTAGCACAGTCGTTAGAGCATTCGACTGCTGCCCAATTCCCATCGGATCAAATCCCGCGCTCCTACTTCCGAAATGGTCAGAAAAACAGCCAACTCGTTCGATAATTTATTTCTTTATAATTTTTATTTTCATAACATTTCGCTAGATGGCGCCACGTTTTCTTAAAAAAAGGCCAAAATATTCTGAAAAACTGCTTTACGAAAACTTCAAAAAAAAAAAAAAAAACTGCTGTTTTCTTAAAGCAATTCTGCAGACTAAGTGTTTCAAATCCCTTCAGAATTTGTGAAGTTTTCTTGTGAAGCAATTCTGCAGAATTTTTTGGCTGGGTCTGCCAATCGTTCCAAAATGAAAGGCATTTTTTAATACATTAATCAGTGTTTACTAAAGTTTGTAGAGTTTAATAACTAAAGATCATTTAATAAAACAATTTTTTATAATTATAATACTGGTATGTAGCTGCTAAATATTTAAAAAGGAAAAGGGTTTACTGGAAAGGCACTGTAAAATACTTTAAGCAGTTTTTTTCTAGTCATCTGAGTTAACAGAAAATTGAAGTTAACATTCTTTAATGGATCTTCTTAACACACAACAAAGTGCCCTGTTAAACATTTTATTTCGTCGAAATTTTGGTGTAAAATGAAGAACTATTAGTATTTACACCATAAAATGGCTCAGAATAGGTTGAAGCAAATATCAATTTCTAGAAATGGACCCTGCTTTCAGGAAATCTCTTTCTCTTTAAAAACTGCAACCGAATAAAAATAACTGTATACTCAAAATATCAGCGCCATTTAATCTGACTACTGTTCGAAATCAAAGTAAGTAAAATAGCTTATTATTTTTTATCAACACCTTTCCATTTATCTTATATAGTACTAAATATCGTCGGTCAAATGACAAAACCGCGAATGTGCAATTCAAGGGATAGGCGGTTTTTGAAAACTAAAACCGCGTCTCGGTTCAACCGGTTCTTTTTTTTCCTCCGGCTTTAACTGGTACCAGTTAAAAGTTACTAAAAATCGTTTCTTTGAAAAACCGGTTTTGGAAGTTAGATCCATTCCGTCGGTCTATTTCTATACCTTCTGTGAAACACTTTAAGACAGCCAATTCGGGTAGGATGAACATTTGCAGCCATCTACTTTTGGCCTCTTTGTTGAAAAACTTTATCACATCGAATTACAACTGGAAATTTCCGTTTTTTGGACTTTTTATATTATTTTATTATAAAAAATGCAGTGTTTCAAATTGTATTGTGCGTTTTAGCGGATAGCGCTTAAAATGTTCGTTTGCCTTAAAATATTCCATAGTAATTGATTAAAGCTCCTATTTTAAAATTTTATACGCCAACGCTCCACTTGTGGAACAAATTATTCAACCTACTTTATAGCCCGGAATAATTTTAGATGTGAAAAATTAAATTACACGAAAAGCGAATTTTAAAAAATAGTTGTTATTTTTTTTTCTTCTTTTTTTTAGGAGTATGGTGTTGATGCTGTTCAAGGCAACTTTTCCAGTATTTGTATATAGAAAATGACGAAGTTTGAGTTGCTGGCATTGATACTATTTAAGATAACTTTTTCGATAAAACTCTTAACATTTTAGTCTTATAACCTTAAATCAGCGCCATCTGAAAGGGTCTTAAAGGGTTAAATCTATATTACGTTTTTCGAATGGACTACGATTCTAGATATCTGGTAGAAAAGAACTTGAAATCAAATAACATTTCATTTATTATAAAGTGAGAATTCTAAAGTTAGTACTTATAAAGAAACTTTGCAACATCTGCGCTTCTAGAGTCCGTTCCAATTAACCGATCGAGATGAGATTTCAAATATAGTTATTTGGAGGTATGCGGTCGAGATTCCGTGAATTTCCGCGCGCAAAAATATTTGAAAAAAATTAAAATGATAATTAATTAATTAACATTTTATGCATTAATTAGAATGTTTTTTAAACACTCATAACTCAAGAACCAATTAACTTAGACCTATAAAATTACCATGCAATTTAATCACCAATTCCTTCTGAAGTGCATGAACCTCAAATCAAGTTTGTGGCCCTTTTAGTTTTTTAATAATAATTTTTTATACTAAGAAACGTGAAAAAAATCTAAATTTTTAGAAAAAAAGTAACATTGACATGCAATAAAAAAATATTTAAAAACCAAATCTTTTTTTGGAGGTTCAGGCCCTCCCTCAACTTATTCCACATCTAAATAAACAATTCGTTTGACAAAATGTTAATTTTAACTTTAGTTATCACTGTTTGAACAAAGTAACACATGAGTAAAATGAAGTTTTGAGAAAATTGAGTTTAAAGGTTGCAAAAGCTAACTGACTTTCATGATTTAAACATAATAAAAACCTCTGTAACTTTTTATTATAGTGGAGTACCAGTACAAACTTTACATCATTTTAAAGAAGAAGAATTGGAGATTCCAATTTACTTAAAAACAAAAAATGCCAAATTCGGCTATTTTTGGCCTTTCCAAGTGTGTAGGTATACCTTAAGAAAAATTTTAAAAATTAACCACAAAAAAGAATTTTTTTTTCAATTAACTTACCCTTGGACATTTTAAAAAAAAAAAAAACTTATAGATTTACACCGGGTGTTAGAGGTTCATATCACAGATATATATTAAAATAACATCTGAAAAAAATTTCAGGTAAATTAATGTAAAACTTTTTATACTAGAAGTGTTGACGCAAACCCCATTTCTTAGGTGAAAAACACAGTAAAAAACAAAACATTTATATTTAAATAGAAAAAATTGCCTAAAAAGCATTGCTCATTGTATTTGAAATCATTATGCCAAATTTGGAAAAGATTAAAGTAATAGTAAAAAATTTAGAATTTTGGGTATTCGCCTATCTTAAGGAAACTTTAAATTTCGATATATTTTCAGTTTGAAAATATGAATTTATGAACATTTTGAAATAACTTGCGAAACTTTAGGGGGAGATCGTGCTAAGTGACATTTATCAAAAAGTTATATTTTTGTATCAATTATCATGTTATTCCAACTTTAAAGACAGCAAGATTCCCCTTTTTCATTGATTTTGAGTTAAGTATATAGTTTATATTTTGTAATTGCCTTTTTAACACATCAACGTTCAAACAAAAAACTTATTAACTCATATTTTTGTTTTCACCGTATGTAGCTAAACATGTTCTTCCACTAACGACTTTTTACGACTATAGCAACTTATAAATTCTTTACAAATTTGGTTGTTTTCAAAAAATTAAATTCATTGCAAACTTCAAAATGTTTGGAGCATGAAAATATTGTAAAGTTTGTTTTTTTAATGTGTATTTGGAAGGTTTTTTAAATAAAGACAAATCAGTTTTAAAATAACTGACAAGTTTATTATTACGTTTAAAAACACTTGAAATATTTAATATTGCTTGATAAAATGCACTATAGAGATTGAGAATCCAAAACGATACGCTTGCAATATAACCCTTTAAGACCGGCGGTCAGATGGCGCTGATTTAAAATTATGAGACTAAATTGGGCGTTTTATCGAAATAAATGCGTTAAACAGCATCAATGCCAGCAACTCCTTATAAACAAAGTCATTTGTTATACAAATAACGAATGGTACAAGTCAGCCGCTTTGGTATCGATATATTTAAAGTGCTTCAACATTACCACGATCGTGATATATGGGTCGGAAAGGGTTAAAAGAAAGGCATCTTAACCCTTTCCGACCGGGCTATCACGATCGTGTGGGTATTTAAAGGATTTTGAGTGCCAAAATCGATGGAGAGAGCCTCCAGGATGACAAAAAAAAATGGCTCTCAGTTCTGTTGAATATGCCGAGTCTGCAAAGGCCTGACCGCCAATAAAATAGATTTAGTTTCCAGTTGAAATAAAAAATAGATTAAAATTTATATCAAACCATAAGGAAGATATGTGATCAAAACCGAAACGGACAACAACGCGAGTCTTTCAGATACACTAGTATTAAATGGTTGAATTAGTTAAATGTATGATTGTTAATGCAAAAAAAAAATATTTTAAATCTTCAAATAATTGGAAATATTTTTGTTTTTATGCGTAGTGAAATTCTCAACTTGAAAAAAAAAACGTGAATCTTAAAAAAGTACACATTTATATTTAACTTCAGTATTCTAGGTTAGGAATGGCATTTAAAAGTAAAGGAAGTTATGCGTATGCTTTTTCAAAACTTTCTGCTTGTTTTGCAGAGTTTTCAGTGGAAGGAATCTTTAGATGACGCATTTTGTTATGAAGTCAGAAAATTTTGAGGTCTGCATTGTATTGCTGGCAATGTATATCACAATAGCAACTTCTATCAAATTGCTTGGTGTTTGCTGTAACTAATGGCTTTATTTGTGAAATTACACCAAAAATATAAAGATCTCTTGGTCGACACCAAAGTGAACGTGAGAAACAATATAAATATGATCAACGAGGCGAGCAAGGGAAACGAATAGCAATCTAAATGGAACAAAACATAAAAGGGTTTGAAGAAACAGGTGAAGAGGGGGTAGACATTTTCTCATCAATCCATATAAACGCTCTTGCGTTCCAATATAATCCAAAAATATCACCTACATTGTTAAAAATAATAGTTCAAGGTTGAACCAATATACGATTCAAATTTGCAGCAACCATGATTTGGTAGACAGTTGAGCCATAAAACGGTATTTTGAAATTGCTTAACTATGGTGAGAAGTTTAACCATATGCGGGATTTTTCCGACCAGTAACTATGGTGAAAGGTTGAACCATAAAATGGTTCTCCCAATGGATAACAAAAGTGAAATGTGAAGGAAAAAAAACGGTACTTGGTACATCGTAAGCTAACGCCGTCGGGACTTTGGACCCCATAGATTTAACGAGGACGTCTGTCCCAGTGTACTCGGGTCCATACGTGATGAATTAAGGCTTTTTTTCTACGATTTCCAGTAAAGAGATCTTATTTATAGGATGACTGACAGAAGGTGGGATTTGAACTGCCGCTGTCCAGGCCGATGCCTTAACCACTCGACCACGGACGCGCCAATTCTCAAGCAGAAGCAGTACAACTCATGGCGCCCACGTTTGATTAAACCGTTAAATTGTCGGTTGCAGTTAGTAGAAGTCGAACCAATTTTTCGTGAAATCAGGTCTATTTCCAGAATGTGATATTTGGTTGATCAATTTTATTGTGTATCTGCCAGAAATTCTTAATTTTTCACCGATATTTGGTTCAACGTTGAACTGAAACTATTAATCTTGTAGTTGTCGAACACGGTTGTCTAGTCCTGAGCAATTGAGAAAGAGTGCAATGTTGCTCGCGTCCGTGACATTCTCAAGTCAGACGTGCCTCATGGGTAGTGCTAAATAAGTAACGAATGCTGGATCTGGGATCTAGTCAAATTGCTTGGTGGTATTACAATTTATTACATTTTTAAATTTTATTACAATTTTTTTATTGTAAAATTGCACCAACCTGAAGCAATTTTTCTAAAAATTCAGTAGCTGTTTCTTTATTTTAGCTGGTTCAAAAAAAACTATAGGGTGCTGTTCTACTTCGTACGATCAATCCAAATTAATCTTCAAACGTTTCAGCTTATTTGATGCATATTTAAATAAAAGTAACTATCCTTAACATTTTCTACTCATAGCAGTTCAAATTCTATATTCTGATGATTTCCGAAATATTTGACAAGAACATCAATATTAACATTGCATGCCATAATGAGTTTAGAAAATCAAAGTATTATTATTTAGTATAAGCAAGGCCGGCCGGTCCACTGGTGCAATGGTTAGTGTACTAGCCTTTGGAGCTGCCGGGCTCGGGTTCGAATCCCGGTAAAGACATGGATGTTTGTGTTTGTCAATAAATGTTGTTATTTGTCTATGTGTTTGTGGCGTCCTTCTTTCTGTGTCTCTTCTGGCGAGCGGGGTAATGGGCTATACACTCTTAAAACAAACACTCCCAATTTACCTCAGTCTGAGTGGATTTCACTCCTCCAGACTGGAAAATGCCCTTCTCCTTTTGGAGTGGATCCTTTGTGTGTTAAACCTCCGACAGGATCACTCCAAACGAGTGATTTCAACTCAGTCTGAGAAAATATGCATGCCTTTAGGGTGTCGAAAATGCACTTCTCCAACTGGAGTGGATTTCACTCTTTTGTTTTAAGAGTGTATAGCCTTCGCCCTTCCCTTCTAGAGGGCGCAATCACTGTCATTTGTCATAAGCGAGGCCGTGTGCGATACGCTTTAGTGTGCGAAGAAGGGAAGAACCGGCCCCAGTATAAGTAAGAAAAGAAAGAATCCACGATCTTGTTTAAGGTGACGAAATTTCTTCCAGATTTCATCCCTGTCTTCGTTCGATTGGTGCTCAGTTTCCTTAGTAATTCACCAATCGAGGCTAGAGAAAATACTTATTTTTATTCAGCATTTCTGTTGCCACTCAAGATCTGAAGCATGGCCACAAAGACAATGCCAATATTTTCATTTTGAGAAATTCAGAAAACAATCGACACTGAAAGTTCAAATGAATCTAGGAAAACTGCTTTAAAACGAAAGATTGAAGGCCGAACTCTTTTAAAATCCCTGAAATCCGTTTTAAATCCGTTTTCTAAAACGACATAATGACGCACATAAGTTGAGATTTGAACCTCCGCGCTCCTGAGAAGGTTCAATCTCAAGACAGACGTCTTAGCCAATTGGCAACGGCAGGCTACAATGCAGTTTGTTTACGCTTCCAGGTCGTGTTGAAGAAGATGGGATAAATCATTTACGCTTGTCCTTCAGAGACATTCAACTTCTTAACATTAAATATAAGGGATATTTTTCCAATCTGATTGGAACTGTACCATCAACAGGAGTAAAATTATATATATAGGGGAGACCGGGGTTAGTTGGCATAAGGGGTTAGTTGGCATTGTGCCTTTAACTGAAGCACACTGAAGCACAATCGAGGAAATGGGGTCCATAACTACACAAGTTTAAAATTTTAAAATTATTTCTTAAAAATCTGTCCTTTTCCCATGATTAAAAAATGACATCAAAATACGAGTTCAAATTTCAAACGAACATTTAAATGGTCACCAATCTCAAAAAGCTCCAAAGAAATTGATGGCACCAAATAAATATAGGTAGAATTTGTTTTAGAAAATAAACTGTTCGATATTGGATTTTTCATATCACTGTTTTTTTTTATCTTTGTGGCTAAATATTTTTGTTTTGGTGAGGAGGGATTATAATAATGCCATTTCTATGTATGAATCTCAGATATGTACCTCACAACAGAAAATATTAACTGAAGCCTCAACCTAGCCTGCAATGCGAGTATTTACAGTTCTATGGTGTCGAGCAATGGCCATTCAATTTTAACGACTTCTTCAGTCGTTGTTTTAAGCAAAAGGCGTCCTCATCACAAGCATCAGATAGCTGTGGTAACTTTATATTATAATACAATTTTTTTTTATATAAAATAGTGGTACAAGTTAAAAGTATCAATTTAGGAATTAAACTTTTAAAAAACTTGCAACAGAAGACGTAAATAATTCAATTGAGGAAATATATTCAAACCAATTCCCAATCAAATTCTGTAACTTTCCCCATCCATGGTAGATATGATTAACACTGTGAGGTATATGAAAATATGATAGTGGTTAGTTATTTTCTTTTTATTCTTGAGGTTAACGTATTTTTTGGGGTTTTTAGAAAATGGATCTTACTATGCATGAACTTCTGGTCAGTGCAATTAACCATCGAAAAGTATTAGCTTTTTCATTTTAATTTTTAACCACTTAGAAAATCAGTTTTTTTTTAAAGCAGAAAATGGAGAATATAAATTTGCATTTAAATAAAATGTATTTTTTTTAAAAAATAGTGAAATTAGGTTATAATCACAAATTAAAAAACGAAACTTAACAATCAATCTAACGTTACCGATTCTCGTAATTGAGGAGGTAATTATTTTAATGTAGGAAATGTGCAGAAATGGGTCATGCACACCCGAATCTTTAATTCTTTAACTTGTCCCTACTTTGTTAGATATGGTCAATTCTCGTGGGGACAATAAAATTTTACAGAAGTGTTTAAACATGTGTTCACTGTATAAAAAAATAATTAAAATTTAACCCTCACGCAATATGTATATTCACAGCCCAGAGTGATGAGAGTACTTTTTTCAATATCACAATGTGATGACAAATTATAAGATTTTTTCCAGTGTCCATAACATACTCTACTTTAGTTACATTAAAATACAGAGTTATTATAAAATAACGCTTGCTATTCGGAGTGGTCAGTAGCTTTAATGAATAATCCAAACGTAAAAAATTTGAGACACTTACTAATCAAGAAGGGGAGAGAAGAATGGAATCATAAAAAACAAACTTGTCTCTTGACCAGGGTTCTAAATTACGAGGCGTAATTAGCTGTGTTGGCCTGGCCATAATTGACAACGCCTCGTTATTTAGAACCCTGGTCAAGAGACGAGTTTGTTTCTTATGATTTTTTTTATGGTTATTTCTTAGGATTCTTCATTTTTTTATGATTCCATTCTTTTTCCCACTTCTTGATTGCAATAAGGCAACGCTCGGAATAGCACACCTTTTAAACAGTATTAGAACTGTCATATACTTCACGTGAAATTATAAAATAATATGATACATATGATAATTTTTCCAGAAATAGTAGTATCTCTTATTGTAATATTTCCAAACTCAAGAAGACATAGTTAAACTCATATTTTCCGGGCACAGAAGCCATGACCATGGACGGAGTTGTAAAACGAGCGGACCAATCAGATAAGGATAAAATATAATGGCTAAAATTTTCTCTTCTGTTTTTTCCGCGCGTTTCATAGCTAATCCCATGGTCGGCTTCTGTGCAAGGAACTATGAGTTTAACTTTATTAATTTTAAAAATACAATTTTCCCGTATCACGTACTTCGGAAATTTCGAAATAAAATTTCCGTTTCCTGTATTATTTTAGCACACTTTACTGATTTAGGCGGAACACTCCTTTTTTGTGGTATATAGCTTAAAATAAAAATTCAAAGCCATACATAAAAAATTTTTTGTATGTACGTCGTATTGAATCCAGTGATTTTTGGAGCACGTCTGTCGCAGTATACTCGTACAACCGGGGACGTTGTAAAAAAACCCATCACTACTGAAACGTTAAACGTATTTGTATATAATTATACAAATTTAAAAACTGAAAAATGTGCATTATTAAATTATATTTAATCACTTAATTTTGTGCCTACTCGGGTTTATCGAATTTAAATGTCCGGTCTCTATTTTCTGTTCGCATCTTTTATTGTTTTAGATCTGGGGCATGCCTTTAAGGCAAGTTAATAATTAAAAATTAAAATTCATACATCTTACATAAAAATTTTTATAGAAATACTGGTATCTAAAATTGCAATAATAAAAAAACCCGAAATATGTTTGACCAAAAGTCTCGTAATTAAGGATCCTGGTTAAGTGACGAGGTTGACACCTGAGCAAGAACCCAACGAAACTTCGAGCAACGTAGTATGGCTGAGCCTGTGTACTCCACAGATTGAACGAGCACATTTGTCGCAGTGTACTCGAGGAACCCCGTAATTGATTAAGAAGTTGCAATTTGGTAATTTAATCGTTTCTGACTATCAACACATTCATTAAAGCCAAGTAATTTTGGACCGTGGTCGAGTGACAATGTTGACTTCGGAGCGGCACCCTTATTTTGTACATTCTATTGATTTGGATTAGCGGCGTGCCATAAGAACACACTTTTTTTTTTACTATTTGGCATCATCTTACAGAGAAGAATTTAGTTATAATTAAAAAAATATAAATAATATCTTTTTACATCAAAAGTGGTATCTTAGATTGTAATACCAAATAAATATACATCCAAGTTACAAACTTTCCCTTTTTAGAAAAGAAAATATTACTATTTAGTCACACGTATCCTTTAAAAATCATTTAAGCAGAATAATCAACACTTTCTTAAAAAATAATATATTTTTAATTCTCAACTCTTCAAAATGTATTAAGGGGTGACAAGGAGTCTTAAAAATGTGCAAAGAAGATACTACATAGCATAGTTTGATCTCTCTTGTAATTTTTTAACTACTCAATAAATGAGTATAATTTTTTTATATGTAATTCTACAAGATTTATTTATTATAAAACAAGTTTTAAAATTTATGAAACTTTAGCCAAAACTAAAATAAATGATATTAAACATGAAGGTACTTGAACACACTGTGATTAGGCTTGCGCGGCAAATTGTGAGGTCAAAATTGAGCACATGACCAAGAAAATGACTTTATATTGTACAAATATGTACAAACTAGGACTTATACCTAAATTCTCAGCTCAATTTTAATTAGAAATTATTTTAAGAACTTTTTTCTAAAAAAATTAATAAAAATTAAAAAATTTTGATTTTAAATTTTTTAAAAAATAATTTCTAATTAAAATTGAGCTGAGAATTTAGGTATAAGTCCTAGTTTGTACATGTTTGTACAATATAAAGTCATTTTCTTGGTCATGTGTTCAATTTTGACCTCACAATTTGCCGCGCAAGACTAATCACTGTGTGTTCAAGTACCTTCAAGTTTAATATCATTTATTTAAGTTTTTGCTAAAGTTTCATCAATTTTAAAACTTGTTTTATAATAAATAAATCTTGTAGAATTACATATAAAAAATTATACTTATACATTGAGTAGTTCAAAAATGACATGAAAGATCAGACTAGGCTTTGTAGTATCTTCTTTGCACATTTTTAAGACTCCTTAGACCCCTTAAATATTATTCTTGAAAAGAGCTACAAATGTGAACAAAAGTAATAAAGTAATTACTTTTTGACAAGTATTTAGCAAATATAAAATTTAGCAAATATGAAGGGGGCAGTCTCTCCCGCCTAACCACCACAATATTATCGTCTGCTGGGCGGATGGTATTATTGGTATTATTGAGCTGTCTTGTGGTATCAATTATTAACTTGTGATGAGTATCGGGAATGGTGGACGGGGGGCTGTGGGAGCCTTGGAGTTAGGACCTTGATATAGGGCTCGGAAGGTCCCGCGATTGAGTTCCGGTACAACTGAAGATCTACCGAGTATTTGCGGAGTACGAGCTAGTTAAATCTGTTGAACTCGAACGACCTGTGGGCGGGTCATTACGCAGTTTTCTACGGGTACAGGACCCTGGAGACTATTTCCCTCCCCTTTAGGGACATGTCTAAATTGTCCACTGTCAGTTTGTTATTAAGCAAAATTATTATTTTTAAATCCAAGTAGAATTCACTTCACAACGTGAAGATGAACGTATACTTGTAATTTTTTTTTAAAAAAAGTTTTTTTTTTTCATGAACACAGATGTGAGATAAAATGCCAAAAATTTAAAATCTGTACTTTTAAAAGTCTTTAATTATTTGTTTAATGACACCATAAATATTCGTTTGTAAGCTATTCCAGAATTTCTGACTGTATTGGTTGACGTCGCAAGCCAATAAACAAGTTGAATGGTCAATTAATGTCACTATAGAGCTACCCAAGAACCGGCTTTAGAATTAAAGTTACTAAAAACTAACGCCTAAGCTAGCCCCCAACGCATCCCTATAACCACTTCATTCACGATAAATATCTGGACTACCCAGATTTCTTTTAGCTTGCAACTTATAAAAAAGAACACTTATCTGATTTGGATTGACGGCATGCTTTTAGAGACACACCTTTTAAGAACTAGCTAATATAGAGTCTATTGTAGTCAAAAGTAAAATTTAAATTTATATATGAATATTTTTATAAAACATTGTGGTATCTTAACGTGCAATAATTTATAATAGAAGACACAATATTAATTTTCAAATTGTTATTCGAAATGATATTTTTTTTAATGAATACTTGATACAAGTTTGCACTATAATGGCCAGTATTAACCCCTTCAGCTAGGTGTTGTGGACGCATACATTTCTCCTACTATTTATTAGGGTATAAATGAAACTCCATGCAGAAAATATATATCAATTTTAAAATGGGTATATTTTGAGGGATCGGACGATATTCATCGATAAGACTTTAAATTTAACTGAAAAAAAAAATATTAAAAAAAATGTGGTGATACAAGCACTGGTTCTATCTGTCCTGATTTCTCTTGTCTTGAAAATCATACGCTACCTGACCAAGACGAACAATTTCCTGATTTAGATGAAAGGCATGCATTCAAAAAACACCTTTTTTTAAAAAGAAAAACGAAGAAAGTATGTCGAAAAATGTGTAAATAAAAATTTATTCATATTTTTTTTTCATAAAAATAGTGGTATATCATTGTTTTTTCGTTCAAAACAGAAGAAACTATTAATTTTAAATATATAATTTTATATGATAATTTTTTAATAAATACTTCATATAAATTTACACTCTTATAGCCATTTTTAAACCCCTTCAGGTGTTGCGGTAGAATAAATTTAGCCACATATTTATTAATAAGACATTTTAAATTAATTGAATGTAAGAATGAACTATTAAAAAATAATCTGGCAGATCTTGTGTGTTTATTCATATAAAAGAAAAAAAATACTTTTTACCACTCAAAATCTCAGATTTCATTAAATTGACGTGGCTTTCAACAAATGTGATACTTTCTTGTCTAAATTGCTCACGTTGATTTTTTTTTCGGAAATGAAGATGATCCTTTCAAATTATTTTAAAAATACAGAAAAAAACGTAATATATTTACTTAAAAAAGAGCAACTGTAATATTCGTTCTATAGTTTTTTTCGCGTCTAAAGCAATTTTTGTGTAAAACAATTCTTGAAATAGTATTTTATATCAAGTATCTAAGAGCAATTTTTAACTCAATCGCTATAAAACGGCCTCTATCAAAACAAATCTATCAAGTCTCAATAATCAAGTCTCTACCCACCATTGAACTACTGGGGACACATGACATGTACGGATGGACATCCACTATCCATTTTTTTCATAGCATCTTCGCTCTAAAGGTATACTGTAACAAGAAGTCTGTTGTTTTTACAGAAAAAAAAATCTGTCAGCTGGCGTGCTAGAATGGTTCAGTAAATTTCCTTAGAGAAACTATCTTTATTTTCTACGAACTTGAAAAATTTGAGCGCAAAATGTTTTTTTTTAACAGACTATAAAAAAAATCGAAGGTTTGCTTCGGTTTACTTTCACAGAAACACTGTACAAATAAAATAATAATCTATAAATTTATAATATAATTTTCTGTAAAAGTATTATATTATTTTTACAGTGCAGAAGGAGAAGCGCATAACTATGTTTGTAATTTAAGAAAATTACAATATCATTTATTTTTTGTCTCCCGATTTCTTTTGGCTTGAACATCATACGCTATCTCATAAAGACAAACACTTTAATGATTTGGATAAACGGCATGCATTCAAAACACACCTTTAAAAAAAAAAAAGAAATCATAAATTTCGACGAAAAATTATTATAAATAACAGTTATTTATAAATATTTTCTTTTAAAAATATTGGTATTGTTTTTTTTATATTTCAAAACTGAAGAAACTGTTGATTTTAAATATATATTTTTACATGATATTTTTTAATAAATATTTCATACAAACTTACACTCTAGTAGCTAATATCGCTCGTTCTTTTCCCTATAACTCGAAACCTATTGCTCAGGGTTGAGATTCAGACAGTTGAGATTCGATATTTTGCGCAACGCTTACACAAACAGGACTGCACATACACACTTTTGAAACAAGTTCCTCTTTCCTCGAAAAATGTGGATAGAAATTCATCGAGAAAGTTACAGGTTCTAAACTCCCACAATAAAAAGCTGGAATGGTCAATTAATTTCACTAGACACCTAAAATTCAACCCTGCTTGACTTAGAACCCAATGCATCCCAATAGCGTTGTTAGGAAATAAGGCCGCGCTCGGAAGAGCACAACTTTTAGCTAGTACATGAATGGTGAGATTTTTTTAATTGAAATATAATCAAAAATAATATTATATGTATAAATAATTTTTCCAGAAATAGTGGTATCGTTATTTGTAATATTTATAAACTCATGAAACACATAGTTTAACTCAGATTTTCAAGGCACAAAAGCCATGACCATGGACGGAGTTATAAAGCGAACGGACCAATCAGACGAAGGAAAAATTTACGGCTAAAATTTTTTCTTCTTCTGTTTGCTCCGCGCGTTTCATAGCTCTGCCCATGGTCGTGGCTTCTGTGCAAGGAAACTATGAGTTTAAATTTGTTAATTTTAAAAATACAATTTTCCCGTATCACATTCTTCGGACCTACCGAAATAAAATTTCCGTTTGCTGTGTTCTTTTAGCGCACTCTACAGATTTAAGCGGAACACACCTTTTTATTACAATTTTGTGGTAAATAGCTTAAAATAAAAATTTAAAATCAAACATATTTTTTTGTAGGTACGTCGTATTGAATCCACTGATTTAAGGAGCACGCCTGTCGCAGTGTACTCGTATAACCGGGGACGTTATAAAAACCCCCATCACTACTGAAAAATTAAATGTATTTGTAAACAATTATACAAATTTAAAATCTCAAAAATGTACACATTACTAAATTATATTTAATAACTTAATTCTGGGCTTACTCGGGTTTATCGAACTTAAATGTCCGGTCTCTATTTTCTGTTGGCACCCTTTATTGTTTAAGATCTGCGATATGCCTTTAAAGCACAAAATTACACCACTTTAAAAATAGTTTTATGATATATCGGTGCTGGGATGTTATTAATAATTAAAATTCTTACATACAATTTTTTTATAGAAATGGTGGTATCTTAAATTACAATACAAAAAAAAAACTACAATCAAAATATGTTTGACCAAAAGTTTCGTAATTAAGGATACTGGTTATGTGACGAATTTGACACCTGAACTAGAACCCAACGAAACTTCGAGCAACATAGCATGCTAACGCTGTCGGGCCTTTGGAATCCACAGATTTATCGAGCACATCTGTCGCAGTATACTCGAGGAACCCCGTAATTGAGTAAGAAGTTGCAATTTGGTAATTTAATAGTTTCTGGCTATCAACGCATTCATAAAACCCTAATAATTTTCCACCGTGGTCGAGTGACGAGGAGCGGCACCCCACTTCGTTTCTATTTTAGTTTGCAGATTCTACTGTTTTTGGATTAGCGACGTACCAAAAGAACACGCTTTTTTTTAATATTCAACCACCTGGCATGGTAAAGATAATAATATAAAAAATAAAAAAATATACATAATATTTTTTTTCAGCAATAGTGGTATCTTTGTAATTGAAAAAAAAAACAAATAAATCAACAGCCAAGTTAGAAACTTGCCTTTTTTTGGAAAACACATTACCATTTAGTCGCACGTATCTTTTCAAAATCATTCAAGCAGAATAATCAACACTTTCCTTAAAAATAAAATATTTTTAATACTCAAATCTTCAAAATGTATTGAATATTTAAAACTTATTCTTAAAAAGAGCTAAATATGTGAACAAAAGTAATAAAGTAATTACGTTTTGACAAGTATTTAGCAAATATAAAATTAAGTTGGAAATTAATCGATACATTATTAATAACGCAAAAGAACTTGTGTAATTACCTAGCCCTGTAAAAATGTACAATGATATTTACTTTAACAATCTTTACTTGAGTATTTTTTAAGGTTAAATTGTTATTCAAGCTTTCAATTTTGATAAATTTTAAGTTTGAAAATAGGTATCTATTTAGAAAACTTTGAACTAACTTTGATATTTGAATTTAAATTTTACAGTTGAAAAGCTTAGTGGAAGAACGTGCAAAGTTCCCTTATAATTTTTTTTTTGTGTCCAATGAACATATTATCCCCTTCCTTACAGATATTAAGATCCCCCTTTCTCATAAACTATAAGTCCCATTATATTAATTTCTTTTTGTAAGTGATGTTTTTACGTATATAATTGCAAGCGAAAAAGTTTAAAGCTTATTTTCTCATTTTCACATTTTTGTTACTTAGCACTGTCTTCCACTAAGCTCTTCAGTTAAGTTTTTATGATTTTAGCAACTCATAAATTCCTTACGAATTTCATTGTTTTCAAAAATAAATTTTATTCATAGGAAACTTCAAAATGGTTGAACCATGAAATTGTAGTTAAGTATGTTTTTTTAACTTTCAAAAAGGTTTTTAACTAAAGACAAACCAATTTTAAAATGTCTCACAAGCTTAGCAATTATTAGGCTCAAAAACACTTCAAATATTTCATATTAAAACTTGATAAAATGCACTGTACAGGGTTTTAGTATCTGGAAACAAATACCTGCAATTAAAAAAATATATCAGAAATACTTGCAAGCCTACTTAGAAATAGAATTATTAAAACATCGCTTATATGAAACATATTTTATGAAACTTAGCAAGTGTAAAAATATCATAAGATTCGTGCTGGTGAAAGAAAAATTTCGAAACGCACTGACGTGCTCTTTAAAACTGTGGAGTCTTAAGTCCGGGTGACGTTAGCGGACGTTGTCGCCCATAGTTCCGAAGAGAGCCCGTTATACTCATTTATATAATGGCGTGCAGTCAAAACACACCTTTAGAAAAATGTTGCTTGATCATCTCTCCGAAAAAGACTACAAATAAAATAATATTAATAAATACTTTTAAAAAATTAGTGGTATAGATATTTTTTTTAATATTTCAAAACAGGAAAAAATATCAATTTTAAATATATAATTTAAAATGAAATTTTTTTAATAAATAATTGACACAAGATTACACTCTTATAGCTATCTTTAAACCCCCTTCAGGTGTTGTGGTTGAATAAATTTCACCACTTATTCATTACTAAGACACGTTGCATTAAATCAATGTTAGAATGGAATATTAAAACATAATATGATGAGCTTTAGTGTTTATTCATGACGGACAAGGGGCTGGGGAGCCCAGTCGGTTAGGCACTCGCCTAGCATGCGAAAGGTCCCAGGTAGGGGTCCGGGCATCGCCAAAATATCTGCCGACCTATAAACGCCCGACGAATATAATACCCCGTGTAAGGGAGTGCACGTTAAAACGCTTCAAAATCCTAACGCTGCGTACGATGTCGCCCTTAACGGTTGCGTTGGGTGCCTATTCAGGTGTAGCCTCGTCACTTGAATATGGTTTTTAAATACGACGCCCGTCGCCAATAGCCCTCGTGCACCTCTAGTGCGACGATAATTCAAACCAAACATAATCATGATGGACAAAAAAACTGGATTTTTACCGCTCAAAATCTCAGATTTCATTAAGTTGACGCGCCCTTCAAAAAAGGTGAATTTTTTTCTCCTTTTTTCTTCAAAATTGCTTGCGAGTTTTTTTCTTCGGAAATGAAGAAGATACACTGTAAAAACAATATGCCAATTTCACTGAAAACAAAGCCATCTATTTACATAAAAATACTGTTATTTTCTTCAAGAGGTTTTTTTTACGTAAAAAAATGTCGTTTTAAGTAAAACCAGTTTTAGCTTCCACATTACGTTTAGAACGTAAAAAGTGGAAGGTTTTATAATCGTTCAGTCCGTCTGTCTGTCCGTCACCCACTTTCACAGAGCGAACCAAAAGTCGCACAAACAATTGGAATACGTCATTTTAAAGCAAAAAATCGGGCTAGGTTACATCCCAAATTTCATCAAAAAATTTAAATTAGAAGTATATTTAAAGTTTAAATAACTAAAAATATAATCTACATTGTAATAACATGCAAAATCCATTTTCACTCAATATTTTCACTGTTGCCATTTCGTCAAACGCACGAGAAACTTTATTTCAAATAAACAAGTTGGTTTGTTACAGAACCTGTCACTAAAACCGCTTCCACACCATATTTATGCTCACAGGAAACACACTTATTATACACCTCAGAAAGAAATTCGCCAAACAGAGACTTCTAATTTAGAATTGTAAACGCCAAAATTAACTATTTTCATTCATTTACTTTGTCAAATTAAAAATGACTCATTATCGTTTGCTAAATTTGTTTGGAATTCGTGGAATAATGATGCAAATTTTTAATAAATATAATTCTTTTAGTCGCCGGAATTTAATTTACAGTTCGAAAAATATATAATTAGTAAAAATGATGCTTTAAAAATAAAAGAGAAACTTTGCATATATTTTATGCAAAATTATAATTCTTTATACATATTTCTTCACACATATATAATGAACCATCAAAAGAAGTCTATTGTGATATTTCAATAATCCAAACCAAATTATATCACATAAATAAATTTTCTTTCAAAGGTTTCATTTTTATTTTAAATAAAGTTTCTCGTACGTTTGACGAAATGGCAACAGTGAAAATATTGAGTGAAAATGGAATTCGCATGTTATTTCAATGTAGATTAAATTTTTAGTTATTTAAATCTTAAATATACTTCTTATTTAAATTTTTTAATGAAATTTGGGATGTAACCTAGCCCGATTTTTTGCTTTAAAATGACGTATTCCAATTGTTTGTGCGACTTTTGGTCCGCTCATTGAATGAAAATGGAATTTGCATGTTATTTCAATGCAGATTAAAATTTTAGTTATTTAAATTTTAAATATACTTCTAATTTAAATTTTTTAATGAAATTTGGGATGTAACCTAGCCCGATTTTTTACTTTAAAATGACGTATCCCAATTGTTTGTGCGACTTTTGGTTCGCTCTGTGAAAGTGGGTGACGGACAGACGGACAGACGGACTGAACGATTATAAAATCTTCCACTTTTTACGTTATAAACGTAATGTGGAAGCTAATAAAACCTTTGAAAGAAAATTTATTTATGTGATATAATTTGGTTTGGATTGTTGAAATATCACAATAGACTTCTTTTGATGGTTCATTATATATGTATGAAGAAAGATGTATAAAGAATTCTAATTTTGCATAAAATATATGCATAGTTTCTCTTTTATTTTTAAAGCATCATTTTTACTATTTATATATTTTTCGAACTGTAAATTAAATTTCGGCGACTAAAAGAATTATATTTATTAAAAATTTGCATCATTATTCCACGAATTCCAAACAAATTTAGCAAACGATAATGAGTAATTTTTAATTTGGCGAAGTATATTAATGAAAATAGTTAATTTTGGCGTTTACAATTCTAAATTAGAAGTCTCTGTTAGGCGAATTTCTTTCTGAGGTGTATAATAAGTGTGTTTCCTGTGAGCGTAAATATGGTGTGGAAGCGGTTTTAGTGACAGATTCTGTAACAAACCAACTTGTTTTTTCCTGTTTCGAATACAAAGTATACTAGACGTTAAAGTACAGCTCCTGCGTTCAAATTGCGAATTGTTTGAATAAAATAAATATATTTTCTCTGTAAACTATACAGTATTTCTTCTGACACACTAGCTGGTCCATTATGTAATCATGTTTAAAAATTTTACACGTAAAATGCCTCAATCATTACTTGTTGTTTGATAACTCCAATGATATTCGTTTGTACGCTATTCGAGAATTTCAGACTGTTTTGTTTGACTCTGCATTCCAAAAGGCCTATTACCCAATGCATCCTTAAGCACGTCATTTGTAGCCTCCCTGGAGATGTATCAAAATAAAATGTCAGCATTATGACTTATTTTGCTTAACCCTCTAATGCATACTGTTATCGTTTGGTAACAAGTAACATAATCCACTTTATTCGATTAAATTAGAGCTCCTCCTAGACAAATCTGTGTTTTTTTTCATCTATTACATTTAATTGTAAAGTTTTAGTTACTAATAATCTTCGTAGACGACAGAAGTAAAAGTGAATTTAAAATTAAAGATTGAGGTAATTAACTTTTGTGAAATTACGTTTTTGGCAGTATTCAAAGAATAATAATATTAGTACTAAATACTAATAAGTTAATTTGAAAATTAATCATTGTTAAAAAGGGTTATTTTAAAATATTTTTAGTACTTTTCTAGTCATTATTATCAAAATTGGAATTTTGCAGTTGGTTTTTGTCATATAGAATTTTTTTTTTAAAAATTGAAATTATTTAAATTCAAATACAGTTAAATTTTTTTTAGTATTTTTCCCATTATGTGTGAGTATAACAGATACATATATATTTTGGGGGGACGAAAATAAAAATTTATGCATTAGAGGGTTAAACAAAAGAAATCTCATAGAGGCAAAACCTTTTCTGATTTGGATTAACAGCATGATTTCAAAACACACCTTTTTTGAAAACCATGAAGAAAAAAAAATTGGAGTACAAAGCATTTGAAACTAAAATATTATACATAAATATTTTTAATAAAAACTTGGTATTGTTATTTTTAATATTTCAAAACAGAAGAAACAATATTAATTTTAAATATATTTTTTTACATGATATTTTTGTAATAAACACTTTATACAAATTTACACTATAACAGTTCTATTCAACCCCTTATGGTGTTCTGGTCGCTTACGCTACTCCGCCTATTTATAACTAAGATATTTTGCATTAAATAATTTTTAGAATGAAATAATAAAAAATAATCTGGCACAGAGCTTGTTTGTTTATTCATAATACAAAAAAAGGCGGATTCTTACCGCACAAAACCTCATATTTCATTAATTTGAAGTGCCTTTCAACAAATGTGAAACTTATTTTTAAAAACATTGCTTGATTATAATTATTGTTTTTCCGGAAATTCAGAGGATATACTTTAAAAAATATACCAATAAAATATACCAATTACTAAAAAAAGACATATATTTACATAAAAATACTTTTATTTTCCGTACACAGTTTTTTTTTATGTAAAAAAATACCGTTTTAAGTAAAACTAGTTTTTTTCCTGGATTGAATACTAAGTGTACTAGAAAGCAGACGAACATACTTATTACCAGTTTTTGATACTCTGTTTGCTGATAAGTTCAGTTGGGAGAAGGTTGGGCGAAATTTCTAAATGTATGATATTCGAATTCTCAGTTTTTAAAATATTGGTAGGTTAGAATCACTTGGCATAAATTCATTTTGATTGGACTGTAGAAGCAGATGGTCCTTGTCTAACTAGCATTTAGTTGACTGAGATGAAAAACTAATAATGGTTTGATTTTTTCCTTCAAGAAATAGACACTCACTGACATCACTCTTTTGCGATCCCATTCATACAAATAAGCAACTTAATCAAGCCTGTCATCTCTAAATCAAATACCTATTTTAATGCCATTCAACAAAAAGCTTTCTATAACAACCATCAAACAATACATTTCAAACCGAAACACACACACACACAAAAAAAAAAAAACGGCCTCTATCAAAACAAATCATGATCTCTAACCTAGCATTCACCGATCGTGGACACTGGAAATATTCCTTTAAGATCGAGCTATCATGATCATGCGGGTATAAAAGAGAAAGTTCAAGCTTTTCAAAAAAAGAAGCAGAAGATACAGGGTGTCCCAAAATGGATTACTGTTTTTAAAAGTTAATAATAAGGACACGTGGTCAGAACTGAACATTTCTGACCACGTGTCCTTCTTTTCGGTGTATACGCATGAATAGTTCTTTCATACAGCCAACACACGGAGTTGAACGCCATCTGTCGGTTACATTGAACATAATAAAGTGTATAGCAGCATTATAACATAATAAACATAACAAACATAGTAAAGTGTTCAATATCAAATTCCAGACATGACTTATTCGTTTTCTGCAAGAATCGTGTTAATATCTCCATCCATTTCTTTTTTATTAACTTTCAAAAAAAGGTAGTCCATTTTGGGACACCCTGTAGTGTAGGTGCAGAAGATACTGCACCCTTGCTTCAGGCCCTCACGTCCTTAAGAGACGGTAAAGCAATCTAATACATGATACTAGAAGAAGATGATGAAGTTAACTACTTTTTGGACTGATTTCGATGACTGAGAAAGGGCACTTCGTGCCGATGCTCATATCTACTTATCGGATTTCAATTTTTTCAAAAATATCGATATTAAGTAGCTGACTTGTACCATTCGTTATTTGTAAAAAAAAAAATGACTTTTTTTAAGGAGTTGCTGTGTGGCATTGATGCTGTTTAAGGCATTTTTTTTATAAACTCTGAAATTTATTCTCATGAACTTAAATCAGCGCCATCTGATCTCCTGTCTTAAAGGGTTTTACGGATGGATATTTTGTCTGTCCACTTGAATCTTTTGAAAGGCGACAGTCTATAACGCTCGACCACCCCAATATTATCGTCTGCTGGGTGGATGGTTTTATCGAGCTGTCCGTTGGCATCAATTGTTAACGTGTGATGGGTATAGGAGACAATGGACGTTTTCAATTGGTATCGGATCTTGGGAATTGGCATAGAGTTAGGAAGATTTAAATGGTTCTAGCGAAGTAAAGGGATGCCGTCACAGAGTTGCCATGTAATCATAGTAAGGAACGTTTTAACTAACCGTTCACTAAATTAGAGTGAAGAAAACAACTCAATTATAAGCACAAATTGTTTATTTGGAAAAAAATTTACATGTTTCTGCGAGATCAAGGTTAGCCATCTTCAGCAATATAAACTAACGAACTGAGAGTAGACGCGACGGAAAGTGCAGTGGACTTTCCCTCGCGTCCACTGTCAGTTAGTTATTAAACCGATGTAGAATTTACTTCACAGGTGAAGATGAAAGTATGCTTGAAATTTAAAAAAACAAATAAATATTTATTTTTTCATGAACACGGTTATTTTATAAAATATAGTGGTACCTTAACTTGTAATAATTAATTTTAGAAGACGCAATATTATTTGTCAAACTGTAATTCTAAATGTCATTTTTTTAAATAAATACTTGATACATGTTTACACCCTAAGATCCAATATTAACCCCTTCAGGTGTTGTGGTCGCATACATTTCTCCAACTATTTATTAGGATATACATAAAACTTCATGGAGAAAATATATACCAATGGTAAAATAGGTATACTTTGAGGGATCTAACGATAATCATCGATAATACTTTTTAAGTGAATTGGAAAACCCTAAAAATAACACAATCTATAATTATGAAATATGAAAACTTAAAATAATTTGGTAGAAGATAACATGAAAATCTCTATGTGCAGGTATCGGTCATTTATTTTAAATAAAAATAATTTAAAAAATGAGGTAATACAAGCACTAGTTCTAACTCTCCTGATTTCTTTTGGTTTGAAAATCATACGCTAACTCCCAAAGACGAACACTTTCCTGATTTAGATAAAAGACATGAATTCAAAACACACCTTTGAAAATTATAATAAAAAATTTTATAAATATTTTTGTATAAAAATAGTGGTACGATATTTTTTTGTATTTCAAAACAGAAGAAACTATTACTTTTAATATATAATTTTATATGCTATTTCTTAATAAATACTTCATGCAAATTTTAACTATACTATTTTTAAACTCCTTGATGTTGGGGTCGAATAAATTTTGCCACCAATTTATTCTAACACATTTTCCATTAAATATGTGTTAGAATTAACTATTAAAAATAATCTGGCAGAGCTTGTGTGTTTATTCATAAAAGACAAAAAATTTGAATTTTTACCGCCCAAAATCGCAGATTTCATTAAATTGACGTGCCCTTTAACAAACGTGGTGATTTTTTTGTGTCTAAATTGCTTACGTTGAATTTTATTGGATATTTAGAGAATACACTTAAATTATTTTAATTTCACAGGAAAAAAAAGCCTTATATATATTTTTTTTTAAAAATTACTTTTTTTCTTTCTATAGTTTTTTGTGTCGGTAGAACAATGCAGTTAAAAGTAAAGGGGTGGTTTTTTTCTGTTTTTAATAAAATAGTACTAGACAGCAGCCAAACAAATATTTAATGTTTTTTTTATCTGTCTGCCGGAAAGCTCAGTTACCAAAAAGTTGGACAAAAGTTCTAAGTATCTGCGGTTCGAACCCGGTTCGACAGTTTATTCCCCATTATTATAGCATTACGTTTAGCGTCTCATCCTTGCACGGGGGGGCCTGGGCTCAATTTAACTCCGGTGGAGGTAGCATTTGGTTTTTCTGTACAAGTCGGGGATAAAAATGCAGCTCCTGCGTTTAAATTGCAAATTGTTTGTATACAATAAACATATTTCCTCAAACATACTTTCTTTGCATGTAGCCAGTTGGTAATAGTTTTACTTCTAGATGAAAAAAAAAAGGAATTGGGTTCGAATATCTTTTTTGACAAGAATTCATTTGGATTTGTCTGCAAGCAGTTGGTTCTTGTCTAACTAGAAATGTCAAGCACACTTTTATTGTTTCAATTGTTTTATTTCAACAAAATTTATACGGACCCCGATCTTCTTCGATGCCATTCAGAAAAATAAACAACTTTATGAATTGATATCATCTCTTTATCAAATACCTATTTTAATGGCATTCAACTAAAAATTATTTATATCGACCATCAAACAATAAATTTCGACCGAAACACAGTAAAAAAAAAAAAAAAAACGACCTCTATCAAAACAAATCATGATCTCTAACCTACCATTCACCGACCGCGGACATTTGACAAATACGGATGGACATTGTCTGTCCATTTGTATCTGTTGAAAGGGGACAGTCTCTCCTCTCGACCACCCCAATATTATCGTCTGTTGGAAGGATGGTTTTATTGAGCTGTCCGGTGGCATCAGTTGTAAAGTGTCATAGGGGGACAGTGGACGTTTTCGATTGGTATCGGCTCTGGGGAAACGGAGCTAAGAAGAAGATGACGATGGTTGTAGCGAAGTAAAGTGAAGCCGGCAGAATGTAACCAACTAACCCTTGTAATCCGGGCTGTGAGTTGCCCTGTGGTCAGTGTCGCGATCTACGGATCGGAAGGTCCTGCGATCGAGTCCTGTTCGCTGAAAACTTGCCGAGTATAATCGGAGTACGTGCTGGTTAAATCTGTTGGGTCCGAAAGTCCTGTGGGCGGTCATTGTCAGTTTCCTACGGGTACAGGTTCCTGGAGAATATTTCCCTCCCCTTCAGGGACATGTCTAAATTGTGGAGATTGCGCGTGATAGATGGCAGCATCTGTCACGTATAGGTGCGCTTGTGCGTGTGAGTGTGTGGATGTTGTGACTGTCTTACTTGACGAAGGTTTATAAGCGCGTCTCTGACCAAGCACAAAAGCCGGAAAATATATGTCTACCAACCAACCAAGGCAAAATAAATCACTCACTCAATGTTAGTTCATGTCAAAACGCATCAATTTTTAAAGGCAATAGTTAAGAATTAAGAAATAACTGTTTGACTGACTCCGTCGAACAGTCGTCGAAACATCGGCCTGTCAAAAAGAGGATACCACCTTCTATACTCGGGCAATCATAGACGGTTTAATTTAGTTTGAATTATCATAGCACTAGAGCTATTGGCGACGGGCGCCATATATAAGAACTGCATTGAAGTGAGGAGCCGACTCATAGGCAGCCGACGTAACAATTAAGGACATCATTGTGAGCAGCGTCGGGACTTTGAAACATATTTAACTTTTTTTTTTTTTTGCAAATGAATGAAGGAAACCTTAGAATTCCGAAAAGAGCAGTATATAAGGCGTTAACGTCAAAAACTTGACGGTTGATATTCAATCTTTGGCTCAACAGTTTCGTAGAAATAATTGTATCTTCTTCAAACAAATTCGCTGAATTCCCTTTAAGACTGGCGGTCAGATGGCGCTGATTTAAAATTATGAGACTAAATTTAGGAGTTTTATCGAGAGAAAAAAATGCGTTAAACAGCATCACACCAGCAACTCCTTAAAAACAGTCATTTCGCATACAAAAAACGAATTAGCAGCATGCCGAAAGAGCACACCTTTTCAAGATTATTTTGCGCTTCAAATTACTAGAACAATTTACGGGCAGTTTTATTCAAAACGGCACCTGGCAACGTGGGCGCCTTAACTCGTATACATTGAAGATAGTGGATTATTCATGGTTGAGGCAAACAAAAGTTCTCAGTTAAAGTGTGTAAGTCCGCAAAAAGACGAAGACAAGCATCACGAGGTGTAAAAGGCAGC
The DNA here is from genome assembly GCA_023701765.1 of Hylyphantes graminicola. Classification (NCBI taxonomy): domain Eukaryota; kingdom Metazoa; phylum Arthropoda; class Arachnida; order Araneae; family Linyphiidae; genus Hylyphantes; species Hylyphantes graminicola. The sequence goes on from CM043112.1 coordinate 34,306,431, forward strand.
CGAGGAAGAAGTGAGCATCAGCATTAATTTTCATTTTGCACTCTCTATTGCAGTGGTTCTCAACCGGTGGGTCGCGACCCCCTGGGGGGTCGCGAAGGGATCCTAGGGGGGTCGCAAAAACTTTTTTTTAAAATAAAAAATATATATTTAAGCAACATTTAATACAATAATTTTACAACTAGAATGGAAGGAAAAAATCCCCACACAATATTTTACTTTATATCTTGGTTAATTTACATTTAAGCTTTTTTATGTTATTATTATTAAATTTTAATTCTAGAACGGTTACGTTGCAACAAGCTAATCAGAAACTTATGCTTGTCGGAACTTTTAAATTCGTAACATAAATGGAAGTTTTCAAAATTAGATTTCTTAACTTAAGCAGCATAAACATTCAGTTTCTTTAAGAATCCATTAATTTTGTCTTGAGTTTTGATTATTGTTATATTTCGACAAAAATTCAAAACCTTCCCACGGGATATCCATCGTAAAATAAAAAAAAACAATTACCCAAATATAATAGTTAATAAAGAGTACAGCATGTGTAAGACAGGGGGAGGGGAGGGGGTCGCCAAGTTATTTTGTGGCATCAGGGGGTCGTCACCTACAAAAGGTTGAGAACCACTGCTCTATTGTTTTGAATCCGCGGCATGCCTGTACAGTATACCACATAAGAATTGTTAATTCATCTGTATGTCAACTACAAGCAGTTAAAAATCTATTTTTATTTATAATTATTTGTTCAAGAAAAAGTGGTATCTATATTAGTAATATTTCAAAAGTAATAATATTAATTTCACAAATATAAATTCCCCTTATCACGTACATCGGGCCTACCCTACCTAATTAAAATATAAGTTTCTTGCATTTGGCACACTCTACTGATTAATGTGGAACGCACCTTTTTATTATATTATTGTGGTAATTAGCTTAAAATAAAAATTTAAAATCATACCCCTTTTCGACCGGAGGTCAGGTGGCGCTAATTTAAAAAAAAAAATATGAGACTAAATTTATAGTTTTAAAGGAAAAAATGCGTTAAACAGCATCAATTTCAGCAACTCCTTAAAAACAAAATAATTTTTTATACAATTAACAAATGGTACAAGTCAGCTGCTTCTATATCGATATCTTTGAAGAGCTTGAACATTCTCTTTAATACCCACACGATCTTTGGCGCTTTACCGGTGTTGTCGATACGCGACGGGTGATGAATGTTTACACGTGTGTGTTTATGTGTGATTGTTGCTTTTTAAAGAACTTATTTGGGGAGTTATTTTCATTGTGAATTCAATTTTTAAAAGACATCTTAGGGAGATTGATTGATAACGCACGATTAATTTATTGATAAACAAATATGTAAGTGCTAAAAATGATTACCTAGTTTCTTATTCTTTAATTTTTGTGCCTATGTCAAAATTTATGGTTTATTATTTTGCTTCTATATAAGTAATTGCATAATCTCTTATCTAGTTGAGCGGAAATATAAAATGCGTGTATATTCTATTTATTTTGATAGAAACTGTTTATGTTAATAAATTGTGTTTCTATCTATGTGCTGCGTCTTTATTAAATAGTATTATTTATTATTACTATTAAAAATGAATTTGAATTGCATAGTTTTTAAGATGCGAAAAGAACAAAATTAATATTATTACATAATATTTTTTCACAAATAGTGACATCTTAAATTGCAATACCAAAAAAAAAAAAAAAAAAAACTACAATCAAAATATGTTTGACCAAAAGTTTCGTAATTAACCCATTAATGCCTGGCGTCCCTTTTTAGGGACACTTTAAAAAAAATTCGCAATTTTTAATGAATCAACTTTTCAATTAAAAAGTTGCTCCGTTGTATTCAACAGTGTACATTTCAACTGACCCAAGGGCATTGATGCTGTTTACGGCAACTTTTCCGGTAAAACTCTTAAAATTTTAGTCTCATAACCTTAAATAAGCGCCACCTGAAAGGGCATTAATGGGTTAAGGATCCTGGTTAAATGACGAGGTTGACACCTGAGCGAGAACCCAACGAAACTTCGAGCAACATAGCATGCTAACGCTGTCGGGCCTTTGGACTCCACAGATTAAACGAGCACATCTGTCGCAGTATACTCGAGGAACCCCGTAATTGAGTAAGAAGTTGCAATTTGGTAATTTAATCGTTTCTGCCTATCATCGCATTCAGAAAAGCCTAATAATTTTGAACCCTGCTCGAGTGACAATGCTGACTTCGGAGAGGCACCCAACTTCGTTTCTATTTTATTTTGCAGATTCTATTATTTTTGATTAGCGGCGTGCCATACGAACACGTTTTTTTTTTTAAATATTCAACATTATGCTAGAAGTAAAGCGTTTAAATAAAAGTTAAAATTAAAAACATATAAATATTATTTTTACAGCAATAGTAGTATGGTAAATTGTAATATCAAATGAATCTACAGCCAAGTTACAAACTTGCCCTTTTTTTTTTAAATATTTCTATTTAGTCACACGTATCCTTTAAAAATCATTTAAGCAAAATGATCAGCACTTTCCTTATAAACAAAATATTTTTAATTCTCTACTCTTCAAATTGTATGAACTATTTAAGGGGACACGGTACCACTTTCAATTTTTTTTTTAATTTTTGACCTGTTAACTATAAATTGGTTTTTTTATTAGTCAAACCTATATTTTAGAATAATATATGACAAAAGAATTTTCAAAATTCATTTAATTTTTAAGTTATTTAAAAAAATTTAATTTTTTTTGAACTTTTTTAAAATGCTAAGGCTTTTTTAAATACAATCATTTTGATCCAATTTTTTTTTCTCAGGTACTCTAGACTGTTTTACATAAGAATTGGCATCCAAATTTGATTTACCTTCAGTAGTTTTTTTATAAAAAATATTTATCTATAAAAACCCAATTTTTTTTCAGCAAATTGGAAAAATCTAACTTAAGTATTTTTTTATAAAAAAACTATTACTTTTTAAAGCAATTTTAATGCCAATTCCTAATGTCCACATATTTAATAGACTGCATGCAAAATTTCATAGACTTTTATAAATAAATAAAAAAGCCTTAGTGTTTTAAAAAACTTGTCGTCAAGGAAAAATGAACTCTGAGAAAAACGCATTTAAAGAATGTATTCCTGAAAAACAAAACTTTAAAATCAACATACAGTCACAAAGTATTAACCAAGTATAAACATGTTAATTCGAAGGTAGATAGCAATTTTATTTTATTAATATAATGCAGTTTAGTAGTTTTTTTATATTATAATCAATTATATTAAGGACAGTATTAATCATGCAAATTTTAAAATTATATTGAAATAATAAGATTTTTGATTGTAGTTTTGCGACAGTACGAATTTAATTCCTGTTACAGAAAGAATGCACAAACTAATCCATATATTTTATATACTACATTATAAAAATGATTATTTTTTTTTACCTAATGTCCTCCGGATAAATAAACATGTCCTTCTGCTTTAGTTTGCGCCGATAGCATTCGTTTTCGAGCAAGTTTTATTTTCTTCTGCACCAAACTGTACAGCATTGCCTTCCTTCGCTTTCTCTGGTACATTCTTCTATAGTCTCTAACCAAAGCCAAATGCCTGGACTGTTTGCTCATGGGTAAACTATTTTCGTCCTGTAGCATTTGAAGGGATTTCAAAGTTCCAACGTTAAACTCTGAAACTGCATCACATACGGCTATATTCACTCTTTTCTTGCAAGCTGAAGCGACCTTCGAGCACTTACTCCAAATGACACTGTGGAGGCTTTCGTTGGCATTTTGCGTAGCACATCTGGAGCATCTCTTCAATAGTTCATCGGATGCTAGTCTTTGATACACAGGCATGATGTAGGGTAGGTGAGCTGCTAACACCGGATTTCTTATCATCGTTTTGTGAGGAGCCGGTGTCTTTCCTTTAGCCACAGCTGCTTGATAGAAACACCAGGATTTGTCTCCTGGTGGGCATTTTGCATGCTGAGGCTTCTGATCGGTGGAAATGGTGTGGTAAAGACTAGCAAAAATAGAAGTTTTCATGGCATTAGTGTTACCTTTGTTCTTTATTATGGCATTCTTATAGTATCTGGTAAGAGCTTTAACAGTTTGTTCTTTCAGGCTACCATAAGAGCGTCCACCTAGAGTTATGCCTCTTACCTTAGCAACTTGCACACATTTCATTAAACCTTTATATAGACGTTTACCGACGTGATTAACACACTCTTCTTTTTCGATTTTGACATTTTTCCCATATACTTCTAACTCATTCAGATGGTTATATGCCTTTGAATCTCCATCTGAAAGTACTGTTGTGTAACGAAATCCAATACTTTCAGATCGGGACCATAGCTCAGTAGCGGCTTCAACTTCCATAGCTCCCGAAGATCCCGTATGGTTAATGCTGCAAACGTCTTTATGCCCTTCATACCAGACATTGAATTCTGCAGAGTCGTCGCCCAGTTCTTTTCGAGCGTAGTCACAATCTCTACAGTATTTAGACATGACATGAAAATCCACTACGTATCCAGTCTGAATGTCGATCACACACCCAATACCAATTTGGGAAGTGTGTCCACGGGTTAGCCATGTACCGTCGAAAGACACACTAATGTCGACAATTTCATTTTCGGATGCATCATATGCTTTTTTCACATCACTTCGTACGATTTGTAGATGTTTTTCAGTCGACTTACTTATCGATGCATTCAGCATCTCCTTGTATGAATTAAATGTCCGGCTTGACATTAAATGCAAATTCGTAAACAAACAAAACTTCTCTAGCGCTGCAAAACCTTTACCAAAACTCATAAAGGCTTGTACCATACGTAGGTTGATGTCGAACTTATTGGGTTCATCTTGATGTTTTGAAATTTGTTTTGATGAGTATGTTTCATTTTCCAAAAATTCGCAACATTCACACACTACCTTCAACTGGTGACAAAAGCCGAATTTTCTGCCGATCTGAACTTTTAAAGTTGAGCTTTTGCATTCTTTACATAGCTGATTGGTAAAAAGTTTTGACAGCATTGAAATGTCGACTAAAACGTAATTAGGGGAATCACAATCAGAAAATTCAGATTCATTTTTAAAGCTTGAATTTACATGGCTTTCCACAGAAGAAAATCGTAGGTTCGAATTCTTTGCAGCAGACGAATTCAAAGTTTCTTTTGTTTTGTCGGAACACCATCGTTTAGAAGAATTATGCTGACCTGCAATTCGCGAAGCTTTTCGCCTTGGCATATTTACAAATACTTTAAAAAGACTTCTAAATGATAAATATCAACGAAAATGTCTTAATAAATAGAAAAATAAATATTAAGCTCCAAAAAACGGAAGAAATCGCAACAAAAATCTTAAATATCGAAAATCACGTTGTCTATGCGTTGTTTAGCTGAAATTATGCTTTGAGCAACAATGTATGTTCTTCACTTCAGTTTTTGCTCCCAAATATATAAACCTGAATAAATATTCAAACTTTTGTGAGGTCATCAAGAGACGATGGTCACACATTGGGCTAGTTTCGTTTTCGTTTTTACCCTACCTTCCTGCATAAAAAGTTAAATAACTTTTTTTCAAATATAGCTACACTTTTGAAACTTTGTCGACTTATTTAGAAGATTCCAAAGTTTAATTTTCGCAAATAAAAAAAAAATCGAAATTTTGACCTATTTTGAGGTACTGTGTCCCCTTAAAACTTATTCTTAAAAATAGCTAAATATATGTGAACAAAAGCAGTAATTACTTTTTGCGATACTTAGCAAATATAAAATTAAAGTTGGAATTGACTAGATGCATTATTAATCAAGCAAAATAACTTGTGTAATTACCTTACAAACTTAAAAATGTGCAATGATATTTACTTAAACAAACTTAGTTTGAGTAATTTTTTTTACAGTAAAATTGTAATGGAAGCTTTTAATTTTGATATACCTTTAGTTTGAAAATCTGTATCTTTTTAGAAAATATTGAAATAACTTGATATTTAAATTTATATTTTACAGTTGAAAGGCTTAATGGAAGAACGGGCTTAGTACCCTTAAAAATAAAATATTTTATGTGTCCAATGAATATGTTATTATCTGCTTCAAAGATAAGAATATTCTCCTTTTTCATAAACAATAAATTAATTATATTATTTTCTTTTTGTAAGTGATGTTTTTTACGTATATAATTGTAAGCGAAAAAGTTTAAACCTTATTTTCTCATTTTCACATTTTTGTTACTTAGCACTCTCTTCCACTAAGCTCTTCAGTTACGTTTTTATGATTTTAGCAACTCATAAATTCGTTACGAATTTTATTGTTTTCAAAAATAAATTAATTCATTGGAAACTTCAAAATGGTTGGACCATGAAATTGTAGTAAAGTATGTTTTTTTAACGTTCAAAAAGGTTTTTAACTAAAGACAAACCAATTTTAAAATATCTCACAAGCTTATTATTAAGCTTAAAGCACTTTAAATATTTCATATTAAAACTTGATAAAATGTACCACACAGGGTTTTAGTATCTGAAAACAAATACCTTTAATTAAAAAAAATACATATTAGAAATACTTGCAAGCCTACTAAGAAATAGAATTATTAAACCATGGCTTATATTAAATATATTTTATGAAACTTAGCTAGTGTAAAAATATCACAAGATTACTTTCGATTCTGAAAATGCCTCAGACAATTATTATAGAAAAATGTGGATAATCGACGAGCCTCTCATCGAGCAGGTTCTTGTATATGCTATATACTATAAATATATTCGTGCTGGTGAAAGAAAAAAACTTCGAAACGCACTGACGTGCTCTTTAAAACTGTGGAGTCTTAAGTCCGGGTGACGTTAGCGTACGATGTCGCCCATAGTTCCGATGAGAGCCCGCTATGCTCATTTATATAATGGCGTGCAGTCAAAGCACACCTTTAAAAAAAATTTAGCTGAAGCTACAGGCCGAAAAAAAATACAAATAAAATAATATTAATAAATACTTTTAAAAAAAATAGTGGTATAGTTATATTTCTATATTTCAAAACAGGAAAAAATATTAATTTTAAATATATAATTTAACATATTTTTTAATAAATTATTGACACAAGATTACACTCTTATAGCTATCTTTAAACCCCTTCAGGTGTTGTGGTTGAATAAATTTCACCACCTATTCATTACTAAGACATGTTGCATTAAATCAATGTTAGAATGGAATATTAAAACATAATATGACAGAGCTTTAGTGTTTATTCATGCCGTTCTCTGTTTTCATGCCGTTCTCTGTCTGCCGTTTTTCTGTTTCGAATACAAAGTATACTAGACGTTAAAGTACAGCTCCTGCATTCAAATTGCGAATGGTTTGAATAAAAATAATATATATTCTCTGTAAACTATACAGTATTTCTTCTGACACACTAGCTGGTCCATTATGTAATCATGTTTAAAAATTTTACATGTAAAATGCCTCAATCATTACTTGTTGTTTAATAACTCCAATGACATTCGTTTGTACGCTATTCGAGAATTTCAGACTGTTTTGTTTGACTCTGCAGGCCAATTAACAAGAAGAATGATCACTTAATGTCACTAGAGCTACACAAGGGCCTATTACCCAATGCATCCTTAACCACGTCATTTGTAGCCTCCCCGGATGTATCAAAATAAAATGTCAGCATTACGACTTATTTTGCTTAACCCTCTGATGCATACTTTTACCGTTTGGTAACAAGTAACATAATTCACTTTATTCTATTAAATTAGAGCTCCTCCTAGACAAATCTGTGTTTTTTTTCATCTATTACATTTCATTTTAAAGTTTTAGTGACAAATAATCTTCATAGATGACAGTAGTAAAAGTGTATTCAAAATTAAAGAGTGAGGTTATTAACTTATGTAAAATTACGTTTTTGGCAGTATTCAAAGAATAATAATATTAGTACTAAATACTAATAAGTTGTTTCGAAAAATTAATCATAGTTAAAAAGGGTTATTTTGAAATATTTTTAGTAGTTTTCTAGTCATTATTATCAAAATTGGAATTTTGCAGTTGGTTTTTGTCATATATAGAAACATTTTTAAAAATTGAAATTATTTAAATTCTAATGCCGTTAATTTTTTTTAAAGTATTTTTCTTATAATGTGTAAGTATTAAAGATACATATATATTTTTTGTGGACGAAAATAAAAATTCATGCATTAGAGGGTTAAACAAAAGAAAACTCATAGAGACATAACCTTTTCTGATTTGGATTAACAGCATGCTTTCAAAACACACCTTTTTTGAAAAAAAAAAACTTATGAAGAAACAAGTTGAGGTACATGCAACTAAAAATTATACATAAATATTTTTAATAAAAATTTGGTATTGTTATTTTTTATATTTCAAAACAGAAGAAACAATATTAATTTTAAATATATATTTTTACATGATATTTTTGTAATAAACACTTTATACAAATTTACACTATAACAGTTATATTCAACCCCTTATGGTGTTCTGGTCGCATACACTACTCCGCCTATTTATAACTAAGACATTTTGCATTAAATAATTTTTAGAATGAAATAATAAAAAATAATCTGGCACAGAGCTTGTTTGTTTATTCATAATACAATAAAAGGCGTATTCTTACCGCACAAAACTTCATATTTCATTAATTTGAAGTGCCTTTCAACAAATGTGAAACTTATTTTTAAAAACATTGCTTGATTATAATTATTTATTTTTTTGGAAATTCAGAGGATATACTTAAAAAAATATACCAATAAAATATACCAATTACTAAAAAAAGACATATATTTACATAAAAATACTTTTATTTTCTGTACACAGTTTTTTTATATAAAAAAATACCGCTTTAAATAAAACGAGTTTTTTTTTCAGGATTGAATACTAAGTGTACTAGACAGCAGACGGACATACTTATTACCAGTTTTTGATACTCTGTTTGCTGATAAGTTCAGTTGGGAGAAGGTTGGACGAAATTTCTAAATGTATGATATTCAAATTCTCAGTTTTTCAAATATTGGTAGGTGAGAATCACTTGGCATTAATTCATTTGGATCGGACTGTAGAAGCAGTTGGTCCTTGTCTCACTAGCATTCAGTTGACTGAAATAAAAAAAAACTAATAATTGCTTCCTTTTTTTCCCTTCAAAAAATAGACACTCACTGACATTACTCTTTTGCGATCCCATTCATAAAAATAAACAACTAATCTAGCAAAAAAACTAATCTAATAAACAACTTAATCTAGCCTATCATCTCTAAATCAAAGACCTATGTTAATGGCCATTCAAAAAAAATTCTATTTCTACCATCAAACAATACATTTCAACCCGAAACACAAATATATATATAAAATAGCCTCTATCAAAACAAATCATGATCTCCAACCCACCATTCACCGACCGCGGCCACTGGACATGTCCTTTAAGACCGAGCTATCACGATCGTGCGGGTATAAAATAGAATGTTAAAGCTTTACAAACATACCGATACCGAAGCAGCTGACTTGTACCAGTCGTTATTTGCATACAAAATGACTTTGTTTTTTAGGAGTTGCTGGCATTGATGCTGTTTAAGGCATTTTTTTCGATAAAATTCTAAAATTTAGTCTCATGAACTTAAATCAGCGCCATCTGATGCCTAGTCTTAAAGGGTTATTCGGATGGACATTGTATGTACATTTGTATATTTTAAAAGGTCTCTCCCAATAGACCACCCCAATTTTATCGTCTGCTGGGAGGGTGGTTTTTTTTATTGAGCTGTCCGGTGGCATCAATTGTTAGCGTATGATGGGTATAGGGGGCAGTGGACGTTTTCGATTGGTATCGGATCGTGGAAATTGGCATAGAGTTAAGAAGTGTTAAATGGTTGAAGTAAAGTAAATTGAAGCCGTCAGAAAGAACTGCCATTGTATTCTTAGTAAGGAAGGTTTTGACCAACCGTAGCCACAACGGTTAGGGAGCTAAGGTTTGCATGTTTGTGTTTGTCCCGAGTATATGCGGAGTACGTGCTTGTTAAATCTGTTGGGTCCGAAAGTCCTGTGGGCGGTCATTGTGCAGGGTAAAGGTCCTTGGAGACTATTTCCCTCAATTTCAGGGATATGTCTAAATTGTGAAGGTGGCTTGAGATAGACGACAATATCTGTCAAGTGTGTGTGCGTATGCGTGTGTGTTGTGTCCTACCTACTTGACTAAGGTTTATAAGCAGGTCCTTGACCCTAGGAGGATGGAAAGAACAGGAGTAGTCATGTGGCCTTCGGCGTGAAGCGAAAAAGCTTTCCCCTCCCTCTTGGGAGAAAGGGACCTTTATCTACCCCACTTTTACATGGTGTTCTATGGGAGAATTAACGATTTTTCATTTTAAATGAAAAAAATGTGATCACATTATGGAAAACGAATACACATATGTATATTTCTAATAAGCTCAGTAGATATACATGTATTATTTAAAATACAATAACAAATAAACACCCAAAACTAGGCGATATTAATATTGGTTCTTCTGAAAATCTTAAAATTATTTTGTTATAACTTGATTTTTTTAAAAATCTTTTATTAAATTTTAAAAATCTACTGTTCATCATTAAATGTTTAATATTTTTGATAAAAGATATTTTTTTAACGAATATATATTATAACTTTTATTTAAGTTGCATATGAAATGCGAAATAAAGTAATCTTATTATTATATTTTATTCGTATTACTTGCGTATATTCTTTTTATTAAACAATTTTAATTAATGATAGCCAGTAAATGCTTAAAACTGATGTGATTACTATTTTTGATGTATACGTGTTAGTTTTAATGAAGTTAATATATTAAGTATTTTTTTTTACCAATTTACAATTAATTACTGTGATACTTATGCTACCAAACCACTAATACTTGTAACATAGCTAATAAAAATATAAGGTATATACAAAACAATAATTTATTTATGTTCCTGTTAATTAGTGTATACATGTAAAATCTATTCATTGAATCGATTTTGAGTACTTCAATTATATACATTCCGTTAAATTTTTTATATTGTAAAAGTTAAAAGTCCCTAATAAGAATCCCCTCTTGGAATTAAGTAAATAATTTAAACTATTATAGATCCAGTATAGATTTAAAATCGAATGAATATTTTTTGAATATAACTTCAATTGTAAACATTGTATCATAGAATATTATTTAAAAAAGAAAGAAATCTTTATTAGTGGATTTTCTATTTTATTCATAAAAATAGTGACAAACATAACTTAAAAACCTGCTAATTAACTCTATTTAAGCAACTTTAATTGTAAAAATTCCATTTAATATATTTTTGATTAAAAAAATTATTAGTTGATTTTTTTTATTTTATTCATAAAAATAGCTACAAGTTGATTTAGTTGCATAAGTATCGCAGTAATTATTTCAAATTAGTAAAAAAAAATACTTAATATATTAGCTTTTTTAAAATAACAAGTAGACACCAAAAAAGTAATCAAATCAGTTTTAAGCATTTATTGGTTATCATTAATTAAAATTGTTTAATAAAAAGAATGTACGCAAGTTATACGAATAAAATATAATAATAAGATTACTTTATTTCGCATTTCATATGCAACTTAAATAAAAGTTCTGTTATATATTCGTTAAACAATCTGTTCGATCAAAAATAATAATTTTTAATGACGAACAGCAGATTTTTAAGATTTAATAAAAGATGTTTTAAAAAAATCCAAGTTATAACAAAATAATTTTAAGATTTCCAGAGGAACCAATATTAATATCGCCTAGTTTTGGGTGTTTATTTGTAATTGTATTTTAAATAATACATATATATCTACTGAGCATATTAGAAATATACATATGTGTATTCGTTTTTCATTATGTGATAATATTTTTTTCATTTAAAACGAAAAATCGTACATTCTCCCATAGAACCCCATGTTAACTAGGGGTAGATATTGATAACAGCCTTCCCCCGGTTCCCCTCCACCTCTGGCTTCACTCAGTTCCCGTACGTTTCAATCCGCGTGACTACTCCTGTTCTTTCCATCCTCCTAGCCTTGACCAAGCAAACAAGCCTGAAAATATATGTCTACCAACCAACCGATCAACTAAAAGTTCACTAATTCAGATTGAAGAAAACAACGCAATTTCTAGCGTCAATAGTTTATTTTTTGAAAATTGTACATGTTTCTGCGAGATCAAGGCTACGCCGTCTTCATCGACATGCACACAAAAACTAGAAGTGGACGCGATGGAAAGTGCAGAGGACTTTCCATCGCATCCACTGTCAGTCTTTTATTAACCCTTTTAGTCCCAGTGATGCCATTTGCCATAATAACTTTCAATATTGTTTTCAAAATGTTCATGTCCCGTTATGACATCTAAACACACATCATGCGATTCTTCACACTTTGTTCTATTCGACGAAATTTTACATTAATCTCAATAGAAGTCAGAACTACTATTTTTTTTATTTAGAAAAATAGCTAACAAGCGTTTCACCTGCTTTTTGATAAGTTCTTTTCAGTTCCACATATTTAAAACACAATTTAAACTATTTCGGTTAAAATAATTACTAATTTTTTTTTAATAATATGGTCAGATACCTTAAAATATATAACTCGAAGTGTTTTTAGGTAATATATATATATTTTATTTTGTTGTTTTTCACAGTTAAAAAAACTTGGCATTGTTTCAAAAACCATATAAAAAATTTAAAAGATTTTTTTTCTTATGGAATTCGTATATTTGACCTAAAATAAGCTTATTTTGGAATATCAGATGTTTCTGTAGCGTAGTAAGTTTTTGGGACTGAAATGGTTAAACATTTTTTTTTTCTTGAACCCATGTAGAATTCACTTCCCATCTTGAAGATGAACGTATGCGTAATTATTATTTTTTTTTAAATATATATAAGTTTTTTTATGAACACAGATGTGAGCTTTTTCACGGATGTGAGATTGTGAGAAACACACAGATGTGAGAAAATTTAAAAATATGAAAACAAGTTTAAAATGTCTACTTGTAAAATATCTTAATAATAACTTGCTTGATGACGTCATAAATATTCGTTTGTAAGCTATTCGAGAACTGCTTACTGTATTGTTTGACTTTGCTAACCAATTAACAAGTTGAATGGTAAATTAAGTCACTAGAGCAACACACGAACATATTTTGAAAATAAAGTTACTAAAACTTACACCTAAGCTCGCCCCCAACGTATCCTTATAGCCACTTTATCACGATATTCGTTTCCTACCCGGATTTCGTTTCGCTTGAAACTTTTCTGATTCGGTTTAACGGCGTGCATTTAAAAACACACCTCTTAAAAACTTTGAAAGAGGCTGCGAAAGGTGGCCAAAAATATTAAAATTTATACATAAATTTTTTTTATTAAAAAAAAGTGATATCTTAACTTGTAATATTTCGAAATCGAAGACATAAAATTATTTTTTAAACTGTAATTCTAAATGATATTTTTTAAATAAATACTTGATACAAGTTCACATTCTAAGAGCCAAGATTATCAGATTAAGGTGTTGTGGTCGCATACATTTCTCCAACTATCTATAAGGAAAAACATGAAACTGCATGCAGACAATATATACCAATGGTAAAATGGGTAAATTTTGAGGAAACGATCGATTAAAGTTTTGAAAAACGCAAAATTTAAGGGGAAAAAAAATACACCACTTTCGCTCAAATCCGATCATTTTTTCTCTTTCGTGATGCCATCAGGCAGAAAGATTTAAATAAAATTGTTTAGAAAACAATTGAAATTGAAAATGTTTAACTTACTTAATATTTGTTCATTGCCTTCAGAAACAAAATTAATAATTTAAAGAAATAGTTGGATATGTTTCAAGTTACGTAATCCTACCAGTCTCCATTCTATTATTTTATTGTGTATATATGATTTTAATTATGAACTTTTAAAAAGTATAGTTAAGCTTTTACTGAATTATGTTGGGTTTTGAAGACCGTTGCACTACAGATGCGTATTAGGGTTTCATGTCTTCCTTCTTTCGCCAATTACTTTGCCAAACTCACCAAATTATTACAAAGAACGTGCAAAAGAGCATTTTTTTAAAATAGCTGGTTGGTTGTGCGATGGTCTTTGCGCTATAGCTGAATGGGTCAAATGGTAGCTATATATTTTCCTCGCCAAATTTTTCAAACACGACAAATGAGCTAAAATGTTTTTATTCGGAAAATTACTACGACATTATCTGTTAATTTTATAGCATTTTTAAAATTTTGAATTTTTTAATGTAATATAAGTAGCGGGATTTTGTACTTTAATAACGAACGGTATCAGCAACATTAGCCTATTAAAAAGCAAATAAACTTATAAAAAAATGCAAATCGTTTGCTGTTTGCTGGAGTAGCTTATTTTTAATTCTTACTGGTTATTTTTTTACCTAACTATGTATTCTCTTTAATTTGAGCTTCTTATCAAAGGTATTTTTGAAATTAATATTAATTATTACTATATCCAAGATGGGTAATTAAATGGAAAAAATTACTGGGTAATCTTCATATCTTATGTAACTCAAATGAAAGAAAAAATAGTAAAATTGACTATAAAATTACTTTTTCACCTCTACCCGTGCAACGTCGGGTATAACAGCTAGTATATATATAAAATAGCCTCTATCAAAACAAATCATGATCCAAACCATGAATCAATCTCCAACCCACCATTCACCGACCGCGGCCACTTTAAGACCGAGCTATCACGATCGTGCGGGTATAAAAGAGAATGTTCAGGCTTTTCAAACATATCGATACCGAAGCAGCTGACTTGTACCAGTCGTTATTTGCATACAAAATGACTTTGTTTTTTAGGAGTTGAGGGCATTGATGCTGTTTAAGGCATTTTTTTCGATAAAACTCTAAAATTTAGTCTCATGAACTTAAATCAGCGCCATCTGATCTCCGATCTTAAAGAGTTATTCGGATGGACATTGTATGTACATTTGTATCTTTTAAAAGTTGACAGTCTCTCCCACTAGACCACCCCAATATTATCGTCTGCTGGGAGGGTGGTTTTATTGAGCTGTCCGGTGGCATCAATTGTTAGCGTATGATGGGTATTGGGGACAGTGGACGTTTTCGATTGGTATCGGATCTTGGAAATTGGCATAGAGGTAAGCAGTGTTAAATGGTTGAAGTAAAGTAAATTGAAGCTGTCAGAAAGAATTGCCATTGTAATCTTAGTAAGGAAGGTTTTGACCAACCGTAGCCACAACGGTGTTTTTCCCGAGTATATGCGGAGTACGTGCTTGTTAAATCTGTTGGGTCCGAAGGTCCTGTGGGCGGTCATTGCACAGGGTAAAGGTCCTTGGAGACTATTTCCCTCAATTTCAGGGATATGTCTAAATTGTGAAGGTGGCTTGAGATAGACGACAATATCTGTCAAGTGTGTGTGTGTGTGCGTGTGTGTGTTGTGTCCTACCTACTTGACTAAGGTTTATAAGCAGGTCCTTGACCAAGCAAACAAGCCTGAAAATATATGTCTAATCGATCAACTAAAAGTTCACTAATTCAGATTGAAGAAAACAACGCAATTTCTAGCGTCAATAGTTTATTTTTTGAAAATTGTACATGTTTCTGCGAGATCAGGGCTACGCCATCTTCATCAACATGCACACAAAAACTAGAAGTGGACGCGATGGAAAGTGCAGTGAACTTTCCATCGCATCCACTGTCAGTCTTTTATTAACCCTTTCAGTCCCAGTGATGCCATTTGGCATCATAACTTTCAATATTGTTTTCAAAATGTTCATGTCCCGTTATGACATCTAAACACACATCATGCGATTCTTCACACTTTGTTCTATTCGACGAAATTTTACATTAATCTCAATAGAAATCAGAACTACTATTTTTTTTATTTAGAAAAATAGCTAACAAGCGTTTCACCTGATTTTTGATAAGTTCACTTCAGTTCCACATATTTAAAACACAATTTAAACTATTTCGGTTAAAATAATTACTATTTTTTTTTTAATAATATGGTCAGATACCTTAAAATATATAATTTGAAGTGTTTTTAGGTAATATATATCTATATATTTTATTTTGTTGTTTTTCACAGTTAAAAAAAAATTTGGCATTGCTTCAAAAACCATATAAAAAATTTAAAATATTTTTTTTCTTATGGAATTCGTATATTTGACCTAAAATAAGCTTATTTTGTGAATATCAGATGTTTCTGTAGCGTAGTAAATTTTTGGGACTGAAAGGGCTAAACATTTTTTTTTTCTTGAACCCATGTAGAATTCACTTCCCAACTTGAAGATGAACGTATGCGTAATTATTATTTTTTTTACATATATATAAGTTTTTTTTTATGAACACAGATGTGAGCTTTTTCACGGATGTGAGATTGTGAGAAACACACAGATGTGAGAAAATTAAAAATATGAAAACAAGTTTAAAATGTCTACTTGTAAAATATCTTAATAATAACTTGCTTGATGACGTCATAAATATTCGTTTGTAAGCTATTCGAGAACTGCTTACTGTATTGTTTGACTTTGCTAACCAATTAACAAGTTGAATGGTAAATTAAGTCACTAGAGCAACACACGAACATATTTTGAAAATAAAGTTACTAAAACTTACACCTAAGCTCGCCCCCAACGTATCCTTATAGCCACTTTATCACGATATTCGTTTCCTACCCGGATTTCGTTTCGCTTGAAACTTTTCTGATTCGGTTTAACGGCGTGCATTTAAAAACACACCTTTTAAAAACTTTGAAAGAGGCTGCGAAAGGTGGCCAAAAATAAAATTAAAATTTATACATAAATTTTTTTTATTAAAAAAAAGTGATATCTTAACTTGTAATATTTCGAAATCGAAGACATAAAATTATTTTTTAAACTGTAATTCTAAATGATATTTTTTAAATAAATACTTGATACAAGTTCACATTCTAAGAGCCAAGATTATCAGATTAAGGTGTTGTGGTCGCATACATTTCTCCAACTATCTATAAGGAAAAACATGAAACTGCATGCAGACAATATATACCAATGGTAAAATGGGTAAATTTTGAGGAATCGAACGATAATCATCGATAAACTTTAAAGTGTTTTGAAAAACCTTAAAAATAACACAATCTATAATTATGAAATAAGAAAACATAAAATAATTTTGTTCGAAGCTAAAATCAAAATCTCTCTGAACATGTATCAGAAATTTATTTTAACTAAAAAAATAATTTATAAAATTTTATATATATATATATATATATATATATATATATATATATAATATATATATATATATATATATATATAATATATATATATATATATATATATATATATATATATATATATATATATATATATATATATATATATATTAGGGTGGTCCTTAAAAATAAATTTTCGATTTTTGAACGGGCCACCCCCCTTAAATTGTTTATTCATATGAAAAAATAATTCCTGCAAAATTTTAGCCAAATCAATTAGTAATAACACGTGCCCCACGGGGCTTAAAGTTTTGAAAAACGCAAAATTTTAGGGTGTATTTTTAATAATTCTATAATAAATCAATATCTATGCCAAATAAGAAAACATACTCAATACAAATGTTGTAGATTATAAAATTTCTTACAACTTTGTAATTTACACTTTTGATCTATGAGTAACAGGTTATGAGTTATGGGGAAAAGAACAAGCGACATTTTACTAGATTGTAAATCCCCCCATGGCCAGACTACGCAAGCGATATCCTTCACAATGGTGCGACATAAGTAATTATTTAGATAACTTTTAACTGTTCTGTCTAAAACTTAACTAAAAAGTTACTGATGTGCAGGTATTTAATTAAAAAAAACATGTTTAAAATGTACCGCCATTTCAAGACCTTTGGCTGTCAGGGCCGTCGCGTGGGTGGGGCACTTTCAAAAATTAATATAGGTTATTTACTGAACTATTTGTGCAGCTAGTAAGCAAATGACATTCTTAGAAATGTAATTATGTTGCTAACCAGTGCTGTTTTGAATGTACAATATGGGAGAAGGGGTCATTGGTTAATCTTAATATTTTAATTGGTTAATCTTAATATTTTAATTGGTTAATCTTAATATTTTATTAATAGTAAAAAGAAAATCTAAAATCGTGAATTTTTAAAAGGAATTTAGTTTAAGTAAATGTAATAAATTCATTTATGAAAACCAGATAAATTGAAAGAAAAAGAATATTTTTAGAGAATAAATATTATAAATTTCCCTATACTATTAATATTCCTGTATAAAATATTCCCCCCTTTCTTTTCGAAACTTATTGAAAATACTGTATTATTGACGTTTTCTAGTTTTTTTTAAAATTTTCTTTACAAGTAAGAAACTAATTTAGAATGTAATCATTTGTAAATTGTTCCGGTACTGAACATAAAAACTGGGGTTTTCATGCCCGATTTCCATGCACTTTTAACTTACTATATTGTCATTATTGTATTGCTTTAGTACAGATTTTTAATAGTGTGATGTGTAATTTTTAAGACAGTCTTGCATGGTCTGTAAAATAAATGGTTTTTTGGATTCATCTTTTGTAAACTGATAGTTGAATTCTTCAATTAACTTCACACCTCTTTATGCTGCAAAATTTACGAAGTTTAAGGATCTTAAAACTTCCTTTCAGACAATTTTCAGAATTGAACATTATAAAGGATGTAATTCCTTGAAATCTTTCTTAATGTGGTATCTCTGTCATTCGAATTTGTTTTAAAACCATTCATTTGTAGTGTTATATTTTGCAGGTAGAAATACATGTTTTCCTCAAAAATTAGATTTTCATCCATTGCAACGAAAACACTCGTGTGAATTCAGGTTTAATTAACCATATTTAAAAATAATATGAGTAACAAATCTCCAAGAAATAACAATTTGGCACCAGTTACTTGGTTTTTAATTGTAGCAAAAATAAATGTTTATTTTCGAGCATAACTCGGTACGAGGGCAATTCTACCATAATTTTTAATTTCATGTCCCTTGGGCATAACTTTTTTAAAAAATTAATATTTCTTTACCATTTTTTCTTATTATGCTAAAAGACTGGTCCTTTTATAATTGCAAAACGTAATTTTAAAGCAAAGAAACTCCAAAAAAATTTTAGAACACAAAACAATGCAGAAAAGTCCTTACCATCGTGCGTCCCGAATGTCAAATTTTTAGTTTAGGGCTCAATCTAACACTTTTTTGAGCTGAAAATTACATTCATTTGGATTTTAAATTGAACTAATACTGTGGCTTAACGATTTCCTTCCATTGAATTTTGGCTTTTAACATTTATAATGCGTTTTTCTCGTCTCCTAACTTTGTCCCTGGGTTTTAGTACATTCACTGACCTCATTCCAAAAGTGGTGAAGAGAAGCACTGGATTGAGCTACAGTGATTCTTCAAACATGCAAACTGTATTGCAGAAAACTGATATTTCAGTTAGTAGCCACATATTTTTGCTAAAATTCACCAATAAGCCCAAAATTTAAAAAAACTCAGTGAAATTGGCTGCGAGGCTTTATTGCTTTTCTTACAGTCTCCCCGGTTTAAGGTTAATTTTTGCTTGATAATTGAAACTTTTTTCTATAAATATGTTTAAGTGGAGTACAAGAAGTAAAAAAATCCATTTTTATTAAACTGGAGTTAGTTTCAGCACAAAAAAGACAGGAAAACAGCGTGAATGTCCTTTCCTTCCGTTCCTGACCTTCCGATCCTTACCGTCGTAATGATCTAGGGATGGAAAACCAAAACCAGTTATAAGACTAACCGGTTTTTTGCAATTTCGGTTTCATTGAAAAACAGGCAGTTTCGTAAGGCCGGTTTAGACCAGTTTCTTTAGAATCGGTGTTTTTAAAAATCTGCCGTCCCTTATTATAATTTTTTGTTTTTTACAAATGAGCTTTGCTAAACTTTTTTTCGTAATTCTATAACCCTTATAAACCTTTTGATAAACATTTAAAGTGATTTTGAAAAAAAAAAAAAATTACAAGTTTTTAATACCTGAAACTAAAAATTATGGTAGAACTGCCCACGAACGTATCAGTACGTATACACGAACTTTATATGAAACATTTAACAAAGGTCCGAAATTCGTTAGAAATTGCTTGTTCTATCAATTAAAAAAAACCGCATTAGCTTTTTTAGAACGCAACAAAGTCTTTTTAGCAATTACATTGGTTTCACATCTTTTCTGCCATTTCCATATGTAAGAAATTTTTGATAGCTTCAACTAGAGGCAGTAACCATTATACAAAGGTTGAAAACATATGTGGATAAATGTATGACTCATGGCGTATCGCTTTTGCCATTAAAAAAACTTACTACTTAGCGAAAGTGCCCCCCTCCCCTCTCTCACCCACGTAACGGCCCTGACAGCCAACAGTCTTTAAATGGTGGTACATTTTAAGTTTTTTTTTGTAATATTTGAATCTGCCCCTTTTTAATTAAATGTCAGACATAACCAGGTGTTGTGGTCGCATAAATTTCTATAATATGAAAACTTAAAATAGTTAGGTAGCTTCAACTAGAGGCAACTAGAGGCTGATAGCTTCAACTAGAGGCAGTAACCATTATACAAAGGTTGAAAACATATGTGGATAAATGTATGACTCATGGCGTATCGCTTTTGCCATTAAAAAAACTTACTACTTAGCGAAAGTGCCCCCCCTCCCCTCTCTCACCCACGTAACGGCCCTGACAGCCAACAGTCTTTAAATGGTGGTACATTTTAAGTTTTTTTTTGTAATATTTGAATCTGCCCCTTTTTAATTAAATGTCAGACATAACCAGGTGTTGTGGTCGCATAAATTTCTATAATATGAAAACTTAAAATAGTTAGGTAGAAGTTAATACGGAAAACCCTCTGTGAGGTTGTTATCAGTCATTTATTTTCAATAAAAAAAATGAATACACTTTAACTGTTTTAATTTCACAGAAGAAAAAGCCATATATTTAGTGCTATTTTTAGGTAAAAAAAAACTTTAATTACCTTTTTACGTTTTTTTTGTGTGTAAAACAGTGCTGTTAAAAGTAAGGAAAGTTTTTTTCTGTTTTTAATAAAAATAGCACTAGACAGCACACGAACAAATATTAAATAATGTGATGCGGTCGACACCTGAGTAGGCACCCAAAACAGACCAGTGGTACTATCGTGATCTTGTTCAAATCCACAGATTTAACGAGCACGTATGTCACAGTGTACTTAGGACAAATACAGATCAACATCCAGCACAAATTTCCATGCCCAAATATACCGGTATCCGAGCCCTTAACATTCTGACTGCCTGGAAAGCTCCCTAACGTTTCAGCCGCTCAGTACGCTCATGTTTTTATTTCAAACAAATGACCCTGACAACACTCTTGTACAATGTCATTCAGAAAAAAAATTATCAAAGGTATCATCTCTAAATCTAATACCTACTTCAAAGGCATTCAACAAAAAGTATTTTATATGAACCATCAAACAATGAATTTCCACCAAAACACAATAAAAGGGTCTCTATCAGAAGAAGTTCTGATCTCAAACCTACCATTTACCGACTGTGATCCCATGGTTTTACCCTTTCAGTCCCAAAAATTTACTACACTACAGAAACTTCTGATATTCCCAAAATAAGCTTATTTTAGGTCAAATATGCGAGTTATATAAGAAAAAAAATCATTTTAATTTTTTATATGGTTTTTGAAATAATGCCAAAATTGTTTAACTGTGGAAAACATCAAAATAAAAAAATATATATTACCTAAAAACACTTCGAGTTATATATTTTAAGATATCTGACCATATTATTAAAAAAAATTAGTAATTATTTTAACCGAAATAGTTTAAATTGAGTTTGAAATATGTGGAACTGAAGTGAACTTATCAAAAATCAGGTGAAACGCTTGTTGGCTATTTTCAGAATTAAAAAAAATAGTAGTTATGACTTCTATTGAGATTAATGTAAAATACTGTGTAATAGAACGAAGCGTGTAGAATCGAATGTTGTGTGTTTGGATGTCATAACGGGACATAAACATTTTGAAAAAAAAATATTGACAGTGATGATGCCCAATGGCATCACTGGGACTGAAAGGGTTAAAACCATCGTTTAAATCGTTCAACTCTCAATTAAAACAAAATAAAAATTGTTGCTTATTTGATATCCAATATATTCGAAATTTGGTGAAAGAGTTGATGTTTTGGTGAGAGATGCTGATTTTCAAACCCTTTGTCTTATAACAAGCCCAAATGACCATGTACTATAAACAACATATGTCTTATTAAATGCAAAAAAAAAAAAAAAATCCTTAATTGTACTCTTATCTCATGTCATACCTAATAGAAGATCAATAAACATTTTTATTAAAAGAATTATTTCGAAATATAATACTTATTTCGGGGAAATTCTTAAAAAAGGATTTCATATCAACTATCAAAGAATATATTTCCACTGAAATACGATAAAACTGCTTCTGTCAAAAACAATCATCGTCTCTACCCACCATTCAACTACTGCGGTCACTTGACATATACGAATTGATATCCTCTGTCAATTTTTATGTTTTTTTTCCATAGCATCTTCGTTCTAGAGGTACACTGTAACCAAAAGTCAGTTGTTTACAAAAAAAAATCTGCCTGCTGGTGTGTTAGAATAGTTCCGTAAATTTCCCTAGAGAACCTATCTTTATTTTCCACTATTAATTTGAAAATTTGTAACGCAAAATGTGTTTTTTAACAGACTAATTATAAAATTTTTTTGAAGCTTTGCTTAGGTTTACTTACACAGAAAAACTGTACAAATAAAATAATTAGTTTATAAAATAATAATTTATTTATAATATAATTTTTTGTAAAAATATTATATTATTTTTACAGTGTAAAAGGTCAAGCAGCTACGTTTGTAATTTCAAAATAAAAAAAAATGTGTACACAAGTTTTGTTCTTTTCTTTTTATGTGCAGACAGATGTGAGATAAAATTTCTCAATCATGTATGAAAACATCATTAAAATTTCTACTTGTAAAATGTTTTAATTACTTGTCGTTTGATGACACCTTAAATATTCGTTTGTACGCTATTCGAGATATTGCAGACTGTTTTGTTTGACGTTGGAAGCCAATTAACAAGTAGAATTAGCAATTAATGTCACTAGAGCTTCACAAGGGATTATTAAAGGTTCCGGTTACCAAAACTTGCACCCACGCTAGCATCCAACGCATCCTTAAGCCACACCATCAATGAAATGTCAGTCTCCTGATACTTTTGGCTTGAAAATCATACGCTACCTCACAAAAAAAAAAAAAGACTTTCCTGATTTGGATAAATGGCATGTATTCAAACACACGCCTTTTTTCAAAACAACATTCAGTCATCGACCATTAAATATCGACTTATAAAAAAACTATATATAAATATTTTTTATAAAAATAGTGGTATTGGTTGTTTTTTATATTTAACCCATTAAGATCCCTTCAGGTGGCGCTAATTTAAGGTTATGAGACTAAAATGTTAAGAGTTTTACCGGAAAAGTTGCCTTAAACAGCGTCAATGCCCTTGGGTCAGTTGAAATGCTCACTATTGAATACAACGGAGCAATTTTTTTATTGAAAAGTTGATTCATTAAAAAATTGCGAATTTTTTTTAACCCATTAATGCCTGGCGTCCCTTTTTAGGGACGCTTTTAAAAAAAATTCGCAATTTTTTAATGAATCAACTTTTCAATAAAAAAATTGCTCCGTTGTATTCAATAGTGAGCATTTCAACTGACCCAAGGGCAGTGACGCTGTTTAAGGCAACTTTTCCGGTAAAACTCTTAACATTTTAGTCTCATAACCTTAAATTAGCGCCACCTGAAAGGTTCTTAATGGGTTAAAAACGTCCCGAAAAAGGGACGCCATCCATTAATGGGTTAAAAATAGAAGAAACAATATAAATTTTAAGTATATAATTTTCCATGATATTTTTCTTTAATAAATACTTCATACAAACTTACACTCTAATAGCTATCTTTAAACCCCTTCAGATGTTGTGGTCGAATAAATTTCTCAACCAATTTATTAATAAGACATTTTGCAATAAATAAGTGTTAGAATGGACTAAAAAAATAATCTGGCAGAGGTTGTGCGCTTATTCAGGATAGACAAAAAATATGGATTTTTACCTCTCAAAATCTCAGATTTCATTAAATTGACGTGCTTTCAACAAACATGATACTTTATTGTCAAAATTGCTTAAGTTGAATTTTATCGGAAATTAAGAGGATACACTTATATTATTTTAATTTCACAGAAAAAAAAGTCGTATATTTACGTAAAAAAAAACAACTTTTATTTTCTTTTTAAAGTTTTTGTGTGTGTGCGTAAAACAATGCGGTTATAAGTAAATCAAGGTTTTTTTTAATGTTTTTAATAAAAATAGTAATAGACAGCAGCCGAACAAATATTTAACTGTTTTTTTTTTAACTCTGCCGGAAAGCTCGGTTACGAGAAAACTGGACTAAAGTTTAAAGAATTTATGATTCAAACCCGGTTCGGCAGTTTATTCCACAGTATAGCATAACGTTTTGGTCTTTGCCTCTGGGTTCAAGCTCTCCGGTGGAGGTAACATTTGGTTTTTCTTTACAACTCGTCGATTAAAATGCAGCTCTTGCGTTAAAACTGCAAATTGTTTTAAATAAAATAAACATATTTCCTCATTAAATAACATTCCTTTGCAAGTAGCCTGGTGGTAGTAATAGTTTTTCTTCTCGATGAAAAAAAAGAGAGATGGGTTTGAATCTATTTTCTGCCATGAATTCATTTGGATTTGTCTGCAAACAGTTAGTCCTTGTCTAACTAGAAATGTCAAACACACTAATATTTTTTTTTTCATATGTGTTATTTCAACAAATTGATGCTGACATCACTCTTTGTCGATGCCATTAAGAGGAATAAACAACTTTATCAACTGATATCATCTCTAAATCAAATACCTATTTCAATGGCATTCAACTTAAAGTTCTTTATATCAACCATCATACAATAAATTTCGACCGAAACACAAAAAAAAAACGGCCTCTATCAAAACAAATCATGATATCTAACCAACCATTCACCTACAACGGACACTTGACATATACGGATGGACGTTGTCTGTCCATTTGTATCTGTTGAAAGGGGACAGTCTCTCCACTCCAATATTATCGTCTGCTGGAAGTATGGTTTTATTGAGCTGTCCGGTGGCATCAGTTGTAAAGTGTGATGTGTAGTAGGGTGGAGCGAAAAACACTTTTTTTCTGTAATCCATTTCTAATAGTGCGGAAAACTTGCGCATAGGCTTCTTTATAAATGGAAAGATATTTTAAAAAATCTTTTTAAAAAATTGAAATCGCGCAGAATGCCTAAAGTTACCAAAAAAGAAAAAAACAGGTAAATTTTAAAAATTTTCAAAAAATACAAAATATATGGTTTTTTTTTTGTACCAATACATAAAAGAAAGCATACAAAATATAATTAGACCCATTTGTGTGTTACTGAATTCGCGCAAAAGATCCAAAGTTGCGGGTTGTGTCGTAAAAAAAACGAAATTTATATGATTTTTGACGATTTTTAAACACGTGCCAAAACGCATAAAAGTTTTATTTTTAATTTGTATCAGTGTCAAAAACATTCAAAATAGTCTTTCCAGTCCAGAAATAATACTTACATTCATGTTATTCATTAACTGTATTCACGCAAAAGGTCTAAATCTTATACTATGATACGAGGAATTGGTGCCAAGTCTAAAATCACCCCAGAATTAATAAACTCCGGTAAACTTGGGGATCTGGGGTTTTTAGCCACGACGAATCAATTGGCACAGGTTTTGAAGCGCTAAGGTCAAGCAGTTCGGAGTTACAGATAGAATATTTTCAAACTTCATTAGTTCGCCATAATGGCTACTTTCTTGATGCCATCTGCTAAAGCTATAAGCCTCTGCTTAAGCTATAAATGTTTAGTTAAGATTTTAATTTTTCAAATTTAAATAAATTCAACCTTGCTTTAAACTTTATTGAGTTTTACAGAAATGGTAACAAGAATAATTTTTTAGTTCCAGTCAGCAGACGATTTTAGTTCTATTCTGTTCATTGGCGATTTTTGGCGATCTTGAAAATTTAACGTATGGTTGCTATACCTATCGAGTTGAATGAAGTATGAAATTGAATGTTTGCCACATTTCGACATTTTCGTTGCTTTTCAACGAAACGCCAATTATCAATTACATTTCATTTCCTATGACTTTTAAAACCTTACCTTTGTATAGAATAGTTCCCTTTCCAAACTCTAACTTTGTTTACAATGGTGCACTTTAACTAATGTGACCAGACGTCCCGCTTTTGGCGGGACAGTCAGTCCCGCTTTTTGTGTTACTGTTCCGCGGGCCAAATGTCCCGCCAAAACGTCCCGCTTTTTTGCAAAAGTCAAGCAGTGTCCCGAAAAACGAGGAAATTGTGTATAAAATATACTTTTTTTTATGAATAATCGTTGTAAAACGCTATGACGTCTTTAGAAATTGTTAAATGAAGTTAAAGTCATCAACAAATTGGTGGAGTATGGTTTCTGTTTGCCTGGAACCACTGCTGCTGTTGAACGCGCCTTCCTTATCTTTCTTATACCAATTGTGTAATTGTGTGAAGGGACTATTATGTGCATAAAAAAAATACTTAAAAAATACACCGGGGGGGGGGGGGTGATGAAGTGTCCTACTTTTTGATTTTGAAAATCTGGTCACATTAACTTTAACCGGTTATCTTTTCACCAATGGTTTCACAAATTTTCTTATTATATGTATTGATTTCATAAATCACTAATGAAAATTTAAATATTCGAGTTAGCTTCGATACCTGTTTTCTCCGAGCAGAGCTCGGTCAACCGCTGGTTATAGTATAATTTAAGTTATAGAATCTCATAAAAACGGCGTTTACTATATCTGACGAGTGTTTCTGTGACATATTTAGGTTTGTAATAAGGGATTAACAAGAATTTACAAAAACGTATTAGCCAAACATATCATACTGCATCTTTCAGCACATTTCAACATTTAATCTGTGCTGGAATAACCTAGGATTTCGATACCAAGGCTAGTACCATCCCCATCCTACCCAGCCAGCGTGAGTTTTATTTTCAATATTTACAGTGACTAGTCCCTTATACAATACATATATGTTCGTTGTAGGCAAAGCCAGAATTTAAAGGGGCTACATAAAAGCCCCTATGAATTCTGGCTTTTAATAAAATTTGAGCATCAGCTGTCTTGATTTTAAAGTAGCTCTAATATAGCCATTTTGATTTTTATGCCTGCACACTTTTCCTGCTGCTTCGGTAACCAGGGTTCAGTTGGCATCTTTGACATGTAGTGGAGGCGGTGTTGACTTGCAAATTGACCTATTAATTAGTTCGGAATAGTCCGTTCGCACTAAAATTTATTGAAGGTACTTAAATATTTTGAAGTTTCTTACATAACCTTTAGCTGATGGCTCATATCTGGATTTAAGTATAATCCTTTAGCCAAGTTCTCTAATGTTTGGTCTCTCATCCATTTTCATATAACATCATATTTTCAGGAAGGCTGGGCACAAAAGAATGCGTTCCTTAGAATTACTGGATTGATGATTTGCTTGATATTGTTCTGTAGATGTCTGATTGCTTTAACTGCCTTCAAAATAAGCTTAGGTCCATCTTTTACAGTTTGGTTTTTCTTTATATCAAACCAAACATATGCATGTGCCTGTACTATCGCCAACGAGAGTTGCTTATGCTTTCAGGATCCCTAGCAGCCGATTCTTGATTATAATTCCGGTGTTGGCCGCTTTTATACAATGTCTAGCAGATACATCTGATACCAGATCGTTTTAAGGTATATCAATGACTTCTGATTGTATGAGCTTAAAATCATCAACAGATAGTTTCTCGCATCCAGAAAGTTGTTTCCAATGGATCGCTCCAACCAAAGTGATTAAACGTAACTCTTTAAAAGTTAGCAGATAAACCATTGCAAAGGATGGCAAAAGCCTGCCTTACTCAATATGTCTATCTTTTATAGTTTTGCGGTATACATTTTAGTGGGTGGAAAATCGAGATGGTTATATTAGAGCTACTTTAAAATCAAGACAGCTGATGCTCACATTTAATTCAAAGTCAGAAATCAAAGGAGCTTCTATGTAAATAACCGTTAGCCAACATCAGACATATATGCATTGTATAAAGGAAATAGTTACTGTTAATATTGTAAAAAAAATTCACGGTGTTTGGTTGGGTAGGATGGGGGTGGTAGTCTTATGGCAGCCAAGTCCTGGGTTATACCAGCACAGATTAAATGTTGAAATGTGCTGAGAGATGCAATATGATATGTTTGGCCAATAAATTTTTGTATATCCTTGTTAATCCCTTATTACAAACCTTAATGTGTTATATAAACACTCGTCAGATAAAGTAAACGTAATTCTTATGAGATTCTATAACTTAATTTATACTATAATTTAGACCTTTTGAGCGAATACAGTTAATGAATAACAGGAATGAAAGTATTATTTCTTTACTGGAAAAACTATTTTGAATGTTTTGACTCTATTACAAATTAAAAATAAAACATTTAGGGATTTTGGCACATGTTTAAAAATCGTCAAAAATCATATAAATTTCGTTTTTTACGACACAACCCGCAACTTTGGATCTTTTGCGCGAAATCAGTAACACACAAGTGTGTCTAATTATTTTTTGTATGCTTTAAGGACGCTCTTGAAAACACTTTTTTCGCTATTAGAACCAAAAAAAAAAAAAAAATTTGTATTTTTTGAATTTTTTTTAAATTTACCTATTTTTTTTATTACTTTTTTGGTAACTTTAGGCCTTTTGCGCGATAACAATTTTTTGAAAAAGAATTTTTTAAAATTTTTTTCCATTTATAAAGAAGCCTATGCGCAAGTTTTCCGCACTATTACAAATGAATAGCAGAAAAAAAGCGTTTTTCGCTCCACCCTAATGTATAGGGGACAGCGGACGTTTTCGATTGGTGTCGGCTCTGGGGAAATTGAGTCAAGAAGAAGATGAAGATGGTTGTAGCTAAGTAAATTGAAGCCGACATAATGTAGCCAAGTAATCCTTGTAATCCAAAATAAATCGCTCACTCAATGTTAGTTCATGTTAAAACACATCATTTTCTAAATGCAGGAATTATTTAAGAATCAAGAAATAACTGTTTGACTGACTAAGTCGCCCAGTGGTCGAAACATCGGCCTGTCAAAAGAGCTTAAATTTAGTTTGAACTACCATCGCACTAGGGCGTATATACGGATGGACATTGTCTGTCCATTTGTATGTGTTGAAAGAGGACAGTCTCAACGCTTGACCATCCCAATATTATCGTCTGCTGGAAGAATGTTTTTTTTTAGCTTTTCGGTGGTATCTGTTGTTAAAGTGTGATGGACGGGGGACAGAGGACGTCTTCGATTTGTATCGAGTCTTGGGAATCGGTGTAGAGTTCAGAAAGAGATAGGGATGCTTTTCGGTGAAATACGGAGAAGCCGTCAGATATATCGCCAATTAACACCAGTACACTAAAACCAAAATTATGTTATTTTTGCCGAAAAAACTGTCTGCTAGTGTTTCAGAAAAATTTATAGAGATAATATGTTATTTTATCCGCTAAATCTCTTTAAAAAACCATCATTAAAGAAAAAACGAAAATTTACCTCTCCTCAGTCACAAGCGGGAAAACTAACCACGCCACTAACGAAGTTTAACAAAAGTGTCCACACCGGATTCGAACTCCCAACTAAGCAAATTCAGCACTGCAGAGATTCTACAACTTTTGTTATTGAAATAAAATGTCCATTTCCAAAATCTTTTAGCGTGAAAATCACTCGCACACCTCAGGAAATCTATTTCGGATTAGCAGCATGCTGAAAGAGCACACCTTTTTTAAGACTATTTGGAATCCAGCGTTTTGTATACTAAGTAGTTGAAGTAGTTGAATTATATTTAATTATATATATTTGTAAAGAAAAAGTGATAACTATAATTGTAATATTTCAAAACAATAATATTAATTTCATAAATATAATTTTCCCTTTTCACGTACTTCGGGCCTACTCTATACCTAATTAAAATGTCCGTTTCCTGTATTTGGCACACTCTACTGATTTAGGTGAAACGCACCTTTTTATTATAGCTTTGTGGTAAATCACTTAAAATAAAAATTTAAAACCATATTTTTTTGTATGTACGTCGTATTGGCATCACTGAGGTGCACGTCTTTCGCAGTGTACTCGTATAACTGAGGCCGGCCCGAAAAGTACGCAACAGCTATACTGCTTATCGGGCCCGCCACTCTAGTACAACCAGATGGACCTTTACCGATCTTGTCGAGACGCGATGGGTGTTGAAATTCAAATTCATTTTTCAGAGTAATATTAGTTACACGTAGTAATAATGTTTACACGTGTGTGTTTATGTGTGATTTTTGCTTTTTAAAGAACTTGGGAGTTATTTTCGTTGTGAATTTAATTTTTACTAGATATCTTAGGAAGATTGATTGATAACCATTAATTTATTGATAAACAACTATGCAAATGCTAAAAATGATTACTTAGTCTCTTAGAAGTTATTCCTCAATCTTTTATGTCTATGTCAAAATTTACGTTTTATTATTTTGTTTCTAAATAAGTAATTGTATTAATCTCTTATCTATTTTATCGGAAATATAAAATGGGTGTTTATTCTAATTATCTTTATAAAAAGTGTTTATGTTAATAAATTGTGTTTCTATCTATTTTCGTGCTACGTATTTATTAAATAATATAATTTATTATAACTATTAAAAATGAATTTGAATTGCATAGTTTTTAAATTGTAAAAAACCACATCACTACTGAAAAATTAAATGTTTTTGTAAATAATTATTCAAATTTAAAAACTGAAAAATGTACATTCTTATATTATAGTTAATCACTTAATTTTGGGCTTACTCGGGTTTGTCGAATTTAAATGTCCGGTCTCTATTTCCTCATCGCACGCTTTATTGTTTCAGATCTGCGGCATGCCTTTACAGCATACCACTTAAAAAAAGCATTTTTAATACTCTTTTGGACTGAAGTTAATAATTAAAAATTAAAATTCTTACATGCACATTTTTAAAAAAAATAGTGTTATCTTCAATTGCAATAAAAAAAGACGTTTGACCAAAAGTTTCGTAATTGAGGATCCTGGTTAAGTGACGAGGTTGAAACCAGGGCGAGAAGCAGGAACCCAACGAAACTTCGAGCAACAAGGTATGCTAACGCTGTCGGGCCTTTGGACTCCACAGATTGAACGAACACATCTGTCGCAGTGTACTCGAGGAACCCCGTAATTAAGTAAGAAGTTGCAATGTGGTAATTTAATCGTTTCTGGCTATCAACGCATTCATTAAAGCCAAGTTATTTTGAACCCTGCTCGAGTGACGAGGTTGACGGAGCGGCATCCAACTTCGTTCCTATTTTATTTTGCACATTCTATTGTTTTGGGCGTGCCATAAGAACACAATTTCTTTTCAATATTCAACATCATGTTATAGTAAATAGTTTAAAATTAAAGTTTTAATTAAGAACTATAAATAATATTTTTGCATAAATAGTACTATCTTAAATTGTAATACGAAAAAAAAAAAAAAACTATAGCCAACTATTAAACTTACTCTCAATTAAAAATAGTCAATTTTTAGTCGCACATATTTTAATCATTTAAGCTGATTAATAAGCCCTCTTCATAAAAATAAAAGTATATTTAATTCTCAACTCTTCAAAATGTAGTAACTATTTAAAACTTTTTCTTAAAAAAGAGATAAATATGTGATCAAAAGTAATAAAGTAATTACTTTTTGACAAAAATTTAGCATATATAAAATTAATGCTGGAAATGACTTGATGCATTAATATTCAAGCAAAATTACTTTTGTAATTAGTTTACACAAGTTTAAACGTACAATGATATTTACTTAAACTTTGCTTGAGTTTCTTTTTATATATTTAAGTTGTTATGGAAGTTCTCAATTTTGATCTAAAGTTTGAAAATAGGTATCTTAGGGTATCTATAGGTTTAAAATTTTGAAATAACTTGATATTTAAATTTAGATTTTACAGTTGAAGAGCTTAGTGGAAGAACGTGCTAAGTACCCTTAAAAATGATTTTTTTTTGTCAATGAACATGCTATTCCCTACCTTAAAGATAAGAAGATTCTCTTTTCTCATAAAATTTAAATTAATTTATTATATACTTATTGTATGTGATGTTTTTTACGTATCTAATTGCCAGCGAGAATTTTTTAAGGATTTTTTTTAAAGCTTTTTTTCTCGTTTTCACATTTTAGCTTCCACACTACGTTTATAACGTAAAAAGTGGAAGGTATTATAATCATGCAGTCCGTCCGTCCGTCTGTCACCCACTTTCACAGAAAGAACCAAATGTCTCACAAACAAGTGGGATACGTCATTTTGAAGCAAAACATCAGTTTAGGCAACATTCAAAAGTTTATTAAACATTTAAATAGAAGTTTATTTAAAATTCAAATTGCTAAAAATTTAATCTACATTGAAATTACATACAAATTCCATTTTTATTCAATATTTTCACTGTTGACAGGAAATCAAACGTACGAGAAACTTTATTTAAAATAAAAATAATATTCTTGAAAAAAAATATTTATTTTTGTGTAATATGATTCAATTTGGATTGTTGCAATAGCACAATAAAGTTATTTTGAAGGTTCATTATATATGAATGAAGAAAGATGCATAAAAATTTCTAAATTTGTATAAAAAATATGAAAATTTTCGCTCTAATTTTTCAAGCAACAATTTTACTAATTTATTTTTCGAAATGTAAACTTGTGACTGCAAAAAGATATTTATTAAAAAAAATCCATCACTATTCTTCAAAAAAGTTCACTAGTTCAAAAAAATTAGCAAAGGAAAAAGATTAATTATCAAATCTGCAAAAGAAGATTAAGGAAAAATATTCATTTTTGTTTATAGAAGTTTGAACTAGAACTAGCCAAAGGCCCTGTTTGGTGAATTTCTTTTTGAGGTCCTCTTGAGCGTAAAATGTTGTGTGGAAGCGGTGTAAGTGACAGATTCTGTAACAAACCAACTTGTTTATTACTTAGCACGGTCTTCCAATAAGCTCTTCAGTTACGTTTTTATTACTTTAGCAACTCATGCATTTCTTACATTTTCAAAAAAAAGTAAATCTATAGCAAACTTCAAAATGGTTGGACCATGAAATTATAGTAAATTATGTACTTTTATCATTTAAAAAGGTTTTTAACTGAATACATCAATACAGTTATAAAATAACTGATAAGCAAAGTATAAGTTTAAAGGCACTTTAAATATTTAATATTGTAACTAGATAAAATAAGCAAATGTACCTACCATGGGTGAACTGGAGTATACTTTGAGAAAACTGAACCGAAATAGAGCCCCTGGCCCAGATGGTATTAAAGCCGAGCTTTTCAATGTGGGTGCACCTGAGTTGAGCAGTGAACTTTTAAAGGTTATTTGTGATGTGTGGAGTCAAGAACAGATGCCCATTGAATGGGAAGAGGGTTTGATTTTCACCATACACAAAAAAGGAGACAAGCTCGACTGCTGCAATTACAGAGGCATCACACTTTTGAATGTGGCTTTTAAAATTTTTTCAAACATACTTTGTCGTAGGCTCCATCCCTATGTTTCAAATATTATTGGTAAATACCAATGCGGTTTTTTGGAAGGAAAATCTACTATAGATCAGATACACTCACTTAGACAAATCCTTGAAAAAACAAAAGAATATGGAATTGATACTTACCATCTGTTCGTCGACTTTAAGGCAGCCTATGATTGCATCAATAGAAATAGGCTGTTTGAGGCTATGTGTGAATTAGGAATACCTGCCAAACTTTCCGATCTTGTCAAAATGACTTGACGAAGTGTAAAATGTAGAGTTAAGATCATGTCTGATGTATCGGAAGTTTTCTACACAGAGAGAGGTCTTAGGCAGGGAGACTCTCTGTCATGCATACTATTTAACATAGCACTTGAAAAAGTGGTTAGAGACTCGGGGATCAATACTAGAGGCACCATTCTGCAGAGATCTATACAACTACTAGCTTATGCAGATGATATTGACATTGTTGGGCGAACAAAACAGGATGTGATCGAGGCTTTTACTGCCCTTGAGAATGCTGCCAGAAATATGGGATTGGCAATAAACGAAGAAAAAACAAAATTTATGGTTGTAAGCCCTAGAGCAAATAATGTGCAGCCAATCAGGATTGGAGATTGTGTTTTTGAAGGAGTAACTCAGTTTAAGTATCTGGGTACTATCATTACAAACAAAAATTAGATAAAAGTGGAAGTTAGGAACAGAATTTTAATGACAAACAGATGCTACTTTGGACTGAAGAGTCAATTGAAGTCAAAATTTATCTCTATTGGTACTAAACTAAACTTATACAAGACCCTAATTAGACCGATTATTCTGTATGGAAGTGAGCCCTGGGCGATAAACAAGTCGGAAGAGAATAGACTTCTCATCTTTGAAAGAAAAATCCTCCGTTCAATTTTTGGGGCCAAAAAGGAGAACGATGTTTGGAGGGGTTTGTATAACCACGAAGTGTACAATATATATCGACAGCCAAATATACTAAGAGTTATAAAGTCATACAGGATCAGATGGCTGGGACATGTTTTTCGACGTGAAAATCTGGACCCAGTTAAAAAGCTGACGTTTTCAAAGATTGAGGGTACAAGGAGAAGAGGGAGACCGGCTACGAGGTGGTTGGATAGTGTTGAGAAGGACCTGAACGTGATGGGAATAACCAGATGGAGAAATCTGGCTGCAAGTCGCCCTGTCTGGAGAAAGCCGACTGAGAAAGCCTTGGCCTGCACCAGGCTGTAGTGCTGTTAAAGAAGAAAGAAGAACTAGATAAAATTTAGCATTTAGGGTTTCGGAATCTGAAAGCAAATTCCTGCAATTAAAAAAATTACGAAATATTTGCAAGCTAAATTAATGTTTAATATGCTTATTTGGCAGTCGCACCATCGTTGAACTCACTGAAAAAAATTCGATAATTTTACCGAACTTACAGCCTAGGGCCCCCAGTTATAAGTCACTTTCTGAAGGTTGAAATGTATCGGAATGGGTTCGATTTTCTTTTATTTTTTAGTGTATGTCCCTCTAGGACCGACGGCCAATTTATGCAATTTACAGGTATCGGATGCTAAATTATAAGCTAACTTAAGTCATTTTCTAAAGGCTAATTTTTACGTCTGTTTTAGAAAATAATAATAAAAGTTAATAAAAAAATTTCCCAGACACTTTCCGTCGGCCGAAACCTTTTCCGGACGCTTTAAATGTCTTTATCAACTTCAGACTTTGTCCTGGTATCTGGCGTCGCGAGATGGCGTGATAGCCGCAATGCAAGTCGGTGGCGGTTGAGCCATTAGACGGCGAGTCGCCCACTAGCGAGAAATCAAGTCAGGTGAAAGGTGTTGAAGTCCAGTATACGACAACAGGTGGCTCACAACCATCTTTTCGGATGTATAGAGTGGGCAAATGTCAGCGTCGGTCACACCAATGTGTTGGAGATGGGCCTGAAGTGGCCGGTGGATCTTCTTCAAGAAGGATTTGAACAGTCCCAACCACATTTAAGAAATCAACAAGTTTTCTAGTTATCCGCCAAGTCAATTTAAAGCATTGATAATGGAATTTCGACAAATTACTTAAGTTCGGATTTATCCTCTTTGTCCTGTACTAATGCATTTTACTTTAAATGTATATGATGATTAATGGACAACTGGAACGGAAACGCGTACGGTGACGCCAAGGCTACGTCAAACGTTATTTTATACCTATAACATCCTTAAGCACGTCATCACGTAATTCCTGGCCTCGTCGGATTTATCAAAATAAAATGTTAGTAGATTGATTTATTTTGCTTAAAAAAAGAAAACTCGTAAGGACAAAAGCTTTTCTGATTTGGATTAACAGCACGCTTTCAAAGCACACCTTTTTTGAAAACTCAAATCCAAAAAAATTCAGGTGGAAGTAGATATAACTAAAAATAATTTATAAAAAGTTGTAATAAAAAAGTGGTATCGTTATTTTTAATATTTAAAAACAGATGAAACAGTATGAAATTTAAATATATAATTTTACATGATATTATTTTAAGAAACATTTTACACAAATTTACACTATAATAGTTATCTTCTACCCCTTGAGGTGTTCTGTTCACAAAATACGGCGGTGTCCGGTGGATCTTCTTCGAGAAGAATTTGAAAAGTCCCAACCACATTTAAAAAAATCAACAAGCTTTCTAGTTATCCGCCAAGTCAATTTGAAGCATTAATAATGGATTTTCGACACATGACTAAAGTTAGGATTTATCCTCTTTATCCTATACTAATACATTTTGCTTCAAAAGTATATGATTATTAATGGACAACTGGAACGGAAACGCGTACGGTGACGCCACAGCTACGTCAAGCGTTATTTTATACTCCACAAACAAACCTCACGCCGGCCGCCTCCTTTTAAGTCTTCGTATACTTAAATGTAAAAGTATAACAAACCTAAAAAGAAAATTTGCAATTTTTTTAATGGTCACTTAATTTCGCAAGCAGGTGCTAAGTTGCCAACCATAACCCTCTATCATTATCCGTTATTTGGTTTATACATAAACTGTACACGTTATAAATACTCTTACCATATGAACCAAATGTCCCGAATAGTTCTTACGGTATGTCTTGCCTAATACATATCAATAAAAAAATTATCAGGCGTATTATTTCTAAATTCAATACTTATTTTGATGATATTCTTAAAATGGAAGTTTATATCAATATCGGAGAATAGATTACTGTTTTTAAAAATTAATAAAAAGGACACGTGGTCAGAACTGAACATTTCTGACCTCGTGTCCTTCTTTTCGGTGTATACGCATGAATTGTTCTTTCATACAGCCAACACACGGAGTTGAACGCCATCTGTCGGTTACATTGAACATAATAAAGTGTATAATAACATTATAACACAATAAACATAACAATCATAGTGTTCCATATCAAATTCCAGACATGACTTATTCGTTTTTGCAAGAATTGTGTTAATATCTCTATCCATTTTTTATTAACTTTCAAAAAAAGGTATTCAATTTTGGGACACCCTGTAGGTGCAAAAGATACTGCACCCCTGCTGGAAACCCTCACGTCCGTGAGAGACGCTGTTGCAGACGTCTTCGGGGACATTTCCACCTTTATCATAAAAAACAGCGGTTCTCTCTCTTCAGCCACCACGAAGGCCGACAAGATGTTGGCTCTACTTAGCATCATCGAGCCTTAGATCGTGGACCTCCTG
Organism: Hylyphantes graminicola; assembly: GCA_023701765.1. Lineage (NCBI taxonomy): Eukaryota > Metazoa > Arthropoda > Arachnida > Araneae > Linyphiidae > Hylyphantes > Hylyphantes graminicola. Next base: position 34,343,791 of record CM043112.1, read on the forward strand.
GTACTATCTCATACATGATACAAGTTAACTCCATTTTGGACTGATTTCGGCGACTGAGAAAGGGCGCTTCGCGCCGATACTCATATCTCCTGATCAGATTTTTCAAAAATATCGATACCGAAGCAGCTGAATTGCACCATTCGTTATTTGTATAAAAAGTGACTTTGTTTTTAAGGAGTTGCTGGCGTTGATGCTGTTTAAAGCATTTTTTCGTTAAAACTCTGAAATTCAGTCTCATAAACTTAAATCAGCACCATCTGACATCCGGTCTTAAAGGGTTATACGGATGGCCATTAATTGTCTGTACATTTGTATCTCTTGAAAGGGAAAGTCTTTCCCTCTCGATCACCCCAATATTATCGTCTGCTTTAAGGATGGTTTTATTGAGCTGTCCGGTGGCATCAATTGTTAGCGTGTGGTGGGTATTGGGGACAGTGGTCGTTTTCGATTGGTATCAGATAAAAAGAGTTCTATAGTACGGTAGAGACTGAACCTGGCAACAGCACCATGTACCAACACACACACACACTATATAGGGGGGCAAGTGGGGCCCGATGGCCGAGTGGTTTGGTTTGCAGGCCATAACGCTAGCAGTCTGCGTGTTGTACCGGGTGAGGGCTCAAAATTATAAATTTACTGGCACTTTTGCTACTCTATTCGGGCTCCGAAGTGAGCCACGGCTGCCGATGGCGGCTCAGTACGAGTCGTTCCTCTACCCTACTATAGAGATCTTTGATCGGATCTTGGGAATATGCATAGAGTTGAGGATAAGATTTTAGAAGGGGGGCGATTATGAGCGATTTAGGAATACATTTTCACCCCTTTCTAGTGTCGAAAATGCAATAAATTCATTTGGATTCGACTGTATAAGCAGTTAGTATTTGTCTAAGTAGCATTCTGTTAATTAAAACAAAAATAAAGTAATTGGTTTTCTTTTTTTTTTCTTAAAAAAATTGACACTTACTGACATCACTCTTCTGCGATCCCATTCATAAAAATAAACAACTTAATCAAAGTTATCATCTCTAAATCAAATACTTATTTCTTTGGCATTCAACAACAATCAGTTCAGCAAATCAGCAAATGGCATCAGGTTTGAAAATTAATTATTAAAATGGTCATATAACATCCCTGGAGCTGCACAAGGACTTATGGCATCATACTTTCATCATACTTATGCCATCAATAGAGCTTTAATAGAATGATTATCGATTTCTTATAAGTAACTTTTTATAAGCATTTTTCAGAAACTCTGTGCATACCTTTTTACCTATACCTTAATTTTATTTTACGTTTCTTGAAAAGGTTTTTCAACAAGAAGGAACATTTTTATAGGGAACCATAAAATGCATCAATATGTTTCGTATTATTGTTTCTCCCCCATTAATAGCTCTATGATTTAAACTGAAATTTTTTAAATGTATCTGCTAAAAAAATATATATTTTTAAATCGCATTTTTTTAAAAAATTGTAATACATATTTTATAAAATTCACTGTAAAAGTTTTGGTTTCCGTTCGTCATAGCTGACGCCTGACATAACACCCAATATGCATCGTTAACCCCCTGAGGCATACAACCGTATAATTTCGTCCTCTGGCTGCCATGTGTTCCAGCAACACACGTTTTTTTTAATGTAATAATTTTTTGACACTTTAAAGGTTAAATTATGGAGTTGGCTATCTTACTAGCTTCAACACGTTGTTTACACATCTTAAAATCATTGCTCACAAAAACTCCTAAATCTTTAACAAGGTCGCTGTCTTGAATATTTTCTCCCTGTAAAACATAAGAATAATTAACTTTGTTCTTACCCAAATGCAAGGTTTGGCATTTATTCACACTGAGCGACATCCCCCAACCTTACAGCCCATTCAGTAATTTTCGTTAGATCACTTTGCAAATGCTCAATTTGCTCAACATAATTTACTGTACTCGTCACTTTTAAGTCATCTGCAAAAATACTTAACTTACTATTCAACCCCCAACTGATATCATCAATAAACATAATGAATGTAATGGGCCCGTATGCAAAATAGTCGCACGTTTTTTTTTTCTTTCAAAATTATCTAACGAGAATGATCAAAACTTTCCTTAAAAATAAAAATATTTTTAATTCTCAAATTTCAAAATCTATTAACTATTTAAAACTTATTATTCAGAATAGGTACATTTGTAAACAAAAGTAATAAAGTTATTACTTTTTGACAAGTACTTAGCAAATATAAAATTAAAGTTGGAAATGACTAGATGCATTATTATTCCAGCCAAATAACTTGTGTAACTAACTTACAAACGTAAAAATGTAACATGATATTTACGTTAACAATCCTCTTTTGAGTATTTTTTTAAAGGTTAAATTGTTAAGGGAGCTTTCAATAGATACATATATGTTAAGTTTGAAAGTAGGTATCCTTTTAGAACATTTTGAAATAACTTGATATTTTAATTGAAATGTACAGTGGAAGAACGTGCTAAGCACACTTTTGAAAAAAAAAAAATGTTTTCGTCTTAATGAACATATTATTCCATCCTAAGATAACAAGATTCTCTTTTTTTTCATAAATTTTAAGTTAATTATATTATTTACTTCTTGTAAGTAATGTTTTTACGTATCTTATTGCAAGCGATAAACTTCAAAGCTTATTTTCCCGTTTTCACATTTTTGATACTTAGCACGGTCTTATACTAAGATCTTTAGTTACGTTTTTATGACTTTAAAGAAACGCATGAATTCCTCACGAATGTTATTGTTTTTTAAAAAAAGTAAATTCATAGGAAACTTCAAAATGATTGGACCATGAAATTGTAGTTAAATATGTACTTTTAACGTTTAAAATTTTTTAAACTAAACAAACCAGTTATAAAATAACTGACAATCATAATATTATGTTTAAAGGCAATTTAAATATTTGATATTGTATCTTGATCAAATGTACCGTATATGGTTTTGGAATCTGAAAACAAATTCCTGAAGTTAAAAAAAAATATCAGAAATATTTGCAAGCCTACCAAGGAATAGAATTAGTAAACCATGGCTTATATTAAGCATAAATGTGGACAATCGACGAGACTGCCGCCCGGTGCAATCGTAAGGACTCTAGCCTTTGGAGCTGCTGGGGTCGGGATCGAATCCCGGTCAGGCATGGATGTTTGTGACCGTCAATAAATGATGATATTTGTCTATGTGTTATTCATTTCTTTGTGACTGTAAAAATTCTTTCTGTTTCTGTTCCACTTGACGAAAGCTCATAAGCGGTTTTTGAACAAGCACACAAGCTGCAATATACGTATATGTACCATACCATATCGAAGAGCCTCGCACCGAGAAGGTTCTTGGTTATACCTGCCATACTATAAGCATATTCGTGCTGGTGTAAAAAAAAAATAACTTTTTTAAGCATTGGCGTGCCCGAGTAAACTGCGATATACGTGCTCTTTAAATCTGTGGAGTTTAAAGTCCAGATAGCATTAGCGTACGATGTCGCTCATAGTTCCTTTAGGTCCCCACTGAGGTGTAAACCACATCACTTGAAAATGGTTCTAAATTATGAATCTTAATTGGATGTGTTAAAGCTCTTAAATGAGGCTTGTAATAGACAGAAGAAAACAATTAAAATTTAAAAATTACTGAGAAACATTGTTGTTTTTAATTGACAAATGGCATAGCTTTTCTCATGATTACTTTTAAACGCGTGTTTAGTTGTACAAAAGCTAATTAACACCTCATTCATTCAGTATCCAACAAAAACTAAATCTAGATCAGCTATATATTGTCACTGTGGTGTATTGGTTATTGCATAAATCATCTGTGGATCAGGGTTCGTATATTTTTGGATGAAATAGTCATAGATCCACTCACAATTCAAAGATTTATTTCTTCGAAGGTCAAGGAATTTGTTATATGCTTATTTGGCAGTCGCACCCATCGTAAAACTCACTGTAAAAAATACAATAATTTTACAGAAAAAAACATATATAGCAAAGAGATGTAGACAGCCGCAATTTATTTTTTTTAACTATTTGTTGCAACTCTGTGTGCCGGATTAGCTCAGTTAGGAGAGCGTTGAACTGTTGATCTAACGGTCGGTGGTTTAAGTCCGGGTTTGGCAGATTTGTTATTTCTTAGTTATACTGTGATCAACGATTCTCTAAGTAAAAAGGAATTTTTCTGGCACACCAGTTGACATTTTTTTCTCTAAAAAACGAGAAACTTCTTTTTTAAGTGTTCACACTGTAAAAACTATTGCAAATACTACTTGCTCCTTGCCAACAAAAACGTAGAAGTTCACCTCCCTGCTTCATAAGCCATTGGACTCGGAAGTTTAAGTAACAAATAAGCTATAAAAATTCTCTTTCAATCAATTTAAAAAAAATGTAATTTCATTTTACGGAAAACTATATTAACTTTCCCTCATTATTATTTTTTTTTTCAAAATAAATGCTTCATGTATTTTCCCAAATCCACATGAAACCGCATCCGCATAAACCATCAAATTGAAACCTTGAAACAACCAACAATTTTCCCTTCGAAAGTTTCCCTGCTTCCTTTCAACTCAGCGCATGAACCCTATAGCTCAAAAGTCAGCTCTAAAACGGCGAAATGACCTCTTTTGACAAATCAGTCATGGAAATGAATACTTTCATCCAAGTCTTTCCGCTGAATGAAAATTTCTTGCGCGCTCGGAATCTTTGAGAATTTCTCAGAAAAAATAGAATTTTTCCAGGCAGGACAAACGTTTGTCCGTTTCTCGGTGAGAGCGCTAACGCTCCCTGGCGGCGAGAAATGAAAACTGTGAATCCTTTCGTCCGCGAAGCTTAAACAGCAGTCCTACTATATTTTTTGGATGATCACTTGTTTCATTTGTTTGGGGACAATAGCTTGAAAGCTACATAAACATCGGGATAACTCGTAACCAAGAACAGGAGTGCTTATCTTTGAGGTACACTAGTATAATATAATTTTTTATATTAAATTTTGTTGAATTAGTTAAGGGGGAATGATCCCGCTTGACCACGGGTCTCCAAAACAAAGTTCCTCGGTGTCAATCCATTTGAGAAATAAATATTTTATAAGCCATATTTCTCCCGCTACACACGGCTATTTTTTACACACGGTTTTTTTTTTATGTGATACAACTTACATGTTGCGACAATCTCACTTTTTGATATTGGGCCAAATAAAAAAAATATATATTTCTTATTTTCAATAAATAATTTTTCACAAAATATTCGAAGAAATTTCAAAAAGTAGGATTAACCCTCTAATGCATGAATTTTTATTTTCATCCCAAAAAAATATCTATGTATCTTTAATACTGATGCATTATGGGAAAAATACTGAAAAAATTTAACTGCATTAGAATTTAAATTTTTAAACAATTTTCCATACGGCAAAAGCCAACTACAAAATTCCAATTTTGATAATAATTATTAGAAAACTTCTAAATATATTTCAAAATAACCCTTTAAAACAATCTATTTGTATTTAGTACTAATAATACTATGCTTTGAATACTGCCAACAGCGTAATTTCACAACCGTTAATAACCTCACTCTTTAACTTTGAATAAACTTTTACTTCTGTCATCTATGAGGATTATTAGTAACTAACTACTTCAAAGAATGTAATAGATGAAAAAACACAATCAGTGGATTATGTTACTTGTTTCCAAACGGCAACAGTATGCATTCAAAAGAGGGTTAAAGAGACCTGCAAGTAATCTACATTTATCATTAAAAAAACGTTTGTAAAATATGCAATACAGCTTTAGAAATGGAATTAACAATTAGGCACTTTGGTTTGAAAACCCACGGCTCAACGGGCTCATTCCCCCTCAAAATTTAATGTACAAATGTTAATTCAAGGAAAAAAAATTAAATTATCACAAATATTTTGAATAATTACTTTTAACTTTTCTGAAACTCGCAAGGCAAAAAAAACATTAATCTATTTTTTAAAAAAGCCACATTTAGATGCAATTATGCAACCCTTAAGAATTCTAGGTTAGAAATAGCATTTAAGAAAAAAAGAAGTTAGGTGTATGCTTTTTTAAAAATTTGTATTTGTTTTGCAGAGTTTTCAGGGGCAGAAAAATTTTAGATACTGCATTTTTGTTATAAACTCGAAAAAAGGTCGATGTCTGCATTGTATTGCTGGCATGCATATCACAATGGTAATTTTTATCACACTGCTTGCTTGAATCGAAATCTATTAATTTTTCAAATTTCGAATTACTTATTTAAAAATCGTACGAATCTGAAACTTTTTTTTCTCCAAATTCCTTTTTGTCCTTATTACCATTCAACTAGTCCCAAAAATTACGGCATACTTTTATAAAGTAGTCGAATAATCCAAGTTTAATCTTTAAACTTTTAAGCTTATTTTCTGCATTAAAATTCCTAAATATTTATTAATGAGGGTTCAAAATATATGTTCCGAGGATTTTCCGAATTATTTGGCAAGATCATTGACATTGACTTTTGGCAAGACATTGCATGCCGTACTGAAATCGGAAAAATCAAAGTATTAAAGGTACTTATTTTATGAAAGTGAGAACAGGAAAATCAATGTGATCGTTTCAGGTGACGTAGTTTCATTCAGATTTTGTTCCTGTTATTCGTTAGATTGGTGCTCAGTCCGCACGTGACATTGAATTAACGATAAATGCTCAATGAAAAATTTATTTGTATTTTAGTATTTCTTTTACATTTCTAGACCTGAAATATGCCCTTCGCGACAATGATATTATTTTTACTTAAGGAATTTCAGAAATCAGCGACATCTGATCTCAGGTCTTAAATTGATAAAAAAAAACTAACTTAGGAACTCTGTAAGAAAACGTCTGTTTTATAGCAGACAGATTATAACAAAAACCTTACTCTAGTTACACAGTCCTCTAGTTCACCAATCTCCCAACTAAACTAGATCTGTACGCAGAGATTTTGCAGACATTTAAAATGCCTCTATGGTTGCAGTATATTTTTTTTTTCCTATTTAATGAAAAAAAAATGGCTTTACTTAACACGGTTGATTTTTACTCTGAAAAACTGTATTAAGAAAATAGCAGTATTTAACTGTAAAAAGTAACATATTTTTGTTTTTACTGAAAGTTATGAAGCCAAAACTAGGCTTCTATAACTCTTCGTTGCCTGGACTATTATTGAGATAGTGGCATGCAATGAAATCACACCTTTTTTAAGAGTTAATCCAGAGAGAAGATTCATCTGCACGCTGGTACCGCAAAAATAAAAATAATAAATTAACTATTTTTACGGAAAGATAAAGGTGATGTTATTTCGGAACAGAAGAAACAATATTAGTTTGAAATATACAGGGTGATTATAAAGAAACTTTGCCAACATCTGTTCTTGTAGAGTCCGTTCCATTTAACCGATTGAGATGAGATTTCAAATATAGTTATTTGGAGGTTTGCGCTCGAGATTCTGTGAATTTCATGACAGTGGTGCTCACGGTTACGGTTATAGTTACAGAAACTCGAAAATTTCGAATTGTTTTATTTCAACAAATTGATGCTGACTTGACAATTGACACCTGAGCTAACACTCAACCCATCGTTAACCCTCTGGGGAATACAGACTTATAAATAAAAACTAATGTATTTTTTTTAAAATTTCAATTGTTTTATTTCAACAAATTGATACTGACTTGACTCCGAGCTAACACTCAATGCATCGTTAGAGGTTAACGTTAAAACTGTTAAACTTGTCAACAGTTTTACGTTCAAATTGTTAAAAAATTATAATTTAAATATCGTCAATGAAAACAAGTTTACACTTTAACTAATTTGTATATCCCTCAAAAGAGCTATACGAAATAAGGCCACTACATCACGTAACTTCTTACGTACCTAGGCGTAACGAAATACAATGGCACGTTCTATCTAGATAAACGGCATGCTATAAGAACACACCTTATTTAAATGAGCCAAAGATACGAAGTTGAGTGAAAATTATAAAAAAAATTATATATAATATTTTTTTATAAAAATAGTGATGTCTTAAATTGTAATGCTAAATAAATCAAAATAGTGATGTCTTAAATTGTAATGCTAAATAAATCTACAGACATTTACAAATTTACCTTTTATTTAAAAATATTACTATTTTAGTAGCACGTATCTTTTCAAAATCATTTAAGCAGAATGATCAACGCTTTCCTTAAAAATTAAAATTCTTTTTAATTCTCAACTTTCAAAATGCATTAACAATTTAAAATTTACCCTTAAGAAGAGGTACATATGTAAACAGAAGTAATAAAGTTATTACTTTGTGACAAGTATTTAGCAAATATAAAATTAAAATTGGAAATGACTAGATGCATTATTAATTAAGCAAAATAATTTCTGTAATTACCTTACAAACTTAAAAATTTGCAATTATATTTGTTTTAACAGTCTTTGTTTGAGTTTTTAAGGTTAAATTGTTATGAAAGCTTTCAATTTTCATCTATCGTAAGTTTGAAAATCGGTTACTTTTATAAACACTTTGAAAGAACTTTGATTATTGAATTTAAATTTTAAAGTTGAAGTGCTAAGTGGAAATACGTGCTAATCACCCTTTTGAAAAAAAAAATGTGTTAATGAACATGTTATTCCTTCCTTTAAAAATATAAAATTCCCCTTCTGTCAAAAAAATTAAATTAATTACATTCTTTATTTATTGTATGTGATGTTTTTTACGTATCTAATTGCAAGCCAAAAACTTAAAGCTTAGTTTCTCGTTTTCATATTTTTCTTACTTAGCACGGTCTTCCACTAAGCTCTTCAGTTACGTTATTATGATTTTATCAACTCGTTAATTCCTTACGAATTTTATGGTTTATAAAAAGTAAGTTCATAGGAAACTTCAAAATAGTTGGACAATGAAATTATAGTAAAGTTTGTACTTTTAACGTTTAAAAAGGTTCTTAACTAAAGACAAACCCGTTTTAATATAACTGACAAGCATATTATTACGTTTAAAAGCATTTTAAATATTTAATATTTTAACTTGATAAAATGAACCATTCAGGGTTTTGGTATCTGAAAGCAAATTCCTGCAATTTAAAAAAGAGTATCAGAAATACTATCAAGCCTACCTAGAAATAGTGTTATTAAACCGTAGCTAATATTAAGATTTTTTTTATGAAGCTTAGCAAGTGTTAAAATAATCAGAAGATATAACTTTCGATACTGAAAATGCCGCAAACGAATAATAAAGAAAAAAAAAATGTGGATAATCGACGAGTTTCTCACCGAGAAGGTTATGCATGCCCCTATCCTGCCATACTATGAACATATTCGTGCTAGTGTAAAGAAAACGATTTCAAAAAGCACTGGGGTGATCGAGTAAACTGCGATATACGTGCTCTTTAAAACTGTGGAGTCTAGAAGTCCCGATGGTGTTAGCGTACGATGCCGCTCATGGTTCAGTTGAGTGCCCGCTAAGGTGTCCACCTCATCACTTGAACATGGTTCTAAATTACGAATCGTAATTGGATGTGCTAAAGCTCTTAAATAAGGTTAGAAATAGACAGCAAAAAACACTTAAAATTTCCAATTACAAAGATTTTCTTTGTTTTTAATTGACAAATGGCAAAGATTTTCTTATGATTACTTTTAAACGCGTGTTTGGTTGTACAAAAGCTAATTTTGAACCTCATTCATTCATTATCAGCAAAAATTAAATCTAGATCGGCTATATTTCGTCTCTGTGGTGTTGTGGTTATTGTGTCCATCATCTATGGCACAGGATTGGTCTTTTTTTCGGTGAAATAGTCATGGATCCACTCACAATTCAGAGACTTATTCCTTTGAAGGTCAAGGTCAGTGAATGGATATTATGCTTATTTGGCAGTAGCACCATCGTTGAACTCACTGAAAAAAAAAATAATTTTACAGACCAAAAAAAATTGAAAAATACTTTTAGTTTCTTGAACTTTTTTTCCAAGGATATGCTGCTTAAAGTAAATAGGTTTTTTTCTCTTTTTACCCTTTAAAGGGCTCTAGACAGCAATCGAACAACTCTTTTTTAACTATTTGTTGCAGCTTTGTGTGCCGAATTAGATCAAAGCGGAGTTCTGAAAGCGTTGAACTGTTGATCTAACGGCCGGTGGTTTAAGTCCGGGTTTCGTAGGTTCCTTGGTTATACTGAGGTCAGTGTTTCTCCATAAGTAAAAAGGAATTTTTCTAGCACAACAGCTGATTCTTTTTTCTATAAAAACAACAAACTTTTTTTTTGTAAGTGTAGAAGCCACTCGGAAAAACTATTGCTAATATTTGTTTCTTACCTACAGATACGTAGATGTTAACCTCCCTGCTTCTTAGGCGTTCTCGGACATATCTTAAGTAACAAATAAGCTATTAAAATTCTATTTTAATCAATTTAACAATAATGTAATTTCATTTTACAGAAAACTGTATTAACTTTATTTTACATTTACCAAATTAAATGCTTTATGCATTTTGCTACATCCGCATGAAACGAACGATTAAATTCAAAACGTCAGCAAATCAAACCTTTAAACAACCAACATCGTTCCATCGAACGTTTCCCTGCCTCCTTTCAACTCGACGCATGAACCCTATAGCTCAAAAGTCAGTTCTAAAAAGGCGAAATGACCTGTTTTGACAAATCAGTCATGGAAAAGAATACTTTCATCCAAGTCATTCCGTTCAATTTCCATTTCTTGCGCGTTCGAAAACTTTGAGACTTTCTCGAGGGAAAAAAAGAATTTTTCCAGGTATGACAAACTTTTGTCCGTTTCTCGGTGAGAGCGCTAATGCACCCTGGCGGCGAGAAATGGAAGCTGTGATCCCTTTCGTCCGCGAAGCTTAAACAGCAGTCCTACTATACTACGATGAATCAAGAACAGCCGAGCTTATCTTTGAGATACACTATTATACTACTATGGTTTTCTTATATCAAACTTGGTTGAATTAAAGGGGAATGAACCCGCTTGACCGTGGGTCACCAAAGCAAAGTGCCTTAGAAAAATTACTAATTTATTTTCCCAAAAATCCAATTTAGAAAAATATATATATATTTTCAAAACCATATTTTTCCGGCTATAATATTTTTTTTGCAAAGTTTTTTTTTTATGTGATAAATGTGGTTGACTTACATTTTCCGACAAATCCCACTTTTTGATATTGGTTCGGATATATTATTTTCTTATTTTCAATAAATAATGTTTGCACAAAATATTCCAAGCAATTTTAAAAAGTAGTATTAAAGGGACCTGTAATCGACATTTATCATTAAAAAAACGCTTGTAAAAATATTCAATAGAATTTTTCAAATTATTTCGCAAGACCAATTGACGTTTTGCAAGACACTGCATGTCGTACTGAAGTTAGAAAAATCAAAGTATTAAATGTACTTATTTAATAAAAGTAAGAAAATGATGGATCAATGGAGTCGTTTCAGGTGACGTATTTCTTTCAGATTTTATTCCTGTTATTCGTTATATTGGTGTTCAGTCCGCACGCAACATTGATTTAACCATAAATGCTCAAGAAAATAATATTTTGTTTTCAGTATTTCTTTTTTCAATTCTGTACCTGAAATATGCCCTTAGTTACAATGATATTATTTTCATTTAGGGAATTGCGGAAAACAGCGCCCTCTGAACGCCGGTCTTAAAGGAATAAAAAAAAACTAGCGTAGGAACACTGTAACAAAATGTCCGTTTTCTAGAAGAAAATTTATAACAAAAAAAGGCGTGACTATCTGCAGTTACCCAAACCACGAGGATTAATACATTCACCAAACTTTTTTGAACCATGGACCTTCACACCTCCAGTGCACCAATCTCCGAACTTAACTGGGCAGAGATTTTGCACACTGTCAAAATGCCTCTTTGGTTGTAGTATAATACTTTTTATTCGATTAATAGAAAAAAAAATGACTTCGCTTAATAAGTTTGATTTTTACAGAAAAAACTGTTATAAGAAAATAACAGTATTTACCTGTAAAAATAGCTGTTTCTTTACGGTGAAGGAGTTCGATCAGATTAGTACGTTTGTAATTTCCAAAATAATATTAAAAATCAGTTGTTATTTTTTATGAGCACAGATGTGAAATAAAATCACTGAATTATGTAATCATGTTTAAAATTTCTAATTGTATTTTTTTTATAATTACTTGTTTCCTGATGACGAAATGAATATTCATTTGTAAGCTATTCGAGATTTGCAAACTGTTTAGCAGACACCACAGGCCAATTAAAAAGCGGAACCATCAAAAACGTCCCTAGCTGCAAATAGGTTTATTTTAGAGTTCCGGGTACCAAAACTTCACCTAATCAAGCACCCAACCTAATTTATCAAAAAAAAAAAAATGCGCGTCTCCTGATTTCTTTTGGGCATGGATGTCATAACGCAAACCCACCAACACGTACACTAGACACATGCAGAAAATAGCATGCATTCAAAACACGTCATTTTTAATAGTATTCCAGAAACGCGGATGCCCAGAAGTGCCGCCAAATTAAAAAAAAAATGTAATTAAATATTTTTACGGAAAATTAGTGGTATTGTTATTTCGAAACAGAAGAAACAATATCAATTTTAAATATATGATTTAACATGATATTTCTAAAAATAAATTCTTGATTCAAGATTACACTCTGATACTTATATGTTTAACCCCATCAGGTGTTGCTGTAGCATAAATTTCTTCGCCTATTTACTACTGAGACATTTTGCATTTATCAAGTGTTACAATGGACTATTCAAAACTTATCTAAGAAAGCCTGTTGTTTATTCATATACAAAAAAAAATGTGGATTTTTACCGCTAAAATTTCAAATTTCATTAAATTGGCATGCCTTTCAACAAACGTGAGACTTTTTCTTTTTAAATTGCTCACGTAAAATTTAAATTTTTCTGAAATCAAGAGGATACACTTAAATTATTCTAATTTCACAGAAAAAAGTCCATATATTTATGTTATTTGTTATAATAAATTTTGTGTGTGTGTGTAAAGTAATGCTGTTAATAGTAAAAACAGTTTTTTTTTTCTGTTTTTAATTTAAAAAAAAAATAGTACTAGAAAGCATCCGAACAAATGTTTAACTGTTTTTTTATTATTATTTATTTATTTTTATGAAAATCGGTGTGACAAGAAGGTCAGTTACCAAAGAGTTGGACTACAGTTCTAAGTATCTGTGGTTCAAACCCGGGTTCGTCAGTTTATTGTTTTCCCGTATAGCGTTACGTTTAATATCTCTGCCTGACACTGGGTGACCTGGGTTCAATTTTATTAACTCCGGTGGAGGTAGCATTTGGTTTTTCTTTACAGCTCGTCGTTTCAATGCAGCCTCTTTCGTTAAAATTGCAAACTGTTTGTATAAAATAAACATATTTTCTCCTTAGCCCTCTAATGCATACTGTTACCGTTTGGTAACAAGTAACATAATCCACTTTATTCTATTAAATTAGAGCTCCTCCTAGACAAATCTGTTTTTTTTTTCAGCTATTACATTTCATTTTAAAGTTTTAGTTAATAATAATCCTCATAGATGACAGTAGTAAAAGTGTATTCAAAATTAAAGAGTGAGGTTATTAACTTTTGTGAAATTACGTTTTTGGCAGTATTCAAAGAATAATAATATTAGTGCTAAATGCTAATAAATTGTTTTGAAAAATTAATCATAGTTAAAAAGGGATATTTTGAAATATTTTTAGTAGATTTCTAGTCATTATTATCAAAATTGGAATTTTGCAGGGGTTTTTTTTGTCATATGGAAAAATTTTAAAAATTGAAATTATTTAAATTCTAATGCAGTTAAATTTTAGGGTAGGAGTTAATAGAGGGATTTTAGGTAATAGATGGTTAAATAACATTTCTCTCTTTGCATGTAGTCAGGTGGTGTAATAGTTTTACTTCTCGATGACTAAAAAGGAGGTGGGTTTGAATCTATTTTCTGCCATAAATTCTTTTAGATTTGTCTGCAAGCAGTTGGTCCATGTCTAACTAAAAAAATGTCGAAACACTAGTATGTTTTTTTAATACTTTTTTTTTCAGTTGTTTTATTTCAACAAACTGATACTCACCTGACAATTGACACCTGAGCTAACACTCAATGCATCGTTAACGCTCTGGGGCATACATCGTATAAACCCATCCCCTGGCTATCAGTGTTCCAGCAACACAAATAATTTTTAAAAACTGAATAATTTTATTAAATTTCAAAAGTTAAAAAATGGAAATGTCATTTGTATCCATTTACTAAAGAAATATATATTTTTTTTTAATTTAGAAATTAAATTTTCATTAAATTTTTTTATTTAAATCGCGGCAATGATGGCTACTTAAAACACTTTAGCCAATTTGCCTTCCCTTAATGGGGAGAAATAGGGCCACTATATTACATAATTTCGGACGTACTTAGATGTAAAGAAATACAGTGTTTGTTTTATCTTGGCACATTCTATCGTTTTAGGTAAACGTCATGCTATAAGAACACGCCTTTTTTTAAATAAACAACATGATAGCTACATTGAAGAGATAATTGAAAAATTAAAAAATATATACAATATTTTTGTATACAAATAGTGGTATTTTAAATTGTAATTCCACATAAATTTACAACCAAGTTATAAATTTACCTTTTATATAAAAATATTACTAATTTAGTAGCACGTATCTTATTAAAAATAATGATCAACACTTTCCTTAAAAAAGAAATATTTTTAATTCTCAACTTTAAAAGTGCATTAACAATTTTAAACTTATCCTTTAAAAATTGTTACATCTGTAAACAAAGTGTACATAAGTAATAAAGTAATTACTTTTGACTTTTACTTAGCTAATATATAATTAAAGTTAGAAATTGCAACATGCATTATTAATCAAGCAAAATAACTTCTAATCAAGAAAAATATACAATAATGTTTATTTTAAAATCTTTGTTTGAGTATCTTTAGAAGGTTGATTTGTTAAAGAAGCTTTAAATTTTGATACAAATTTAATTTAAAAATAGGTATTTTTGAAAATATTGAAATAACTTGATATTTAATTTTCGATAGAAGAACTTAGGAAAAGATCGTGAAAAGTGACATTTACAAAAAAAAAATTAAGATTTTTGTAACAATGATCATGTCATTCCCTCAATTAAAGATAACTAGATTCCATTTTTTAATTAACTTTAAGTTATTCCTTTTCGACCGGCGGTCAGGTGGCGCTGATTTAAAATTATGAGACAAAATTTGGAATTTTATCGAAAAAAATTCTTTACACAACAATAATGCTACCAACTCTTTAAACACAAAGTCATTTTTATACAAATAACGATGGTACAAGTCTGCTGCTTCGGTATCGATATCTTTGAAGAGCTTGAACATTCTCTTTAATACCAGCACGATAGTACGAGCCAGGTCGGAAAGGGTTAAGTATATTGTTGATATATTTTTAATTGCCATTTTGACCCCCGTATCTAAGTTTAAACAAAAAAACTTATCTGCTCATATTTTCGTTTCCCCCGTACGTAACCTAGCACTTTCTTCCACTAAGCTCCTTATTGTGTTTTAATGACTTTAGCAACTCACAAATGTTTTGCGAATTCGGTTGTTTTCAAAAAACTGAATTCATAGGAAACTTCTGAATGGTTTTGGAGCATGAAATTATTGTAAAATTTGCTCTTTTAATTTTGCGTTTGAAAGTTTTAAATAAAGACAAATCAGTTTATTTCCTATCAATGCTTCATTCAGCATTAGCATTCAAAACCTAGAATTTGATTCCTCTGAACAATATGACCGTCCAAAATAAACACCCGCAAAGTGATATGCCATCTCTTCACTCAAAACAATCAACACAGAGCGTCCAAGCCACACTTAAAACACCCCCCATTTTAAAACAGAGGGGTTTGAAACCGAATCCCTTCAAAATCCATTACCCCTTTTAGTGATTTAAGCGTCGGATTTAAAGGGGCCTTATGCCTGGGAATAAGTTATCCCGATGTTTCCTGTTCCGCCCTCAGCACTGATCCACGCAAATGCAAATTCGGCCGGCTTCGGAGTGTTGGAGTTAAAACTGGGGGAGTATAAATTGAGTTTGGGGAGCGGGCGTTGAACAAAGATTTGGAATGAGTTGAAGAGAGATCTGTGGGTTGAGAGATCGGTTGGGTAGAGGAGCAAGATGAGTTGTAAGAAGGAAAAGTGGCTATCTTCGACGATGGCTTCGTTTGCTTAGGAACCGACAAATTTTATTTTTTTTAAAAGCTGTTTAACTGTTTGAAGTTCGATAATTAATATCGTATTCATTTTCGACTGGTGGTCAGGTGGCGCTGATTTAAAATTAGGAGACAAAATTTGGAGTTTTATCGAAAAAAAT
Source organism: Hylyphantes graminicola (assembly GCA_023701765.1). Lineage (NCBI taxonomy): Eukaryota > Metazoa > Arthropoda > Arachnida > Araneae > Linyphiidae > Hylyphantes > Hylyphantes graminicola. The sequence continues at coordinate 34,360,128 of CM043112.1, forward strand.
GCGTTAAACAGCATCAACGCCAGCAACTAATTAAAAACAAAGTATTTTTTTATACAAACAACGAATGGTACATGTCAGTTGCTTCGGTATCGATATTATTTGAAGAGCATAAACATTCTCTTTTTTACCCGCACGATCGTGCAAGCCCGGTCGGAAAAGGATATATGTAGGTGTATGTATACTTAAGTTTAAAAACAATCACTAGAGTTTTTGGACCCATCATAGAATGTGATGTTTGGCGAATGTAATACAATTAGGATATGGCTAAGCTATTTAGAGAGAAAGATATTGTTATTATCATAAAGCAAAGATAACTCAATGGCTAGGACGTATAGAAAGAATGTCCAATGACAGAAGAACAAAAAGTATTTTCAGGGAACCTTGTTTGAGAAAATGAAAAATAAGATATCCAGAAAAAGATGGATGGATGGAGTAGCAAAGGATCTAAAGGACACGAAGAAAATAAATTGGAAAGCGAAGCCTAGAGGCAGACAAATTTGGATAAATATTGTCAAGTTGGCATAGCTCAACACGGACTGTAATGCCTCGAGGTTAGTTTTCCCTTTAATACTGGAGTTTAGATGACGCTGATTTAAAATTATGAGACTACTAAATTTGGAGTTTTATCGACAAACATGCGTTAATCAGCATCACGGCCAGCAACTCCTTAAAAAAAGTAATTTTTATACAAATAAACGCTCCGCACGATCGTGATAGCTCGGTCGGAAAGGAGTTACTAGAGTAACGTGGATTATGTTATGTGTTGTCATATGGACACAATATGCACTAGATGGTTATATAAAATTCCTTTTTGTTAAAAAAAAATCTACGTACATTTGAATATTTAAAAAGGAAAAGCTTTATTAGATATTGTAGAAGTTTTTTCCAGTTGTGGAAAAGCATGCTTATATTTAAAAGCCCTTGGGTATAGCTTCAGGCAGATGTTATTTCAAAATTAAAACAAAAAAGCATTTCTACTTTAAAAGGTAATTAATTATGATAGTAGTACGAGTTAACCAACGATAACCAATAGTGCGTTTAGTTAGTTGTCGACTTGTTTCTTGTGGTGTTGTAACCTAAATCGGTACAGATCTCCCCTTTTAAAATCGTCCCTGCTCAAAAACATATAAATAACATTCATAATTTATTTTGTTGCACATTTACCAAGGAAAATTTTAAAACATAATTCGACAGAATTGTTCAGAATTATACAATTTTCTGGGTTCTCTGCTAAACACACAGTTTTGTACCTGACCCGCATGACTTGGGTGGTGATGTTGGCTATATCTTTAGGTTCTATTATATGCTCAGTCTATATTTTTTGTTTGAAGTCTTTGTCATCAAAGTGCAGCGCTTTTCTTGTGAAGTAGTCTATGAGAGAGGAGAATAAAGGCTTTATTTGGATTACATGAAACGTTTTAGGCTTTCTTTTGTTGGTTTTGTTAAATATATGTCGTTGTATTTTATAGGGGAAATATTGCGGAGGGGTTCAAGAGTCTACTGTGCTTTTCGAAAGGCATTAAGAATCAATCCAATGCTGTATGAATGCTGACGTTTATCTTTGAACGGTGCTTTACATAAAATGTTTTCTGTATTTATTTAAAGTAAATGCGCGCTTTTATGTGGCACTAAAAACGAATATCAAGTCACGCACGTGTCATTAAGATCGAAGCGAAGGAATAAACACGAAAAGCAATATTATTAAGCTTTTTGTGAGTTTTTTTTTTTTTTTAGTTAAATCTCACACTACAAGATATGCGTAAATTTGACTGAAAAAAGATATATTTACAGAAAATACTGGTATTTTCTATAAACAGTTTTTTTTCTCTCAAAATATGTTGTTCAAAGTAAAAACAGATTTTTCTATTTTTGACCGCGTAAAGAATAATCGACTGCAACCTAACTAAGCATTTAAACTTTTGTTGCAATTCTTTTTGTCGAAATTTCTCGTTTAGGAAAGAGATCTAATGGACAAAAGATCGAATGGTCTATGGTAAAAGCGTGGGTTTGGCAGTTTATTGTTTCTCGGTAGCATTATGGTCAGTTCCTCACTTGTCTTTGAAGGAACTGGGGGGTTCTATGTCTCGCCGAAGTAGATATAATTTATCTTTAAAACAAGATTTTGTATTGAAATAACGAATTTTCGCATAAAACTGAGTTTCTTTGTTAATTACATGGTATTTTTCGTCCAAAAGTTGACAGCTTTTTTTCTGTCAAAACAGCGTACTTTTTTGAGGCGGTTAAGAAAAAACTTATAAATGCATTTTAATTTTCACATGTGACTACTGTTGCACTGCATTCTAGACTATCAGCATTGGAACAACGAGAACTGAATGTTAAGTGTTTTAACAAACTCAAGCATGCCACCTGAAAGACTAAAGTTCATTATTAAAAAAAAACTGATTTCGAGCTGATTATTCTACCTCCTGCAACAAACTAGCCTTTTTAAAAAAAACTAAAAAAAAAACACTACGCAATTTATTTATGAAAATTCCCGGACATAAGACATTCAAACTAAGGAGCGCCATTCATTAAAACCAGCTCGCCATATCTACAAAACTAACTAAAAATGGGCAGCACGCCCCAAAAAATAAGTATAAATTTCCGAGAAATTTACGATAAGATTTCCCATTTCACACATCGCTAATTCCAACAAGGAGTCACGTCCGTAGCACAATTTCCGATCCCGCTTTTTCTTTCAACAGTTAATTAAGCGATGACTCGCTCATGGAAATCTTCCGGAGGAGCTGGATTCTGTTCTGCATGTAATGGTCCACATGAAATTATTATAAAATCCGTGAGGGACGCTGTTAATGTATGTCCGTCACGATTGGGTTAAAGCTTTACGCGATCGTATCAGCGGCTATTAAGCGTGAACACCATAGTGTCAAGAGGAAGACGAAGGGGCTTTGGCGCGAAATAAAGTGAAGAATTCAGAAAGTCGCCCATTCAGCCCAAACAAACAACGCACTATAATGTTAGTTCAATGCAAATCGCATCATTTTATTCTTTAAAAAGCGTTGATTAACTATTTCAGTCCCAATGTCAATTTGGCATCAACATTTTAGATTTCTTTTTCTGATCGTCTATTGCCATTTATGAAATCAAAAAACAGATCATTTGATTCTTGAAACTCTTTTCTAGTACAAAACATTTTTTATCAATCCCAATAGATCTCAGCCCGATTATTTTTTAAAAATAATAATCAGAAAAATTATGATGCCAAATGGCATCACGGGGACTGATATTGTTAAAAAACAAAAAACAAAACAAACAAAAATCAGTATGCGCAGTTTTAGTCGGTTGCACGACATGGTAGTAAATCCTTTCACTGGTTAAAAAAAATGTAACTATAATTTGTTTAACTCTTTAAGACCGGCCATCAAATGGCGCTGATTTAAGTTTATGAGACGAATTTTTTTAGTTTTATCGAAAAAATGCCTTAAACAGCATCAAAGCTAACAACTCCTGTAAAACAATGTCATTTTTTATACACATAACGAATGGTACAAGTCAGCTGCTACAGTATTGATATTTTTAAAAAGCTTGACCATTCTCTTTAATACCCGCACGATCGTGATAGCTCGGTCTATTCCAGCTTCACTGTGGAATAGCGCCAAATACTTCGCCAGGAGTGTTTGTTTGGGCTTACTGGCACAGCGATTGATAGCTTCACGTAGCAAACCGGTTTTTGTATTGGTTTACGCCAGGCAGCATCTACTTCTTAACTCTGTAGTGAACACGGGCTTCCAGTGGACTCATTTACATCAGCTTTATTTGCATGGCTAAACTAAACAACGGTCAAGTCATTAGGACTATTTTCTTACAGGCTTCTTCTTTACTAAATTGTTCGAAGAAAGAAAAGTAGCGGGAAATTATCCTATGGTTCTTATTTATATTAGGTTTATTTATGGCGAAATGCAAAGAATCGAATCCCAGGCGGGTCTTTTTAAAGAAGGTGGAATAGGTGAGATTAGATGAAAGCATATTTTGCACAGTAAGAAATCGATTAACAGTGTGCTATATGATGTTTTTTATAATGGTGTTATAATGTATCAAAGAACTGTAATTAGTTTCAACGTAGATTTCTTAATAACCTTCTAGTTCAGTATTTGTAGCCTCTTACTCTAAGAAAACATTGCGTTGCTCGCAAAATGTTAAGCATTTAGCTACAGAAATGGCACATATTTTTTCTTAATTGGTTAGTAAAAATAAATGAAAAGCACTGGATGGGTATAGAACGACTAGAGGGGATGTAATACTGGTCTCCAAAATGCCGAGGAAAGAAAAACTGCTGTATGCGAAGTTGAGGCATTAGAAAATAGCTAGATTGTAACCCTATTTCATGGTTCATGTTGTCGAGGGACCACGTGATCTCGGCAAGAGTTGTGGAACTTATATTTTATTAAGACCAGCGGTCAGATTGTTGTTGTCGTGTGCCTCCAGGCCGTAGCTTGAAAGGCAAGATGATTGCAGTAGCATCCGTTGGCACAAGGCTTTTGAGTACCCATGAGAGGGTGGATGTCTGACTTCTATTCCGAGATGGCGCCACTTCCTCAATTTAGGCATGTCGCTGGAAGGGAGGGGCAATTTCTCCAGAAAACCTGCACCCATGGTAAGCTGCGCTATGACCGACCACAGGACTTTCGAACCACATATTTAACCAGCACGTTCTCCGTTCTCCGCATGTACTCAGGACAACACAAATATCCATGCCTTACCCGGGATTAGCGGTCAGATGGTGTTGATTTAAAGTTATGAGACTAAATTTAGAGTTTTATCGAAAAAATACGTTAAACAGCATCAATGCCAGCAACTCCATAAAAATGTAATTTTTTACACAAATAGCGAATGGTACAAGTCAACTGCTTCGGTATCTATGTTCTTGAAGAGTTTGAACATTCTCTTTTTTACTTGCACAATCGTGATAGCTCGGTCGGAGAATGGCGGTAGAATTTTAAAACGGTGAAAGTGAATATTCTTCGCTATAGTTTTGCCAAAAATTTTAGTAACTTTGTCAATATTAGTAATTTAAAAGTAAATAACTTTGCCAGTGGAAGAAACTAAAATGTTAACAACTTAGTTCTCCAAAGTGCTTGTTAAAAGAGGATCAATCGTTGTCCATTATTAAGTATAATGATGCCTTATATTGCTTTTGCAATTCTTTTGCGAACTTTGCTGCACGTGGCATATGCTACTTACGCAAAAGTGTTATGATGTGAATGATTAATTGACAACAAATTTTTAGTGCAGTTATTTTTATCAACTTCAAATTTTTTGTTTAGTCATTTCTTTCAACATAAAATTTTTAGTATAGGTATTTTTATCAACATCAAACTTTAAGTTATTTTTAGCGAAAATGGCTATTTCAGTTTCTTTCAATTCTACACAAAACATTATTCAAATCAAACTGAATTATAATCTCACGATATGCTGCGGCTTGAGTCAGAAGAAATTCAATGGGCTCGGTCATTCTCTACATCTAATATAAACCACAATAATGAATTAGAGAAAAACAAAAACGAATTGGACTATTTTTAAATTACAACAATAGATAGTCTAAATTATTGCTGTAGAAACTGCTGTAGATTATTACACTCAATTATAAATGATACAATTTAAAGCACTTAGAATAGAAAAATAACTTAAAACTAAAGGAGATCTTAAATTTGTTTAAGGACTGTTAATGGTCAATTTTAAATGTAAAATTTAAAAATTGTCATTCTAAAATGAAATAAGAACGTCTCCAATCTGGAGTGCCACATATGAGTATATTAGTGATAGATAACTTTTGATTATCTTCTATAAAGTAGTTAACATAAACCTCTTGAATAATATTTATAATTTTGATTATTACAATTGTTCTTGAATTTTTTTTATCAATCCTTCAATCGGTGCACAGGCATACTGCTAGCTTTTAAGACTAAATTAATCTAGTAGACTTGTGATATCATAATTGAATGCATAACTTTCAAACTCAAAACAAAGAACAATGTATTGCAGCTGTTAATGACGTCTCAAAAACAAGAGTAGCATTATTCTCAGAATTGTGAATCAATGTTCAATTCTTTGGCTATGCAACTTTTACTTCCGCGTAATATGTGATAATAATATCATTATCGAATCCTTAGTGGGACGGCTTCCTGGGCCGTTTCATAAGAGAAAGTTTTATGAACACTTACACTGCCGTGGGCAAGTAAACTGCAGTTATCGCAACAATGAGTTGTACAATTTCTGCACTCAATTTTTCCAGTATGTTTTCTTAATAGTTAGGGTAAGTGAGTGCTTACAACAATGGTACACGTTATTATAAAAGTAACTGCAGTTTACCTGCCCACAAACATGTTCATAATATAAGAATTATTGGCGTGTTTCGGTCTCTTTAATTGAGATTATAATTCTGAATTTTTCTACATAAAGTAAATCCTAAGATTTAATTTATAAGCAAAAGAATTAAACAATTTATTGAAACGCCGCTCTAAATTTTCAATACCTAAACAATCCATCGGAGGACAGTGCAAAATCACTTTGCAAAGTATCTTTCATTATTTAAACAATCAATTCCAAAATCTTAAATCACTCTCTCAACAAATAAAAGAGACAATATATCAACCCCAAATAGCCAAATTGATTTCGTACAATATAATGGGCAAATCATATAGATACTACATTGCTCCCTATTGTAATGGGAAAAAAATTACCCCAAAACATAGGACATTGTTACGTCAGGGTTATTTTTTCCCCACATCAGTTGGTGCTCACATGCTATGAAGGTAAGAATAATATGAGGAGGATATCTGGTTCAAAATATTGAGAAATCCGGTTTGCAAAATAAAGCCGCAATCGCTTGTTTAATAAGCCCACATAAGCGTTTGGAGGAGAATTTGGCTCAATTTTTTTAAAAGGAAACCAAGCTATGATACCTTAATCTAGAGTATATGAAAAGAAATTATAATTCCAGATTAATTTGTATATCGTACTTCAATCTACTACTGTACTTAGACTCTTAAAACAAAAGAGTGAAATCCACTACAGTAGGAGAAGTGCACTTTCGACGCTGGAAAGGAGTGAATATTAACTCAGACTGAGTTAATATTCACTCTAATGGAGTTAATGTTAATGGAGTAATGTTAATAATCACTCGTTTGGAGTGATCCTGTCGGAGATTTGACACACAAAGGATCCACTCCTTTCGGAGAAGTGCATTTCCTAGACTGAAAGGGTGAAAAATAACTCAGACTGAGTTAAAATCGCTCGTTCGTTTTAAGAGTGTAAAGTCATTATTTAAAAATTTAATGACTAATTTTAAATAAATAAAATTAGATTTTCGTTTTGAAATAGCAGTTAGAGAATAGAGTTTAGTTTGCTTAAACGTAACGCAGTGATTTCACGACTTTCAAATGCCATCAATTATTTAAAACCACACAATCACGCGTCGCTCTTGTTTCTCGCATGGTAGGGAACATTAAAATCCTGATTAAAATATCTAATAGGGTTGTTTCAGATGATGTTTTTTAACACAAAGAAAATCAAAGTGCAATCACAAGTGTGTGTTTTTTTTTAATAAAAAGTATCGTTAGCTCCACAAATATTTCGAGAATAAGATTCTTAATTGTTTCAAGTGATATGACTCCCCTTATTTGTTTTTGCAAGAGGTCTTTGGACATATCCCAGGATTTACTTATCCTACATATTATTTTAAACAAATCAACTAAGGAGACAGATTATGTGAATTAGTAAAATCTTCAACTTTTTTGGGGGTCGTGATAGTGTCAGCTAATTTAGTTTATTTTTTATAATCTATGTATATTTGTGAAGCGGTTGCGCTGGTGCCGATTCAGGTGTCGGCTCGTCACTTGACTGTGGGTCTAAAATACGACGCCCGTCGCCAATAGCCCTCATGTAGCTCTCGTGCGACGATAATTCCAAACGTGCGACGAACCTAAAAACTAACATATTTGTTAAGAATTCATTATCTGCTTTTTAACTCTTATACACTCTTAAAACAAAAGAGTGAATTCCACTCCAGTTGGAGAAGTGCATTTTCGACACTGGAAAGGAGTGAATATTATCTCAGACTGAGTTAAAATCACTCGTTTGGAGTGATCCTGCCGGAGGATCCACTCCAAAAGGAGAAGTGCATTTTTTCAGACTGGAGGAGTGAAAATCAATCAGACTGAGTTAAAATCGCTCGTTTGTTTTAAGAGTGTAGTTCCTCAAATAAACTTGTACGTTGTTCAAAGCAATTAAATCACCAGCATCTCAATTCCTGCGAGGCAGACAACGAAAAATTACTTAAAAATGAGAAATTTTAGAATTGAAATAAGTTTACTTACTATTTTCTACAAAGTTTCTGATAACAACTACTCAACGAATAAATGCAATAATAGAAGATAGTTTAAACATTTTGTGCAATTCAATACCGAGAATAATTCAGATATAAATTTGCTATTAAAATGTAATTTCAATCAATTAAAAGCTATTTAATTAGATACTTCCAGTTCAAGAAAATAGTACAGTTCTTGTTGAGAAGAGGTAAACTACACTAAAACACACATTAATTTTGCAGCATTAAAATGTTCTACGCGCGTAAAAAAACGGAATTTTGCCTTTCTGATTGGTCACTCCTACGCGATACGTCCGCCCTGTTACGTCAAAATCGAAAGAAAAAATACTTAATACTACACTCTAACTGAAGCAAAAACAAGTAAAAAAAATATGTCTTGAAAAAACGAATAAAGTGATTTATTGAATGTGAAAAACCTTTTTATATTCTATTCTCGAACTCGGAAATTAGAACTATTTACCCCTTTTCCCGTAGAACATTTGTATACAGCATACTTATACCGTGGTGAGGTATACGTTTTTTCCGTTTGCTGCTTCGTTGGAATTGAAATGCAGTATAAAACCAGAAATGCCCAGGTTTATAATGCATAGTTAATATTTTAAGCAATTATATGCAGTAAGCCCCCGGCATTCAAAAGCTCACCGCTTTTATTAAAGCTATCGCTTCTATTTATCACTATATCGCTATCGCATATAGTAAAAAAAATACATTTAATTTTGTCTTTAAAAAAAAGTGGTAGATTATGTAATAGAATATGCAAAGATTTGAGAACAATAATTTCCATTAAATTAAATCTGCTTACATTATATAAAATAGCTTTATACTTCTTTCTGAAAGCTACTAGCCAAAGATTCTGATATAAAAGCGTAATTTTAGTATTGTTTTCTCACGCAACTTCCCGAGAAGACCCAAAAAAACCATAAGGATTAGGAATAGTCCAAAATTCGCGATTTTATAGTTGCTTCGATTGCAATTCCAAAATGAGCTTTTTTCAGTCCCTTGTTTTATATTTCAGGGTTCTTTCCGTGTGTACTTCTTTTCATTCATAAAATTAACTTCTCTTCGCAACACCCCATTAACCCTCTAATGCATGAATTTTTATTTTCATCCCAAAAAAATATATATGTATCTTTACTACTCACACATTATGGGAAAAATACTAAAAAAAATTTAACTGCATTAGAATTTAAATTATTTCAATTTTTAAATTTTTTTCCATAAGATAAAAACCAACTGCAAAATTCCAATTTTAATAATAATGACTAGAAAACTACTACAAATATTTCAAAATAACCCTTTTTAACTATGATTAATTTTTCAAAACAATTTACTAGTATTTAGTACTAATATTATTATTCCTTGAATGCTGCCTAAAACGTAATTTCACAAAAGTTAATAACCTCACTCTTTAATTTTGAATACACTTTTACTACTGTCATCTATGAGGATTATTAGTAACTAAAACTTTAAAATGAAATGTAATAGATGAAAAAAACATAGATTTGTCTATGAGGAGCTCCAATTTAATAGAGTAAAGTGTATTATGTTACTTGTTACCAAACGGTAACAGTATGCATTAGAGGGTTAAAGGGCCAAATCCGGCCATGCCCATTACAACGCCTGCAGTGACGAATACATTTCAAGTATACAAAGCATTACTCAAACTTAAACTTCCTAAACGGTATTTTGTCTTATGTGGGGAAATCAAGTGAAATTGTGAGACAGCAATATAACCCTTTAAAACCAGCGGTCAGATGGCGCTGATTTAAAATTATGATAATTTTAAGTTTCACAGAAAAAATGCGCTTCAATAAATGCGTTTAAACAGCATCGTGATAGCTCGGTCGGAAAGGGTTAACGTGATTCGCGAGCAGAGGAAAGTAAGTTATAATCAAAGAAAAGTATTTACAAAACGTTCGCTTCATTATTGGGTAAAAAAAAATGTTGTTCAAAACAAATATAATTCCCGAATGACCAAAATAAAAACAATACCACTGAAACTGTTGCCACTCAAAACTTGAAACATTCCATTGAGAGTGCTCTATGGGTCTGTTTGCGAATATGAAATCGATTTGGCAGCTTTCTGAATGTTTCGCCTTCTTTCATCGCCAAGCTTCTCCCGTATTATTCTAACCCAACCTCCTCGGTGCATACGCGTCCAATCTGGTGGCATCTCCTCTGCTAAAGAAGGGATAAATCACAGGCAGTAGAGGGAATTCTGATAAGGGAATTCCCTTTGGATTTTCTCCTCTTCTGTTTAACCTGCTTCAAAGTATCTGTTGGGGGGAGATGGGTTGGATGATTGGTGGCTGCCATTTTTGACCACATTCTTGGAGTTTTAAGGGCATATCACAAGATTCATTCAACACAACCGTCAATAATAAATTTGTAGAACTACACTGCTCAAAACAATAAGGGGAGCACTTTGCGTACTTTTGTTTACCCGTCCAGTTCCAACTTCTTATTTTTTATTATAAAAATCTAAAATTTATGAAATAGATTCCCTATGCATCCAGATTGAAATGGTAAAAAGCAAGAAAACAAATCTTAATTTCCTTAAATAAAATTTAAATGGCAAAAAAAATTAAAATATAACTTTTGAATAAATTAAAACGATAGTTTTTTTTCAAAATTTAAGTGTAAATAAAAAATAAAATCTAATTTTAGACTTCTAAGAATGCAAGCGTTAAGAATTTAAGGTCAATTTATTTTATAAAAGTTTTTGGGAGTGAATTTTATTTTACCATGTTTTTCATATTTTCAATGAATTAAAACAAACATTATTTATTTCTTCAGAAGGCACGATTCTTCCATCTAACGATAAATAAGTAAGAGTTCAACTTAGTGAGAAAAAAATCGGAAGCTGAAGATATCAAATGGATTCATCGGGGGCGAAATGGTTTAAAGCATGCATTCCCCTAATAGTTTTGAGCAGTGTAGAATATATCATTATTTTATAATTATATATTTTAGAAGGAAAAGTAAACTCTGTGTGAAGAGTTCTCAATAGAATTTCAGTCCTCACTTAACAAAAATAACTTTTATTATTGCCTACTTATACAACGTCGCTTTATAAACTAATTTTACTAATTTTAACACTTGAACCACAGGTTCACCAAGCATAAAATATTTTTAAAGTAAATAAAAAAGCAGCTTCACACACAAAATTCTTTCATGGAATGTCAATTCTTCGAAAAAATAAACACATAGTCTCCATGGCAACCGTTTTCGCCAAACGATATAAAATATATTTTAATTGTTCGTGCTAGAAATAAATAAATATTTTCAGACGATCTCACATCCTCCCACCTTGAGTAGTGGAAGCTCCACGACTCAACTTCACACTAAAAATCTAGCCTCTTAGGGATTTTTACAGTCCAACTTTTCTTGTCCTTGCTGGAGCACTTCAGATCAGCTTTCTTGGTAGAGACTATTTTCGTACGTAACGCTTCTTCATCCAGTGGAAATGATGAATCGCTCGAAGAAATTTCCAAACTGAAGACGCGCTGAATGGGACGAAGAATCTCTCCACGCATCGTTTTGAGTTTGAAGAGCCGACAAACTCCATCTTTTCCAGGTAGAACTTCTGTTACTTTTCCCAGAGGCCAGTCGATGCGATTGGTGTTGTCACTTTTTATGAGCACAATGTCCCCCACATTTATCTTCGAGGTTTTACTTTTTTCACACCTGCGTATCAATGATCCAAGATATTCAGAACGAAACCTTTTTCGAAGGTTTTCCTGCAAAGCTACTCTGTACTTGACGCGCTTGTTGAGACTTTTATGATCAGCAGTATCACAGTCAGGAACCCCCGATAGATTGATGTCCTGAAGAAACATGGCAGGTGTAAGAGGGACAAGTTCTGAGTCACATTCGTCTATGTAGGTTAAGGGGCGAGAGTTTATTACAGATTCGCAATCACAAAGAACAGTTATTAATTCTTCATGTGTTAGACTTGTTCTTCCTAGTATTCTTCGCAAAAGACCTTTAAGCACACTGATGAGCCGCTCCCACCATCCTCCCCACCAGGGTGAAGAAGGGGGATTAAACTTCCATTTGATTGGATGAAGAACATTATCACTGCAGATGCGGTTCCAATCTAAATTTTTAAGCAAGTTGGAAGCCCCGACAAAATTAGTTCCATTATCACAATAGATTGTTTCACACCTGCCTCTCCGGGCTATAAATCTTCTTAGAGCTAACATAAAGCTTTCGGTTGAAAGTGATGTCACAAGCTCTAAGTGAACTGCTCTATACACGGCGCACGTATAGATACACACCCAAGCCTTCTTTCCGTCCTTCAGAAATAGAGGGCCCGCTAAATCAGTTCCACAAATCTCGAACGCATTGGCTTGACGTACTCGATCTTCGTGCAACGGAGCAGATACAGCTTCACAACCTTTAGAGGAAAATCTTTTGCACGGGATACATCTTGAGATAGCTGATTTCACAGTTTTTCTTCCATTCAATATCCAAAAATGCTCTCTCAAGATATTCAGAAGAATTTGAGTTCCGGCATGACTATTTTCGATGTGATGGGAAAGTATTAACCTCTTGACAACTTCGTGATTGGATGGGAGAATAGCTGGTTCTCTAAATTCCTCTGTATCTTCCATCAGAACAATTTTCGTTTTCAGTCGTATTATGCCGTCAGCATCCTTATACGCACTCAGCGTTTTGAGCTTTTCGTCATGTTCGTTAACAAGAGATTCTGCTTGGATCAACTTTATCACTTTTTTCTCAGCTTCTCTATATTCTTCGGTGTCCAGAGATCCTTTCTTCCTGTGCTGAACATTGCGTTGACAGTTTGTAACAAATCTCAAAATCCTACCCACTAATTTTACAATCGATTGGTATTTCGAGAAACGCTCATAAAACCATCCGGTAGACGAATTCTGCTTAATGGAAACCAAGGCCGGAACAGAGCTTTTCTTCTTTTCCTTTAGTATTTCCTCTTCATCAAGCTCAAAATCAATGTGCGCTTCTTTGTCTTCATAAGAGCCTAACCATCTTGGCCCCTCCCACCATCTACTTTTCACTAAAGCACTTGCTTTACATCCTCGGGAGGGCAAGTCTGCAGGGTTTTCAACTCCAGATATATGACGCCATGAAGAAGCTACAGTGATCCTACGAATCTCCTGAACCCGATTATTCACGAAAATTGACCAATTTTCTTGCTTCTTGATCCAGGTAAGAACAGTTGTAGAATCACTCCAATAGAAACATTTAACGTCGGTCCAGCCAAAGGCATCTAACACAGATTTCGTTAACCTTGCTCCAATCAGTGCCGCAAGAAGCTCCAATCTAGGTATTGTTGCGACTTTTGAAGGGGATATACGGGATCTCGAGGTTAAAAAATGCACTTTTTTGCAATCTTCTTGTACAAGATAAACAACGGCGGCATAAGCGTCTTTGCTTGCGTCGCAAAAGGTATGAATGGAGAAGCTTCCGAGATCTTCCGAAGTAACGTTTATCCAGCGGGGAATGATAACTTTCTCCAATTCTCTAAGATCCTCAAACCAAAGCATAAATTCTTCTCGAAGGGTTCCGGTTATTTCGTCGTCCCATCCTAAGGATAATTTCCAGGCTTTTTGAAGCATGAGCTTGGGGCAGAGCATTACTGGAGAAGCGAATCCGAATGGGTCAAACACTTTGTGAGCTACTGACAACATAGTACGTTTAGTGACGTTATCAACATTTACTTTTTCCAACCAGCTGACGCTCAGCGATAAACTGTCTTCAGTTTTATCCCATTGAAGACCTAACAATTCCGTTTTATTAGAGGCTCCGGTTTCTGTCGTTGAATACTCCCAATCTCTTAGTATGAAACCACCTGCCTTCAGTAGGTCATTAGAAACATCTATCAATCGCTTCAGCTCTACTTCATTATGGACACTAGTTACAAGATTATCCACATAAAAACTCTTCAAAAGACACTGAGTTACAAAAGGGTCAACGGCGACATTCTGTTCAATGTGATACTTCAATACAGCTCCTAATAGGAACGGACTGCTGCGGACACCAAAAACTACTCTGGCATGGCGGAAAAAACTTATAATTTTCACAAGATTTATCAGTCCACCATAGAAATCTCAAGTAATCTCTGTCTTCTCTACTAAGACTGATTTGCAGAAAAGCCTTCTTTATATCTGCAATCACACCAATCTTTTTCTCTCTAAACCGTAATAAAATATCAGGTATGAGCTCAATCAAGTTCGGACCACTATGTAAAGAGTCATTTAGTGAAGGATATCCCTTGACTCGAGCAGAGGCATCAAAAACCGGTCGTATAGGAGTAGTCTTACTAGCCTTGATGACAGGTCTATGCGGTAGATAATTAGCAGACAAAGACATTTCTTCAACTGGTACTTCTTCGATAATCCCTTCACGAAGCCAATCTGAAAATATTTGCTCATAGCTGTCATATAAATTTTCTTGAAGCAGCTTCTTGGTCGTAGTTTCTAATCTTCTTTTAGCCTGTTCAAGATTATCAGCTAATGGCACACTGTTATCCAACCAAGGCAAGTGAACTTCATAACGATTATCCTCATTGTACCTAATAGTTTGAAGGAATTGTTCTTTAGTCAAATCTTCTTGCTCTCTCTTAGAGAGCTTTTCAATAGGATCCTGGATCCCTATGGAATCGAGTTTCCAATAGTCTGAAATGTCAAATTCTTTGACGAAAAGTGATGTCACCAGCATAGCATTGCTTGAGGTTGCTTCATTTTCAGGAACTTTTCCTAAGAGAGTCCAACCAAGTAAAGTCTCAATGGCTACCAATCCGCTTGACAAGACTCTTCGTTGGCCGGTCAAAATCTTTCCAAAAATGTCAGCCCCTATAAGAACTTGTACGGGTTGTGGCTTTTCTCCAACATCACTTAAAGATATATCCATATTCTGAAGCTCTTTTATCCATGGACCCGAATTCACAGGTGAGATATCATTGCAGATTGTAGCTTGATCTGATGCTTCAAAGTTGCACGTGAAGTTGTTCTTCATATTTCTCAACCTGATTCTGTAGCCTGTATGAGCAAATTCTCCGGTTTTAACTCCGCCAAAGAGAGAGTGTATCAGAGTCTCTTTCTTCACTGGTGTGTATCCCATGTCTTCGGCGAGATTTTTCACAATATAAGAATTTTGAGAGCCGGTGTCCAGAACTATTCGCACGACAGCTTCCTTTTTATCTGAAATAAGCTTGCATTTCAGAGTTTGTAAGAACACTCTAGGACCGGTACTTATGTTTGCCATGTTAACTTCGTCAACGACTTCATTTTCGTCTGTCTTCTTTTCTTCAATTTTTCTTGCTTCATTTGTTTCACACATCAAGGGTACATGTTTTTTCCCACAAATACAACATCTCAGAAATGCACGACATCTTCGGACAGGGTGACCAGGTGCCAGGCAGGCAAAACAACAATTCTTTTCTCTAAGAATTCTTTGTTTTTCCGATAAACTCATCTTTTGTGCGGAAAAACAGTCTGCACTCGAATGAGCTTTATCACAGAAAACACACATCTTTTTCGTTTCCTGAGTATGAGAAGTCGTGAAAAGTCCGGAAGCCGTTGGCGTGTTATTCTTTTTTACCCTCTGATCAAATTTTTTACCTTTGAAGCAATTGTTTTCTTTCTTCTGGTTCAAGCCAAAACCTTGCATCGCTAAACAAATCCTTTCCTCGGATTCCACTTCAGATTTTAGGAATTTCAGCAAACCATTTAGTCTTTCTTGTGGATCACCATTGTGGTTGAAATCTGGACCTCTTTGTCTTTGCCATGCTCTAAGTATATCTTCAGGCAAACATGACTCAACTAACGGGTGAAGAAGAGCAGCGCTTTTGTCCGTTGTTACGCCAAGAGTCTCTAGTGCACGAATCTGGGATTCTAAATTATCGTAAAGTGCGCATAGATTTATGGGAGAGCTTCGCGCAGCATTTTGGATGACCAGATTTAACAGTTCGCGAACATAAAATTCAATTAGTAAATCATTTCGACCGTAACGAGATTTTACAGATTCGATGGCTTTTTCGTAGTTGGCGCCGGTTGGCGGAAAACTTTCAACAACCTCCCGAGCTCGCGACTTACTAACAGTACACTGTATCAAGTATTGAAACTTATTTTCTGGCGCAATATCTACATCATTATGTACATGCTCGAATTGACTCCAAAACGGCAGCCAGTCCTTTAAATCTCCAGAAAATTGTCTTAATTCTAATTTAGGCAAATTGAATTTCTTTTTGACGTTACCTGTTAACTCTGCAGTTTCCTCGGGAGCATCCAACGCTCTTCGGGCATTTATTCTGGCCAATTCTAATTCATGTTGCCTCTGACGTTCTACATCTTGCCTTTGACGTTCTTCGTCTTGAAGCCTTCTATCTTCTTCGTCTTTGCGCCTTTTCTCTTCTTCGTCTTGGCGAATTTTCTTTTCTTCGTCTTGGCGTTTTTTCTCTTCTCTTTGCTGTCTTTCAGCAACAGTTGTTTCGAACACAGAAGTAATAAAATTTGGATCTGCTTTGTATTCATCACTGTTCAAAATTTCTTCTTTCAGTGCAAAAATCGTAGTTTTAGATGGTAAGGACCCGATAATCTCTTGGCACAAGTACAATAAATCTTCTTTTTTAAAGCCTTTAACTGCTTGAAACATTTTGAATTCGCTTACCAGGTCCTGTCGCGGACGCCAGATGTGAAGAGTTCTCAATAGAATTTCAGTCCTCACTTAACAAAAATAACTTTTATTATTGCCTACTTATACAACGTCGCTTTATAAACTAATTTTACTAATTTTAACACTTGAACCACAGGTTCACCAAGCATAAAATATTTTTAAAGTAAATAAAAAAGCAGCTTCACACACAAAATTCTTTCATGGAATGTCAATTCTTCGAAAAAATAAACACATAGTCTCCATGGCAACCGTTTTCGCCAAACGATATAAAATATATTTTAATTGTTCGTGCTAGAAATAAATAAATATTTTCAGACGATCTCACACTCTGACTAATGTAAACGAGATAAGGACTTCATGATACAATTGGATAGACAGAAAAACGGAAGTAAAAACCAATGTATAAAAAGTATCAAATATTGTTTTCAAATGTTACATCTTTTAATATAATAATAATAATAAAAATAATAATAATTATTATTTTTATTGAAAACTAGTTGAAAAAGAGTTTTAAATTTAAAGGACGGACTAATTGAGAAAATTAAAAAATATATATTATAATTACTTTTGTGGTGTCGATTCTTTCAAGCAAGAAAAAATAAATCAAATGGCTTGTAAGGAATTAAAAAAGGGGTACAGGTAGTGGACGAATGGAAACTGTCAGCAACCAACTTTTTGATCACAAAATACGTTTATAAAGTAAAAAAAAAATGAAAATTTAAAGATGGCTATATAGTTTTCCGTTTAAAGGTTAGCGTTTAACTCTATTAAAATATTATTTTAGAAAATATATATTATTTATTCTTCGATATATAAATAAATTTAACAAACGATAAGGAATAATCTTCGAATTCCGAAAGTAAACGAAACCATTTGGACGTTAAAGGGGTTGTTTAATGATGAATTAAATTATGCGTATGGTGCATTTTTCCACCGTTGAACAGAGATTTTATGTTTAAACGGCTAAAGGAAAGATTAATTTACAAACTACCTGTTTTTATTATTTCCAATTAAAAGAAGAAAGCAGGTTTACCCTTTTAAGACCGGCGCGGTGGTCGGATAGCGCTGATTTAAAATTATTACCTAAATTCGGAGTTTTATTGAAAAAAATCACACAGCATCACATCAGCATTAAACACAGCATAAATGCCAGCAACTCCTCAAAAACAAAGTCATTTGTTATAAAATAACGAATGGTACAAGTCAGATGCTTTGGTATCAATATTTTTTAAGAGTTGAACATTACCACGATCACGATAGCTTTGTTAGAAAGGGTTAAAAAGGGGGGGGGGGGAATGCGTTAAACAGCCTCAATTCCAGCAACTCCCTGAAAAATAGTCATTTTTTATACAAATAGCAAATGGTACAAGTCAGCTGCTGTATAGTTTATATATTTTTGAAGAGATAAAGTGGATTATGTTACTTGTAGCCATATGGCAACAGTATGCACTAGAGGATTAAATAAAGCTACTACCAATAGGAAAAGATTAACTTTCTAAAGAATACGAATACTCAATCAATAGGCGCGTTTACATGAGCCATCGAATCCATGGATGGAAGAGCAAACTCAGCAATTTTTTCCCTATTGGGGATTTTCTAAAAGACAGAACTGGAATTGCAGGGTTCACAGGGGGGTTTCACAAACCTTCCAATGATGGAGGGTTTGATGTTTCATTCCATGGATTTAGCCACAGACTATCATTTGCGTTAGAAATCCTGCTATACCTCTTTTTCCCCTAAAGAAGATTTCGGTATTCCATGGATTCGATTCGATGGCTCATGAAAGCGCGCCTGTTGTATGTATAAATCCAATGATTTATGACCAAACATGGATTCCTTTTTACTTACCCCAGCTCCATCATTTGACGCGGTCTTATCTCGGGGTTATCGTTTCAAGCCCTGATGCTTTTTAAGCCCAGGGCTAGAGGACCGACAAAAGCGTTTAATGCGACCAATAGCTAAACACGCGTTCTTCCTTTTTTTCTACTCTTTGTCGAAAGAAAAAATCTTTCAGAAGGCCAAGACCCTCTGAAGGTAGGAATAGATTGAGACGCTTGGCATGGAAAAAAAATAAAGCCACCTGTATGTCGCCAAATTGGTGTGATAAGCCCAAACAAATACGTTTTTAATGTAACTTCACTACTAAACAGGTGGTTTTTACCCTTAAAAAATAGTAATTAGAACTTAAAACCTCACCTTTTGCAATTGAATAGTGTTAAACGAGATTTGGAATATGCACTGTTATATTATTTTCTTTCTATATGTATGACTAGCTGTTATACCCGACGTTGCACGAGTAGAGGTGTTAAAATAATTTAATAGTCAATTTAACCATTTTTTTCTTTCATTTGAGTTACATAAGATATGAAGTTTACCCAGTAATTTTGCATTTAGTTACCCAACTTGTAAATAGTTATGATTAATATTAATTTCAAAAATATCTTTGATATAAGAAGTTCAAATTAAATAGAATACATACTTAAGTAAAAATAAACAGTAAGAAGTAAGAATTTAAAATAAGCTGCTATAGCAGCTTCTATATAGAAAACAGCAAACGATTTGCATTTTTCATATAGGTCAGCTCAATTCATCTATCATTTAATCTGTTTTAGAATAATAAGCTTACGTTGATGTTACCGTTCGTTATAAAGTGCAGAATCTCCCGCTTCTTATATTACCTTAAACATTCGAGATTTTAAAAACGCTATAAAATTCACCGATAAAGTCCGTAATTTCCCGAATAAAAACATTTTAGCTCATTTGGCGCTTTTTGGCGAATTTAACGAGGAAAAGATATAGCTCCCAACATACATGCAGCTCTCGTGCGATGACCTTCGCACAACCAGCTTATAAAAATTGTTTGCTCATTTGGTACGTTTTTTGTAATAACTTGGCGAGTTTGGCAAAGTATTTGGCAAAAAAAGGAAAATTTAAATCTCTAGTATGCATTTCTAGTGCGATGGCCTTCAAAAGCCATTATAGTTCAGTATTAGCTTAACTATGTCATTTAAAAAATTAATAATTCAAATTAAATAATCACAACAAATCCTAGAAAGGAGACTGGTTGCTTTACGTCACTTGAAACGTATCAACTATTTTTCAAATTATGAATTTATCAACAGAACAAAATAAACATTTTGAATTTGAATTATTTTCTTTAAAAGTTTTATTTAATTTCTTCTGCTGAATCTATATCTTTAAATCGATCAATGTCTTCACTTATCAAACTCATTCTATATTGGTTTTTGACTATCCATCATCTCTACCTTATTCCCACCTCCATTTCAAGACCTAAAAGACACAAAGAAGGATGTAAAAAAAAATGTCGTTTTTTTTCCGTCAGTGCGGTGTTTTGGTAACTATAAAACCCAGAAGATAAGGCGGAATGGTTATCTCCAGAAAGCACTTTCTTTCAAGGGACCTTTGTGAAAGGATTGGGCAGGTTGTTCGGTGGCTTTATTTTCATAGAGGGGGCGATTTTCTGAGAGGAATTACTTTCGATTTTCTTTTGATGCCAAAATATTGTGCATGGTAGTCTCACCAATCAACAGCTCTGTTCAGAGAGTAAAGAAGAAAATTGTACTAAGTGATTTAGTTATTGTATACATTGAATAAAATGCTAAATATATTATTTGATTTTATAACTATTTTTTTTTACTGCTATTAGTTCCTTGCCATGTTTCCCTTGTTATAAGTTATGCATTTTAATAGTTTTATAAAATATTCTTAAACGGTCTTAATTTGATCATAATATTTAAGAGCCGAAAATTAATCACGTCATATCAAGTTTAATATTATTTAAGTTATATCATCTACGAAGCACTTGTTTTGAAATTGTCTTAACCTTTGCTCTTAACATTAAATGAACTATATTATATCATAAATTATATGTTCACATAAAATTAGTGGTAATAAAATAATTATAATTTAGTAAATTTGTATTAATGATACCAAATGCATTACTTTATTAATGTTGATTATACATGAGTTCCATACTCGGACTTTAGATACTATATTTTATATATTTTTTTTATCTGTCTATCATTTTATTTAAAGGTGTAGTCATTTTGCAATTACAATCTGTACATACTTTTAAAAAGTTTTCAAGCAATGAAGATTTTTCGCTTCTGCCTTGGTATATTCACTTCAAATAATATAGAAATCGACATTCAATATTTTTACACTCTTTTGGTATCACAACCTGCCATTAGTGTAGATTTTTTTGTGTCTATGGACAATTAAATGGCCTCGCGTGTGACTTTCAAATTGAATCCACTAGTTCCAATACATCTGTACTTTTGAGGACTTTTTGAAGGATGGAAAAAATGGCATTACAACAAGTTGGAAAATATGTGGGGTAATGGTTGGACAATCGAGAATGTGATCCGGGCTAAGTTGGGCTTCAGTACAGTTCTTTCAGGAAATATAAGTTCTCGTTTTGTTGAGAAGAATTTCCATCTCTTAAAAGTGGTTTGTTCTTTGTCTTGTATTTGTTGACGTTTTTTGCACTGCCCATGGTACAGTTGTCGGATTCGCAAAAGATGGAACAGACGTCAAAAAAGGAACAAAGTCTGATTACAAATTTATAAATAATTTTTTTTTAAATCATTCTTGGTAATATAATATTTATTATATTACGGCAAAAAAAATTCTTAGGTATACAGTAGGGTGGAGTGAAAAAGAAAAGTTTTTTATTTAACATTTCTAATAGTGAAAAAAGGTTGTTTCACATCTTACTGAAACATGATATATAATTTTTTTTAAGTTTAAGTTAAATTATCAGGGTCCACATCGAATTTATAAGTACGAATATGCTGGCTATACAGTAGTGTAGGACGAAAAAAGTAAATTTTTGAGTACTAGCTTCTAATAGGGCTCAATAGTTGCGTATTGTAATGCTGATTAATGGAAAAATAATAAAAAAATTCCCAATTAATATTAAGTGTTGCCGCAAAGCGGTTGAAGTTTGAAAAAAATGCCAAAAATGGACTTGCCGCCAAAATTTACTGATTACACTTCGAGCTTTAAAAAAAGAATTTATATCATTCAGTTATATATCGTTATTATAAAAAAAATATAATAAAATTTCTCTTTAAAATTTTATACTCCCGAAAAGGTGTTTGAAATACACGATTTTTATGAAAAATCGTGTATTTTAAACACTTTTTCCGGAGTATAAAATTTTAAAGAGAATTTTAATTGTATTTTTTTTATAATAACGATTTATATCTGAATGATATAAATTCTTTTTTTAAAGCTCAAAGTGTAATCAGTAAATTTTGGCGGCAAGTCCATTTTTGGCATTTTTTTCAAACTTCAACCGCTTTGCGGCAACACTTAATATTAATTGGGAATTTTTTTATTATTTTTCCATTAATCAGCATTACAATACGCAACTATTGAGCCCTATTAGAAGCTAGTACTCAAAAATTTACTTTTTTCGTCCTACACTACTGTATAGCCAGCATATTCGTACTTATAAATTCGATGTGGACCCTGATAATTTAACTTAAACTTAAAAAAAAATTATATATCATGTTTCAGTAAGATGTGAAACAACCTTTTTTCACTATTAGAAATGTTAAATAAAAAACTTTTCTTTTTCACTCCACCCTAGTATACAGTATCTTAATACATAGTCTCTCATAAAATATAATTTTACATAACAAAGTTGACCCATTGAACGATGAGATACAAATTTTATTTAAGACCTTTTATTCAACATATATCCTGATTTGGTACATCAATACAAAACCTTATAATAACTTTTGTAATAATAAGTGGGAACATACTCAGGCATAATTTTTTACCAATGCAAAATGATCTAGAAAATAATAAAAATAGCAGATCTAGATATTTAGCATCACCAGAGGCAATTACATTGACTAGATATGCATCTACTAAAGTAACGAACGACGACGTTTAACAATTGCGGAAGACCTGGCAGCGGAGCTGCCTCCACCTCCAGTATGGCTGGGAATTTGACATGGAGGAGATGACAATGAATGGCCGATGAGCGATGAGGGTCTACTAAAGAAAGAAACAGTGTCGAGATATTTTTTATACATAAAGTTGAAAAAAATATTCTGGTGAACTCAGGAAGGATCGTTATCATCCTAAAGTCTCCTGGACGGTCAAAAAGTGTAAGTAACTCACCAAAGCAACTAGTTGCCATGTCTCTTGTGTTGCATAGTACACGTCGATATTCAGTGACTCTAATCGGACATATAGAAGCAACAATCACCTCAACACACAACAGCCGAGCAATCAATTGCCAAGCAATCAGTTCCTTAAATCAGACTCTGATCTAACGGTAACAAGAATCCTACCGAAACGAACAAAAAACAACGAAAAGAGCCACCTGGCGACAATCCTATGGGCTCTTTGTACCTCGTCGCGTGTTAGAGCTCGAGTTCCTTTAATTTCATGTGCGTGCTGCAAAGAGACTAAAGGGAATTAATGAAAAGCTTTTATGCCGGTATCGCCTTTCTTGAATGGTCCTGGATCTTACGACAAGAAGGAACACCCTTTTTGTGGCTTGTGATAGCCGGGTTTTGTTTTACTTCATATATTTTTTTATGTGACGTAATTGGATTGCGCTTTTCGAGTTGTTTATTGCGAAAGTGTTTAATGCATGGAGGTCAGAATGACATGAAATTGCTTGGCACGAAATAAAAATGAATCCTTTTGAAATACGCCGATATGATATGTTTGAACAAACCACCGATGTTTAAGGATTAAATATAGACTCTTCATAATGAAAATTACGACGCGTGTCACCAATAGCCCTTATGTAGCAGAAGTGTAACATTGATTCAACTCAACGTTTTTACTTAAATATCTTTGATATTGTGTTATCATTCTCAATGCATTTTCAATACAAAGCGTCTCCATTGCCACATTAAACATCGGTAATATTCAAATACAAATGTTAGATATTTACAGCTGAAGAGAGCAACAAATACGGAACGATGCGTCATTTTAAAGGAAAGAACATTCTGGGTTTATGGGTAAATCCAATACTTTCGTAAGTGGTCGTCGCCCTAATGAAATTAATACAAACCTTCAGACGAAATATTCAAGTTGTTAACATTTTATTATAAGGTTTGCAACGTTTTGCAAAATAATTAGCCAAGGTTTTGTTTGAATGCGATCAAAGCTTCACCCGGCGAACTGGTTTTTAACAAGACAGTCATTGTCGCAAATATGCAAAACTTAGTAAAAGGAACAGTAGCTAAAAAACGTTTTAACGACAGAAGAAAAAAACCAACAAAATTTTTTTAAAAGAAAAAAGAACACTTACATTTTACACTGTTGCCAAAAGTTACAAATTATGTTTCACACAGACAATAAATGAATATTTGCGCGCGTGACATCTTCCGATATATAAAGTGGGATGCTAATTTATGGTGTTTCACTACATTCTCCCACCTTTGAACTTGAAGAAAAAACTTAGAATACAAGCACTAGTAGTACTGCAAGTTCAAACCACTTGGAGCTCGGGAGCATCGCCCGTATCTGGTTCGTATACTTGTATCTTTGAGTCCAGAATCGATGTTTTCGGACGGTAAGTCATTTGTCTGGAAGTGTGACCTTTCAGCTTCTTGTACTTCAAGTGGATACAGACGTTGTAGCGGCCGTAAAAATGTTCCAGACCTTGTCTTCACTTGGGCAAGTCGAACATTCCCATCTTTTCCGGGATACAACTTTAAAACCCTCGCTAAAGGCCAGCTTAGTCTTTTGCAGTTCGTATCGCCTACTAATACGACATCTCCTTCTTTTACATGTTGATCCCTTTTAACCTTGTAATATTCTCTTAGCTGTCCAAGATATTCAATCCGGAAACGTTTCCGCAGGTCTTCTCGGACACGAAGCCTATAAGCCAATCTTCTATTCAACCTCTTTGCATCTATTTCTTCAAAGTCTGCCACTCCAAACTCTTCGATTTCATTTAAAAACATTGATGGTGACAGCACCTTTAAATCATCGAGGTCTTCAGAGACGTAAGTCATTGGTCTGGAGTTGATTAAACTCTCTGCTTCGCACAAAACTGTACTTAACTCTTCAGCCTGTAAGCAAGCATTGCCAATTACTCTTCTAAGAATTCTTTTCAGGAGACCAATCAGCCTTTCCCAAAAACCTCCCCACCATGGTGCTGATGGAGGGTTGAATTTCCATTGGATTTTCTTTATCGTTGCTATATCTTGTACTTTTTCCCAGTTTACATATCGAAAGGCATTAGATGTTCCAACTAGATTAGTTCCATTGTCTGAGTAAATAGTTGACGGTCGTCCCCTTCGGGCTATGAACCTTCTCAGAGCTAAAATGAAGCTGTCAGTTGTCAACAATGCTACTAATTCAATGTGAACAGCACGATATACTGCGCAGGTAAACATGACAATCCAACATTTTGTTTTATCTTTCAAGTACAAAGGCCCACACAAATCGACTCCGACAACTTCAAATATTTTAGCTTCCCGCACACGATCTTCTGGCAAGGGGGCTTCTGGAATCTCGATTGGAGCTGTCGTGAACCTCGCACATTTTATGCACTTTTTCAAAACCTTCCTAATGGTCTTTCTACTCTTTAATATCCAATAACGTTCTCGTAATCTTGTCATAAGGACTTGAATTCCAGCGTGGCAATTATCCGCATGTTCTTGCAAGATTAGTTTCTCTACCAGTTGATGCCCAGACGGTAATAACACTGGATATCGAAAAGCCTTGAGATCTTCTCTCATAGATATTCTTGACTTTACTTTTATCAGTCCATCTTCATCTAAATAGGTCTGGATGTTAAAGGTTTGTTTATAAAAACTCTCTTTCTGAACTTGTTTCCAAATGACAGTTTCTGCATATTCTACTTCTTCCACTGACAGTTCTCCTCGAACCTTTTCCTTTGGTTCTTTACAATTTTTCAGAAAACGCAGAATCCAGCCCATTACTTTCGTGATCTTTCTAAATGAAGATATTCTTGAGAAAAATTCGAACTTCACAGTGGTGACGTTTGTGGCAGCAACAATGGTTTTCTTCTTCTCTGCTTGTACTATGTCCATATTTGGAAGGGCATGGGAGGCAGGCCATTCTTCTTCCGGATTCCGCAACCATTGAGGTCCCTCCCACCATTTTAACTGGAGCAACCTTTCCGCAGAGCATCCTCGAGACGGTAAATCAGCTGGATTTTCGACGCCAGGAATATGTTTCCAGCAGTCAGGTTCGGTAAACTTTCTAATTTCATTAACTCTGTTCATGACGAAAACACTCCAATTTTCATTGCGTTTAATCCAATACAAAGCATTGGTGGAGTCCGACCAAAAGGTGATAGGTACATTTTCGAAACCAAGATCAACAATCACCTTATGTGAAAGTCTTGCACCTATGAGACATGCTAACAACTCGAGCCTAGAAATTGAAACTTTCTTGAGAGGCGCCACCCTACTTCGAGCTTGTACTAAAGAGCATTCAACATGATTTGCAGTTTCGTATCTTAAATATATACATGTCGCATAAGCACTTTGAGAGGCATCACAAAAGACATGCAATTGTATAAGTTTCCTGTCAGTTTGTAAAATCCACCTTGGAATTCTTATCTCTTGTAGCTTTGTTAAGGCTTTCCACCATTTTCTAAACTCCTTTGAAATGTCTTCTGGTAACTCTGCATCCCAAGACAGTTTTAAAGTCCAAGATTTTTGCAGCATCAACTTGGGTATAAGCATCACAGGGCTTGTATAACCAATCGGGTCAAATATACTGCTAGATACAGAAAGGACTTTTCTTTTCGTCAAAGGTTCCTCAAAATCAAAGTCCTTGACAACGCAAGATAAAGTATCATCACTAATGTTCCAATTCAAGCCTAGCAGATTAGTCTTCTCTACACCAGTGTGATCTAGAACCCTTGAGTCGACATTACTGATCCAATCTCGTAGATTAAATTGAGCGCTAGACAAAAGAAAGCGAGACTCCAAAACAAATTTCTCCATTTCTTCCACATTATCAAAGCTAGCGATGCAGTTGTCCACATAGAAAGAAGTTTTTAAGTGCTGTGCAGTACTTCGCAGTTCTACGGGTGAGGCATCTAAGTGATGATTCAGAGTTACGTTTAGCAGAAATGGACTCGATGTAATACCAAATACAACTCGTTTATGTCTATATTCTACTACATTCTGTGCTTCATCATACCAAAGAAACCTTAAGAAGTCGCGATCACTTTCACGAATTCCAATTTGCAAAAAGGCTTTCTCAATATCGGATGTCACTGCAACAGCTTTCAATCTGAATTTGATCAACAAAGACGGTATATCTGCCACCATGTTTGGACCCTTTTCCAAACAGTCGTTGAGTGAGAGCATTCCTTTTCTTCTAGCAGACGCATCAAATACGGGTCGAATTTTCGTACTAGCACTGCTTTCTTTTATTACAGCTCTGTGTGGAAGATAATGCACCTCATTGTTCGAAGCATCAGGTGCCAGCTCTATAATTCCCTTTGACAACCAATCCTGGAAAACTGCTCCGTATTCATTTACATGACCTGAATTTTCCAGTTTTTTCTTCGTCGTGCAAAGCCTCCTTTCTGCCCCTTCTCTGTTATTGCCTAAATTGCTTCTTTCACGAACCCATGGCAAAGCAACTTCGTATCTTCCTTCAAAATCTCTGTTAACAGTTCGTTTGAAGTGGGCAACTGTTTCTTCTCGTATTAACTCTTCGCTCTTGTCATTCGGTGATTCAGAAATGCCTATCAAATCTAACTTCCACAAATTATCTATATTGTTGCATAGAAGCGAAGTAACAGTTAACACATCGCTCGTATTTCTGGCCTGAGCTCGAGGAATTTTTCCCATCAGTGTCCAACCTAATTTCGTATGAACAGCTACTGGCCCAGTTTTACAGGAATGTAATTTCCCTGTTAACAATTTTCCTGCCACATCCGCTCCAATTAATAAATGAATTTTGGTGTCCATACGTCTAGACTTGTCTTCTCTATCTGAAATACTTATATTCATGCATTCCATTTCAGTGATCCATTCTCCAAGTGGCACTCTTGCTATTTCATTGCAAATTTTCTTTTGGTCCAATACCTTAATGCGACAGTCAAAGGTCTTTTCAACGTCACTTAAATTCAAAATGTATTCTTTATGAGACTCTTCTTCAGTTTGTTCTCCACCAAATAATGTGTGTATAATTTTAACTTCCTTTATTGGCTCAAAACCCATCACGTCTATTATTTCCTTGGTTGCATAGGACCTCTGAGAACCTGTATCAATCATTGCTCTTATTAACGCTTCTTTATCGCCATTACTCACTTTAACAGTAAGAGTTTGCAGAAGGACATCAATTTCATCCGTTTGGTTTGATAAAACACTGTTTTCAGAGTGCCGATTATTTGTGACTTCGTTGGACGCATCCTTAGAACCGTTCGGTCGATTCTTTTTTCCATAACACATAACTGTATTGTGTCCTCGAACCCCACACTTTGAGCATTTGATGTTCATTGGGCATGATCGTGAATGATGATTTGGTCGCAAGCACTTGAAACATGCGTTATTCTTCAGTAAAACAGACTTTTTCTCATCATAAGACATGTTAGAGGATGCTTTACATTCGTGACTTTTATGTGATTTTTCACAAAATATACAAACTGGCCCTTTATCCGCTGTAATCAATAAAGATGAGGCAGTTGGTATGCGGTTGGAATTTTCTTCAAATTTCTTTTTCTTTGTTTTCGTTTCATTCCCTTACTAAAATTCTGAGGTATTTTTAAAGTATTAATAAGGTTTCTTTTCATAGGTATTTTGGAGGTATTTTAGAGGTATTGAGTTGAGGTATTTTCAGCTACTAAATGGTGCAGAAAAAAACCTCTCATGTATTAGAAAAAAACCTCTGTTGAAGGTATCGCACAAATACATAGAGGTATTTTTTCGAAACCTTCAACAGAGGTTTTTTTTTAATACATCAGAGGTTTTTTCCTGCACCATTTAGTAGCTGAAAATACCTCAATCCAATACCTCGAAAATACCTAAAATATACCTCTGATGAAAAACCTCAAAGGTTTTCCTAAAATACCTTTTAATGAGGTATTTTAAATAAACCAAAAAGGTTTTCCAAAATACCTTTCAATGAGGTATTTTAAACAAACCTA
This sequence comes from Hylyphantes graminicola, assembly GCA_023701765.1. Lineage (NCBI taxonomy): Eukaryota > Metazoa > Arthropoda > Arachnida > Araneae > Linyphiidae > Hylyphantes > Hylyphantes graminicola. The sequence continues at coordinate 34,389,269 of CM043112.1, forward strand.
AAGGTTTTCTTAAAATACCTTGCAATAGTTGAGGAGTAAAATGTTATTGTCTTGCCCATGGAATGCCAGTGCCCCGAAGACGTTAGTCGCCTTTTGACACAAGTAAATACACAGATACGACCATAGAGACACGTTATATATATGAACAAGACAACAATAGATGATTTTACTTACCGGGAATCGAACCGAGGACTAACAAGCTGGGATTCAGACGCTATAACCACTACACCAGGCAGAGATGGTATTGTATATTAGTGTTAGGCACTTAAGGTTTGCAAATGCTTTTAAATAAAGTATACGACCTGTACTCACGAAAGCTTACTAAAATATACAGAAGAGAGTTATTTTACCATTAAAATATGTAATACATTTTAAAGATATTAATTAGTTATGATTAAAACCATTTTTTAAGTTCTTACTCGTTAGTGCTGCCATCTATAGTTCATTAATAATTACTACAATTTTGCTATAATTATAACTAATTAATATTTTAAAAATTATACTTTTTAATTATGTAAATGACATTCTTTTGTATTTTTTGTAAGTTTTCGTAGGTACATGTCATCAGAGAGGTATTTTTTTGTCGTTATTTAAAAACAGAGCCCAACGTTTTCCCATTAGAAGTTAAATAATAGTAATTTTTTATAAAACTTTGTGCTTTCAAACTTTTCTTTTATACTTTTAAGGAACTTTGAAAAGATGTTTTTAGAAAATATATAAATAGCTTAAACAGTTATAAATATATCTTAATAAGAGTATTTGATTGTATCTTATTAAAAATGTTTAAATCTCATGCAAAATTGTTTGATAGCATCCATATTAAATTTTGAGTCATATCCTTTGGTTCCCACTAAAAATGAATAGAATAAAAGACCAAGAGCCCAAGATATTTGTATTTAAAAATAATGAAAAAAAATGGGAGATACTTTATCTTTAATACATTTGAACCACAAAATATTGCATAGTTGCTTTTAAATTCTATTGTAAATGTTACTTAATTAGAAAGTAAGAATCTTATAACTTTCACTCAATTGCTTTATTAGAATTGTAAGTATGGATATCAGGGCCATAAAATATGTAATATATTATTTGTATGCATGTGAAATAGCTTTTAAATAGAAATTAATTTGCATTCACATAAAGTTTCTACCAAAATTATGTTCATAAAACTATAGTTTCTAAAAATACATTAATTTAATTTCATAAAAAAAATCTTCGCAATGACTTCGATAATAGTTTTAAAAAATAGTACGTGCTTCAATACCATGCTATCCCTACAATAGTTATTTATGCAACAAGTGTGAAAAGTATCACTTTTTAAAACAAGTGTACGAGCGAGTGAAATAAAGACACGTGTTTTAAAAAGTTTACTTTTCGCACGTGTTGCATACACTATTTTTTATAATTGCGTGAAAAAAATCAAATCTCATTGGTTCAAAAATAATTCACGTGCTAATTAGACTAAAATAAGTTTTTAGCTTCCAGGAGAGATGTCAAAGAAAACAACCAATGAACTCGCAGTTCGGAGCGCGTGACGCTATAAAAAACCAATAAGTTTGTTTCAACATTTTGTCAAAGAAAGCAACCAATGAACTCGCAGTTCGAAGGGCGTGACTTAAGAAATATTCCCATCGCGAGAAAAAAAATTCTCTGAATTAAAAATAATTCACGCGCATAATATTTTTAAATGCAGCAGATCGATAAATCTTTGGATTTTTTGAGTATTATCAAATCGAAATTTTACTTGAAATGTTGGCATCTTATTAAAAGAGTGCGACAAAGTCTTTTTTTCGCTGCTTTTGGGTGAAAAAAAGTACTTTTTTTCACTGTTTCAAAAAGTCTAGCTTTGTGCACGCGTCTGATATTGAAATTATAATGTAAAAGTCGGGTTTTTTTCACGCAATTATAAAATAGATATTTTTATAATTGCGTGAAAAAAAGCCGACTTTTACATTATAATTTCAATATCAGACGCGTGCACAAAGCTAGACTTTTTGAAACAGTGAAAAAAAGTACTTTTTTTCACCCAAAAGCAGTGAAAAAAAGACTTTGTCGCACTCTTTTTATAAGATGCCAACATTTCAAGTAAAATTTCGATTTGATAATACTCATAAAATCCAAAGATTTATCGATCTGCTGTATTTAAAAATATTATGCGCGTGAATTATTTTTGAATCAATAAATTTTTTTTCTCGCGATGGGAATATTTCTTAAGTCACGCCCTTCGAACTGCGAGTTCATTGGTTGCTTTCTTTGACAAAATGTTGAAACACGCTTATTGGTTTTTTATAGCGTCACGCGCTCCGAACTGCGAGATCATTGGTTGTTTTCCATGACATCTCTTAGTCTATTTTAGTCTAATTAGCACATGAATTATTTTTGAACCAATGAGATTTGATTTTTTTCACGCAATTATAAAAAATAGTGTATGAAACACGTGCGAAAAGTAAACTTTTTAAAACACGTGTCTTTATTTCACTCGCTCGTACCTCGCTCGTGAAATAAAATCCACTTGTTTTAAAAAGCATTACTTTTCGCACTAGTTGCATAAATATCTATTATGCAACTAGTGCGAAAAGTAATGCTTTTTAAAACAAGTGGATTTTATTTCACGAGCGAGGTACGAGCGAGTGAAATAAAGACACGTGTTTTAAAAAGTTTACTTTTCGCACGTGTTTCATACACTATTTTTTATAATTGCGTGAAAAAAATCAAATCTCATTGGTTCAAAAATAATTCACTTGCTAATTAGACTAAAATAGACAAAGAGATGTCAAGGAAAACAACCAATGAACTCGCAGTTCGGAGCGAGTGACGCTATAAAAAACCAATAAGCGTGTTTCAACATTTTGTCAAAGAAAGCAACCAATGAACTCGCAGTTCGAAGGGCGTGACTTAGGAAATATTCCCATCGCCAGAAAAAAAATTCATTGATTCAAAAATAATTCACGCGCATAATATTTTTTATATACAGCAGATCGATAAATCTTTGGATTTTATGAGTATTATCAAATCGAAATTTTACTTGAAATGTTGGCATCTTATAAAAAGAGTGCGACAAAGTCTTTTTTTCACTGCTTTTGGGTTTAAAAAAGTACTTTTTTTTCACTGTCTCAAAAAGTCTAGCTTTGTGCACGCGTCTGATATTGAAATTATAATGTAAAAGTCGGCTTTTTTTCACGCAATAATAAAATAGTTATTTATGCAACAAGTGTGAAAAGTAACAGTTTTTAAAACTAGTGGATTACCTCGTTCGTGAAATAATGACATGTGTTTTAAAAAGTTTACTTGAAGTGTGAAAAAAAATCATTGGTCCAAAAATATTTCACGCGCATTACTATCTTAAAAAAAAGCAGATCGATAAATATCTGGATTTTATTAATATTATGAAATAGAAATTTTAGCTTGAAATGTTGGCATCTTATGAAAATAGTGAAAAAAGCTTTTTATTCACTGCTTTATTGGGTGACAAAAAGTACTTTTTTTCACTGTTTCAAAAAGTCTAACTTTTTGCACGTGTATGATATTGAAATTATAATGTTAAAGTCGGATTTTTTTCACGCAACTATAAATATATATTTTTAGAATACTTAAATAAAACCTCAAAATACCTGTAGTATTAAAGAGGTATTCCTCTGAATACCTTAAAATACCATAAGTATTTATTAGAAACCTCGCTAAACTATATGAATACCAAATGATTCCGAGGTTTACAAGTTCTAAAAAATAAAACCTCAAATTACCTGTAGTATTCAGGAGGTATTCATCTATAAACCTTAAAATACCATAAGTATTTATTAGAAACCTCGCTAAACTATATGAATACCAAATGATTCCGAGGTATATAGGTTTTAAAAAATAAAACCTCAAAATACCAGAAGTATTCAAGAGGTATTAATTTTAATACCTTAAAATACCATAGGTATTTATTAGAAACCTATATAAACTATATGAATACCAAATGATTCCGAGGTATATAGGTTTTAAAAAATAAAACCTCAAAATACCTGTAGTATTCAGGAGGTATTTATCTGCATACCTTAAAATACCATAGGTTTTTATTAGAAACCTCGCGAAACTTGTAAAATACCTAAAACTTTAGAGGTTTCTCTAGGTATTTGAAAATAAAACCTTAAAAATACCTTCGGTCAGGTATTATTCCAGGAGGTATTATAACTGAAAACCTCAAAAATACCTTTTAATACCATGAATACCTAGTTTAAACCTCTAAAATACCTTAAATTTTAGTAAGGGTTATCTTTATTTATCCCAAAACCGGACATCGCCAAACTTATTCGTTCCTCACCTTCAACTTCAGTTTTCAAAAAATTCATTAGGTCATCCAGTCTGTCTTTAGCTTCTTTCTTCGAATGTGAAGTGACACTTCGATTCCAAGCCTTTAAAAAGTCATGGGGAAAACAGGATTCTACCATTGGATAGAGTATTGAGGCACATTTATCTGTAGTTACGCCTAACGTATCAAGGGCCCTCATATAGGATTCAAGTTTGTCGTACAAATAAGTGATGCATGGTTTCTCTTGAGTCTGCACGGAAATAATAAGTTTCAACAATTCTCTTACATACACCTCAATTAAAAGGTCTTCTTTCCCGAACCTTGTTCTCAAGGAATCCACTGCTTTAGCATAATTATTCCCAGTCGGAGGAAAACTCTCTATGACTTCCCTTGCCCTTGATCCAACAACTGTGGCTTGGACTAGGTACTGGAACTTGTCTTCCGGTGCTATATCCTCATCATTGTGGATGTTAGAAAACTGCCCCCAGAACGGCAACCATTCTTTGATGTCACCTCCAAATTTTCTAAATTCCAATTTTGGGAGTGTAAATTTTCTCTTACAATTATCTTCATTTGGGAAGGCTAAAGCGTTAAAATGATTAGAATTGGCACCTTGGGTAGCTTGTATTCTCGCCAACTCGATTTTCATATCGTTTTCTTGTTTAGCCTTTTGCAATTCAAACTCCCTGTCTTCTTTTTCTCTCGCCAATTTCAATTCTTTTTCTTCTTTTTCTCTCGCCAATTTCAATGCCAACTCTTTTTCTTCTTTTTCTCTCGCCAATTTTAATGCCAATTCTTGATTTTCTTTTCTTTCAGCTACCGCTGTCGTCAAAAGCTCTTGAACAAATCCCGGATCATCTTTTGTTGTTTGGTTTTCCGAAATCTTCTTTTTAATATCGCCAATATTCATCTCCGGTAATACATTTTCTCCTAACGCTTCGGCCACTGTTTTTAAATCGTCCTTCTTTAAGCCTTTCACTTTGAAGACAGATTCCATCTTGTAGCAATTAAATAGTTTTTACTTTGTAGCAAAAAGTTCGTCCGAGACCTTACACACTCGAATCCCGGCAGGGATGCCAAATGTCGCAAATATGCAAAACTTAGTAAAAGGAACAGTAGCTAAAAAACGTTTTAACGACAGAAGAAAAAAACCAACAAAATTTTTTTAAAAGAAAAAAGAACACTTACATTTTACACTGTTGCCAAAAGTTACAAATTATGTTTCACACAGACAATAAATGAATATTTGCGCGCGTGACATCTTCCGATATATAAAGTGGGATGCTAATTTATGGTGTTTCACTACAGTCATGTTCTAACCTTCATGCTTTAGTGTAATCTTTTTGTAGGTAAAATGCCATTTAGTGGAGAACTGTTAAGGAAATGTAAATTGCTTTTGTAAGGTGTTAATTTATTTTTGATTAATTAAGGGAAATTTTCTCTAAATTTCTAACAGTTGGAAAACGTCTGTCTAGGAGTAATTTGATAAACGGCATATCACGTGACATAAAACAGTGTGAAACTCTACATTAACAAGTTTTATCATTCCTATATTCTTCAGTTATATACTACGAATGATAGTTAAGGCTGCTTAAAAACACAGTACTGATAGATTGAGAACTGGAAAAATAATTTTACCCCGAATTATTCTTATTTGTATCGTCCTGTTAGAAAATGGCAAGAAGACAAAAATGATATTCAACCTTTAAAAGTTTTGCATTTTTCTGAGCCTGTGGAACTTTTTTCTTCCTCTATCGACTGTGTATCTGGCACATGAGACATAGCTTTTTATGGATTAAAAAATATTATACCTCTCAACCAAGTATTTTTAAATATGAATCTTCACTTCTTTTAAAAAGCTGCCCCTTTGTAGAATGTAACCACAGCTATCTTTTTACTTTGCTAACCCTTCGACTTCTTTGCAAAATAATTCAATAAGGATTCCATCTGTAGATCGACGAAATTCATTCAAAAAATCAAACAATTTCAAAATCCAATCACTTTACTTTTAACCCGGCAGCACTCGCCTGGGGTCTAATAGACCCCAAATAGATTAAATACACTCTAAGATCTGAAAATCTGATTGGATTACCATTATAAGGATTTTCTATATTAAAATTGATATAGACACTAACTCCCCAAATTGTGTCTAAGGGTACTAATGTAATGGTTTACTTCTTCCTTTTACTAGCCTCCTTTCGGAGCTTTAGCACAGTTGCGGTTTAGTTTGTTATTTAACTATCTAGCTATAAAAAATTGCAAATAATATATGTTTTTTTTTTTTTTTGTAGTTTTTTCAAACACAAACAACCCCTCAAAAATGAATTATGAAAATTTAATGATGATTTCATAGTCGAAAAGTTAATCACTGAAACAAATCTGGTTATTGGCTTTCAATTCAATGATTAGTGACAGTTTATGAGTTATCCGATCGGAAAAGGCCAGGAAAAGTTCCTCGTACTTTTGCGACTAGCTGTCGTGTAGACAGCTTAGTTAGCGACAGTTTAGTTAGCGACGCTCGCTAAGATTGAAAATTTTAATTATCCATTAAAATATGACGTATTATAGTACATTTTGAAGAAACAGAGCTGCAATTGGAAAGTTTAATAATGCCAATCACAAATCAATCGTTAATAGTGTATCAGTTCCGTTCGACACTTTGGAGGCGCTAGCCATCAGATTGAGTTCCCGATCTAGAAGATTCTTAGTCTATGCTAAGTTAGCGCGAGTGCTGCCGGGTTAAGAAATTAAAAGTGTGTGCTGTCCACCAGTCTAAAAAAAAATGTTTCCACTTCATTAAAGCTACCTAAACCATAATCCACAAAAACCATTAAAAAATTTCAGAGTGATAAAGAGCGATTTTAAGTTGAGATTATGGTCTTTGTCCAAGTACAAATTGTTTGTCTCTAGTACAAATAGTACTTTGTTTGTCTTTAAGTACAAATCTCTCCAGAAAGCAATCAAACATTTCAACTGTTTTTTCCTTACACAAACTTTGTATGAAAGCCAAAGATTTTGAGCGATTCGCCACATTTTGTGAGGTTCAAATCTAAAAAAAAATCTGGATTTTTTCCCCCTCCTATATTAATACTGCTTTGCGAAAGATATGAGCAAATCAACTGATGTGTATCTTTTAGCGACAGTGGAAGCTCCTTGCATGCATTACTGGCACATTGATTAATTAGATGTCATACACATTGAATCAAGTATACCTGGGGATATTATTTATTATACAAGCTGCGAAGCCCTTTAGCGGTATACCAACAGGGTATTAGTAAAAAAAAAACCTTTTTTTTGTTTTCCTTCATGTTTTGATTTATGTTCAGGACTTGGGAGCCGACTCCATAGGGAGTTTAGAATGCATGCGAAAGGTTCCATGATCGCGAACGGGAATTACAAAAATAACTACCGACCAATATATGGACCATGAACCCAGCACTTTTGAACTAAAACTCAAAAAACCTAATATTTTTTTTAAAGCAGATTGCAAAGCAATATTTCAAATCTCCTAATACTTATTTATCACTATTATTGTATTTATCCTATAACCCATTCCAACCGAGCTGTAACGATCGTGCGGGTATAAAATAGAATGCTCAAGCTTTTCAAACTTAAGTCATTCCATTCCAAACTTAAATCATTCCAGTAAGCCATCTGTTGGAGTCTTTGAGGGTTAAATGGAACTGCTTAATTACTCCTTAAATGTACACTGTTTACGTTCCTTTTTCCTCAGAAATTCGAAAACATTTTCTTTTATAAATACAACACAATCCGAGTACATCAGACCGTGCTTTACAGCATAGACAGTAACCTGTTATCAGAACATTCGTTCTTGAATATTTAAAATTCTATAATACTGCTTCTTTAATATAAAAAAGTGGTTAACATTTAGTACATATATTTTTTTCTTTTGCATTGAAAAAACTATTAGTATGCAAGTTAACGTGAGTATTCATCCTTTCCTTTACAAGCATACATAGTTCACATAAAAATAATTTTCCTAGCTCATTCACTGTTATGCATATTCAAAAGTAGGAAATCTCTTTTTCAAGTTAAAAAATCAATTGTACAATTCTATGATTGTAGTTTAAAATGTTTATAGTGACGAAATCGTGTATTTCAAAATCTTGTTTTATAATCACTGATGGTAAAACTTATTTATACTAATATTTTTCCTTTACAATAGCAACGTTTTTTTTATCAGATAGTAATCACAAAAGAATTCGCTTGCCGATAACGAACTAATGGCTATCAACTTTATATCTCGCATCCTCACTGTTAGGATATTTTAGGAGCCAGAGAACTCCCATTAATGCCTGGCGTCCCTTTTTAGGGACACTCTTAAAAAAAATTCGCAATTTTTAATGAATCAACTTTTCAATTAAAAAATTGCCCCGTTGTATTCAATAGTGTACATTTCAACTGACCCAAAGGCATTGATGCTGTTTAAGGCAACTTTTCCGGTAAAACACTTAACATTTTAGTCTCAAAACCTTAAATTAGCGCCACCTGAAAGGGCCTTAATGGGTTAAATTCAGGAAGAACAGTGCATGGCGATACTTTCTTTGTCGTGCTTTACTTGAAGTATAGTCAGGTCGCCAAACCCCGATTTTGGGCCGAACCCTGCACTGAGAGGTTAAGTTTTTTTATTGATGATTCTTATAGATTCGAGGGTGTAGATTACGAATCTGGAAGGTACTTTTTTGGTACCCTTGAGCATTTTTAGTTATTCAAGAAGGCGTCTCCACCATCTTGAATTTTGTAATCTTAATATTTGACAATCTATTCGACAAAAGTGAATAGTTTTTGTCTTTATAGATGCATTTAATAATAAAGATTCACAATTATCAAGAAAATTTCAAAAATAAAAAATTCAAAATGGTGGAATCCACCATATTGGATTTTTTCACTTTTAATACTTTTGTTTTATATTTAACCCAACAAAATATTTATATTTTAACTATAATTTTTATACCTAGTTACTATAGAACATTACTTTGAAGAAAATATAAAAAATCAAGATGGCGGCATCAGCCATATTGGATTTTTTCACCGTTTATATAAAGCGATCCATAGGTCCTAAATTAAAAATTCTTCTTATTTTAGTTATATCTTAATTTTAGTTTCTATTTCAGTTTTTACGTGTAGATTATGAATTAAGAAGAAGTATTTTTCGCTAAATTTGAGTATTTTTTATATTTAAAATGGCGTCTTCCGCCATATTGGATTTTTCTTCCTAATTCAATTTTTCGGGTTCTTTTAGGCTAAAATTAATATTTTTTTTTATTTTATAGTTGCATTTTGTCGTAAATACTTACTTAAAAACTCAAAAAATTCAAAATCAAGATGGCGACTTCCGCCATCTTGGATTTTTCACCCCCATTCTAATATTACGTGATCCACTGACTCGAAGTTAAAAATTCTTTCAGTTTTACTTGCATATTTTATTATAAAATGCATTAAAATCATCATAAAGTTTTATTTAAATACTTAAAAAACCAAATTCAAGATTGCCGCTTCCGCCTTCTTGGATTTTTTACCTTTAATTTACGTGATCCATTGGAGCGAAATTCAAAATTCTTTCAATTTTTTTGCATATTGTGTTTAAAATGCCTTAACACCATGAATGTTGAACAAAAAATATAAAAGATGTTTTCCACCATATTAAAGTTAGTATTTTAAATATTTTGTTAATCATCAGGCAAAATTACTACTTACTAAATTTTTTTAAGAGCCCTACTCGTATAAAATGCTTCCTCTTTTCAAACAAGATTACTCTTAAGTAATGGCAGGAGGAGTTCATAAATCGAAGTAATAATGGCTTTGGACTTGCTGAGATCTCGTGGAACGGTACAATTATAAGAATATGGGATCAAGAGTTAATAAACATTCAGAACACCCTGCAAGAAATACTGTATTCAACCAGAAGAAGTGGTATTTATTAGAAAGCTAGAGAGATACAATTTCAAGAATTAAAAAAGAATAAATGTCAAAATCCCTACCTTACAACCTAAAGATCGTTCATGTAATCTTGAAAATAAACCGCCTGACTCTTGAATGTTCTTTAATATAACAGAGTTACCGCTTAGACTATTATGTGATTGAAAAGTTTCTCTTTACAATGCTATAGAGATAAAGATTTTAAATTCTTCAAAGGCATTCTCAGAACGTTATCCCCAGAGTTGAATAAAAACTTAAATTGGCCGAAAATATGAATTTCAGATTCAATCAGGAACTGCTGTAAAGTATCAACCACTGTTAGACACGATACCTGATTATTATCCAGAATACAGATACAACCATGACATCTTTAGCAGAAGACCAGGGACTCCACTAAATGAGCTGGTCAAAAGTTTGCCGTTTACTTAGGATCATCAGTTTTGTAGGGTGCAGAAAGGGAAGACGTTTCCAAAACTTCAGGACTTCAAGAATGCTTGCAAAATAAGTTATGCGGGATTTATATGAGGAATCTCAGCCAAGTAGGGGATTGAAACTACATAAAAGCATAGACCATTGTCCAAAAAGGATTGTCAGAATAACTTAAAAGGCAGCAACTCTAAGGGATTTGGCAACTCTAAGAAACTTGGTCCTTGAGTTTACATATTTGTACTCAGTAGAAGCATGGCGATAATTCTGTATTAAAGTATACCTAACATAGAATTTTTAATTTCGAGCTAACAGATCGCCTAATACTAACGTTAAGAAAAACTAATAATGAAAAAGATTAAATCTGGAATGACCATAAATATAGATATTTTGCAGTTGTGTTCCCAATTTAGGTAGTTTAAACCATTTGTTACTAAAAATTAGAACTAAAGAAGAAATAATTTTTAACTTCCGGCCAGTGGATCACGAAATATTAGAAGATGAAAAATCCAAGGTGACGGAAAAAGCCATCTTGAATTTGGTTTTTCAAGTGTTTAACTAAAACTTTATGATGAGTTTAATGCATTTTATAATAAAATATACAAGAAAACTGAAATGATTTTTAACTTCGAGCCAGTGGATCGTGTATTAGAAGTTGAAAAATCCAAGATGGCGGAAGCCGCCATCTTGATTTTGGATTTTTTGAGTTTTTTAGTAATTATTTACGACAAAATGCACCTATAAAATAAAAAATTATTAATTTTGGCCTAAAAGAACCCGAAAAATTGAATTAGGAAAAAAAATCCAATATGGCGGAAGACGCCATTATAAATATAAAAAAATACTCAAATCTAGCGAAAAAATATCTTCTAAAATCATAATCTACACATTAAAACTGAAATAGAAACTAAAATTAAGATATAACTAAAATAAAAAGAATTTTTAATTTAGGACCTATGGATCGCTTTATATAAACGGTTAAAAAATCCAATATGGCGGATGCCGCTATCTTGATTTTTTTATATTTTCTGCAAAGTAATGTTCTATAGTAACTAGGTATAAAAAATATAGTTAAAATATAAATATTTTGTTGGGTTAAATAAAACAAAAGAATTAAAAGTGAAAAAATCCAATATGGCGGATTCCGCCATTTTGAATTTTTTGTTTTTGAAATTTTCTTGATAATTGTGAATCTTTATTATTAAATGCATCTATTTAGACAAAAACTATTCACTTTTGTCGAATAGATCGTCAAATATTAAGATTACAAAATTCAAGATGGCGGAGACGCCATCTTGACTAACTAAAAATGCTCAAGGGTACCAAAAAAGTACCTTCCAGATTCGTAATCTACACCCTCGAATCTATAAGAATCATCAATAAAAAAACTTAACCTCTCAGTGCAGGGTTTTCCCCCCTTGGCGACCTGACTAGTAAGTCTATAAGATCTTTTGGTTTCGCTTTAGTTCATTTTTTTAATCGTTATCTGAATTGTACTGTTGCTACACCTCCTTCGATGAAGTGATAATATTTCAGCATATCACGCAACAGACTTACGAATTTAAATAATAATAATAATAATAATAATAATAATAATAATAATAATAATAATAATAATAATAATAATAATAATAATAATAATAATAATAATAATAATAATAATAATAATAATAATAATAATAATAATAATAATAATAATAATAATAATAATAATAATAATAATAATAATAATAATAATAATAATAATAATAATAATAATAATAATAATAATAATAATAATAATAATAATAATAATAATAATAATAACAACAACAACAATAATAATAAGGCATTTTTAGCCATAGATTGCAAGAAAAGTTTTGAAACAATGCTCCAGCTACAGGGTGTGAAAAATTGACTCCTGTTTTTAAAAATTAATAAAAATGAAATGGATAGAGATATTAACACTATTCCTGCAGAAAACGAATGAGTCATGTCTGGAATTTGACATGAAACAATGTATTATGTAAGTTATGTTTATTACTTTATTATGTTATTACACTTAATTATGTTCAATTTAACAGACATATGGTGTTTCTATACCGTGTGTTATCTGTATAAAAGAACTAGGCATGCGTATACACCGACAAGAAGGAAATGTTCAGTAGACTGAAAATTTCTGACCACGTGTGCTTCTTTTTGGTGTATACGCATGCCAAGTTCTTTCAGACAGCCAACACACGGAATTGCAGCGCTATCTGTCGGTTAAATTGAACATAATAAAGTGTAATAGCAAAACTAAAATAACAAAGTGTCCCGTATCAAATTCCAGATATGATATTTCTCCAAGAATTGTGTTAATATCTCTATTCGTTTCTCCTTTATTAATTTTTATAAACAGGTAGCTCATTTTGGGACACCCTGTACTACAATCACGTATTGAGTTGAATTGTTGTGTTTGCGTCCACCGAGATTTCTTACAGCCACTAAACAACTCGTAATTTTGGAACAGATGGAAACAACTCAAACAAACGGAAATTGTTTCTTATTTTATCACCCTGTGTCTGCATTTATTATTATTTTCCATTTTATTCGGTCAATACCTCATTCTCCTCTTAAAACAAGAAACTAAATATAAACGCCGTTAAAGAGGTTATGATTGATGGAAACAAGAATTACAAAAATCAATTCATTTAAGTACTTTTCACAATCCGAATACTTCAGACTGTGCGTTTGAAGAACATAGACATACCATTTGAATATGGATTTTCGACCATTAACTCAAATTATATCGAATGTTATTTAACTATTTATTTAAAATCAAAAGTGGTTCTTTTTAAAATTATTTTTTAAATCTTGCATTAAAAAAAGATAAACGTAAGAATAAACGTGAGTATTTATCCATTCCATCAATTGAAGTGAAGCTGATTCAAAATTAGAAAACCGTTATTGAAAGTTAAAATATCAACAAAAAAAAAAATTACGATCATTTTTTATTGAAGTTTAAAATCTTGTTTTATAGTCACGTGATAGATTTCACTCATGGTGAAAAATACTTCTACTAATGTATTCCTTCGTGGGCAAACTTTTGTTTTAAGAAATAGGTCACGAAAAATAAATTAAGGTATACGTATACCTTTTACAACTTTTTTTTTATTTTCTTATGAAAAAAATTAAAATTTATACCATAAATAAGGTACCCATAGACTTAGTGTTTTATGTTAAAAATTTTTACAAAACTCGATTAATTAATTACTTAATTAGCAATTAGTATGCTAATTAACCTAATTTTTGATTTGAAATTATGCAAATTCTATTATACTTAGAGAGCTAATTCTTTTTGGAATATGTTTATTAAACCTTTTTTAATGTTTGTACCTCAATCAAGTTCTTTGTTTAAATAGAACATATTATATGAATTTTTATCCTAGAACACTTAAAAAAAAACAAATTTTCAACCCACTTTTTTATAGTTTAAAGCTTCTAACAAATTTATTTACAAACACAAACAAAAGTTTGAGGTACAAAACATGCTCCAAACATTTCTGATTGCAAAGTTGAAAACCAATTTAAAAAATTTTAAATAGAACTTGAGATATCACTGTTTAAGTGAAGTGGAATTGCAGAAAAAAACTTTCTTCAGAAAATGAGCTCAAAGTTTTCCACACATATTTTTTTAGGAAGTTTTTCATTTCAAAAGTGTTGATGCATTATTGTTACAAAACTTGATGTTAACCATCAGTCCATACATAAAAATTATTGTAATTTGCTTATTTAATGTTAATAAAAGGACAGAAAATTATTGAACAGCACAAAGGAGGGTTTGTTGGCTTAAGTGTGCGTGTAGTGTAGTGGGTTCTCATATTGGTATTGTATGGGTCGATCCTATAATAAGAATCGACCCTTCAAAAATTGTTTACATGTTTGTTTAAAAATAGCCAACAAACGTAAATAAAGGATGGGGAAAATGATGGGTTTGTTCAAATGTTGAATTTACCTATTTTTCAAAGGGCACCTCCTCTATGGGGGGCACATAGAAGGACGGAAAATCTCCAGCTCCATAAGTTGGACCTTCTTCTTTGCAAATCTTGTCAGAGTTGCTCTTCTTGACCCCTCGGATATGTTTGCGCCTTAATTTTCTTGCAGGAGTTGAATGACGAGCACATTCCGATATTCTGGTTTTGTCTCGCTTGGCAATGCCTTCCACCATGAAATATCCAGGGGTGATGCCCAGGCGCTTCATGACTTCCAGTTCAACTTTATTTCCAGAATTGAAGTGGATTACCGCATCGTAGGTTGACAACTTCAATACATGGATGCCAGCAAACTTGGTTTTAGGGCATCGCTTCCAAATGGTCCCATGGAAGCTCTCATTCGCGTTCTGTGTCATCCCGTGTAAACACTTGGCAAGCATTTTTTCATCTGTCAGCCGTTCGTAAACAGGCTTGATATGCTTCAATATCTCCAGGGGTAAGCCGTCCTTGTGCTTGTATTCATCAACACGTCCTGCAGCAACGGCCTTTTGGTAGGTGCACCAGCTCTCCTTTCCAGTGGGACATTTGGTATGAAGCGGATTTTCTTCTGTGGAGGACAAGTGATAGAATGTACTCCAAATTGCATTGTACATTACCCTCACAGATGACGTATTACTTCGTAAGGCCATGCCAAAGTAGTTTTGCATTTTGTTGACTTTCTTCAAGGTTAGGTTACCTTTTCCTCTCACAGCCGCTTCTTCTTTCCTCAATTTTCGGAGGGCAGTGCCGAGTCGCTTTTGGTAGTGACCAACACATTCTTTCTTGACAATTTCCTTGCCGTCGTACGGGTCTTGGGCACACACATCCACAAAAGCCTTGCTGTCGCCATCACCGTAGAATTCTATGTACTCCAAACCACGTAGTGCTTTGGAGCGTAGAAAGATGCGCGTCGCACCGCAGGCCTCCATGCCCCCAGATGATCCTGTGTAGTTGGCTGAGCACACATGGGCGGCTTTCCATTTTCGAAACCTTTCTGTGGTTTTATCCTCCTTGTTCATTTTCTGACAACCGTGGCAGTGCTTGGAGAGGACCTCGACATCCAAAATCTCTCCGGTGTTGATAGATATTGTGGTGATGACGCCGTTGAGGGAGCTGTATCCTCTCCTGTGCCAGGTCCCATCGACGGAAACGCCACACTCCGTAGTCTGGGTAACATCCTTCACACGATGAGACGCCATCCGCATCACTTCGTCAGCAAGCTGCTGCACCACCGACAAAATCTTCTTTGCACCTGCATTGTAGGCAGATTGGTTTGGTGGAGGAGGCAGGTTCATCACAGACATGAAGGTTG
The DNA here is from genome assembly GCA_023701765.1 of Hylyphantes graminicola. Classification (NCBI taxonomy): domain Eukaryota; kingdom Metazoa; phylum Arthropoda; class Arachnida; order Araneae; family Linyphiidae; genus Hylyphantes; species Hylyphantes graminicola. The sequence goes on from CM043112.1 coordinate 34,405,233, forward strand.
ATGCTTCTCGGTGACCACATCCAAGCTGTCGCATGGCATAAATCATCCTTCGATTTACATCTGGTGCTGGTCCGGTCTTTTTTGTTGACGGAATGGGATCCTCGCTTTGGAACTCACAGTTGTAGCATAATATGAAAAACTCGGTGTACCCACCATTCCGGGACTCAGTGTCTTCGTATACAAACAAGGTTTTCGAAGTACAATGTGGACAGTCAAAACTGCTGACCAAACTGGTTAAACAGTTCATATCCACAATAAAGTTCTTCCCATCATGGTCTTTGGGCTTGACTTGAGCTTGATTGCTTCGAAGTTTTCTTTCCGATGCGGATTCAGTGGTTACTGTTGCCGGTGGAACATCTTCAGTTTGTGTTTCATTTTCTTCAGCAGCCGTTTCATTTCTTTCAATATTGTTATTGTAACTATATGCTGGTTGCCATGATATTTTCTTCTTTTACTCCCTCTTCGAGACGATGAACCCATATTTTTAACACGGAATATCAATTTTCGAAAGAAAAAACGTGTAGTTGATTCGGTTAATTAAAACAAACAACTCAACTTACAATTAAGGTTACAGTTAACTAACTCACCTGACAATTTACAAAATAATAAATTTCTTTTAATTTATAAAAATTAATAATGTATTTCTAAAACGTTTTAATTTCAAAACTGAAACTAAAAAAATAACAATAAGCCTAACTTCCATGAAACCGAAACTAAACCATTTTTCAGAAGGGCTTGCACGAAAATATTCGTAGATCAAAAACTATTGCATGGATTTTTATGATTTTGGTACCATTAGAAAGCTGGATAAACAGAGCATATTTATCAAAAATAAAAAAAATTACAATTTTTAGTCATTTTGCACTTTTTCAAAGGTGTACGTATACCTTAGCCAAAACCAGCTAAAGGTTACCAAGTCTTCAAATAAATCAACATGTCGCCCAACCGGTATGGTGGTTTCGATCATTGCTTATCATGCGAGTGGGTCCTTGTTCGAATACCACCCTACTAAAAATGGTCAGTAGAGATCAATAGGAAATTTGTATGTGGAAATGGCCAACTGGTACAAATAGAAATCTATATTGATATCTATACAAATATCTATTGATCTCTATTGATAAACATACAAATCTCTAGTGATCTATATACAGGCCTATTGATGTCATTTGAGATCAGTAGCTTACTGATATTTTCTTTACTGGTGTCGGTAGAACTCTATTGATATCAATAAGAAATATTATCAGTAGCTTCTACTGATAACAATAGTGACACCCGTAGAAATAAGTAAACATCGATAAAGCTGCACTTATGTCAATAGATTTTTGTATTGATCTCTATGGATCATTTTTAGCAGGGCAGATTAATTCATATATATTTGTAATGCCCTGAGTACACGCGGAGTACGTCGTTGAATCTGTAGGTCCGAAAGTCCTATTAGGGATCGTAGCGCAGAACAAACGGGGGTGCAGGTTGTTTGTGGAAAAATGTTCCTCCCCTCCCCAGATGTGTCTAAATTGAGGAGTTGCGAATCTTGGAGCAGAAGTCATACTTCCAACCCTCATTGGTGCTCAAAGCCTTGCAGAATGGTAGTTATTGCGCCCTTTCTTCTTTCCAGAATATGCCCTAGGCTTACTACAACAACATAAATTAAGAAATATTGAAATGTTAAATGAGAACCACAGGTTTATGGACCTTACAGATTAAAATACGACAAATATCCTCTGAAACACAAAATACATCCCAAACAAGTTTAAGGTCGTTGTAGTTTGAAAATTTAAAATTTCTCCATTAATTTTAAAACGCCAATAGCCATCCTACAGACATAATTAATCCACATACGGTAACAAAAACCTACTTAAAGTCATCATAACACCGACATAAAGCTTACAATTAATATTTAGCCTTGATGTACCATTTTTGAAACAGAAGAATCACTTTCTTCGCCATCAGGTCCTCCTAAATAAGTCAAATGTAGTAGTTATGGATATTAAGTTCGTTAAAGTTTCAATATTAAGAAATTATTTTTTTAAGTTGACTCATATCGGAAAAAATCGATTTTTTAAAAAACTTTTCGATATATTTTTATGTTTGCGCGAAAAATTTGAGTAAAAGTACCTTGCACAGACATAGGTAGCTTAGATTCTGAGGAGCCCATAACTAGCCCCGTACTAGGGAGCCCCTATAACTCTTCCCCACATAATAATAAAAACATTATTTTAACAGTACAACACAATCCGAATACATCAAACAGTGCTTTAGAGTGCATAGGAAATATTACCAAATTTTTTTTTCAATGTTGAGAATTTAAAATAAAATTACACTACTTCTTTAATAAAAAAAAGAGGTAAACACTAAATACATATTTTTACTCTTGCGTTGAAAAATATAAGCGTGCCTATTAATGTAAGTATTCATATTTTCCTTTATAGACCGAGAGCCCAGGGCCCCCAGACCTAAGTCATTTTGGCAAGGATGAAATGTATGTGATTAGGTTCAGTTTTCATTTACTTTTAGTGTATGCATATCCGTTAGAGTGGACCGACGGCCAATTTACAGGTATCGGGTGCTAAAAGTAGGTAAAATATAAGTTAACCTAAGTCATTTTGGAAAGGCTGATTTTTACATATGTTTTAGAAAATAATGTTAAAAGTTAATAATAATTTTCCCAGACACTTTCCGTGGGCCGATATTTCTCCCAGACGCTTTAAACGTCTTCATCAAGCTCAGTCTTTGTCAATCACATCTAACGGCGTGAGATGGCGCTACAGCCGTTCTCGGACATCAAGTAAATGAAGTTAAGCAAAAAAGAACCATTTGTCTATTGGATATATGGTTGATTGACTTGTATTGCGGTGAAAGAATATCGTATCGATTTGATTGAAAAAAAATTAATTCGAAAATAGATTAATAAACAAGTTGTCATAGCTGTCTAGCTTACTACATATTAACATCTCCAATAATCAAGCACACAAACCGGAATATATATGTCAATCAACCAACCATATCTGCAATAGACACATAGTTCTTTTTTGCTTAACTTCTGTTCCTTGATGTCCGAGAGCGGTTGTAGCGCCATCTCACGCCGCTAGATGTGATTGACAAAGTCTGAGCTTGATGAAGACGTTTAAAGCGTCTGGGAGAAATATCGGCCCACGGAAAGTGTCTGGGAAGATTATTATGAACTTTTAACATTATTTTCTAAAATATATGTAAAAATCAGCCTTTCCAAAATAACTTAGGTTAACTTATATTTTACCTACTTTTTGTACCCGATACCTGTAAATTGGCCGTCGGTCCACTCTAACGGGTATGCATACACTAAAAGTAAATGAAAACCGAACCTAATTACGTACATTTCATCCTTGCCAAAATGACTTAGGTCTGGGGGCCCTGGGCTCTCACTCTATTACATGAAATAGTTCAAATGGAAATAATTTTCCTTGCTCATTCATTGTTACACATATTGAAAAATAGGAAACCAGTTTTCTAAGTTAAAAGTCAATCTAGCAATTTTACAATTCCTTTCAGTGTAGTTGAGAATGTTAATAGTGACGAAATCGTGCGTTACAAAATCTTGGTTTATAATCACTAATGGTAAAAAAATTTTATACTAATCTCTTTCATCCACTAATAAACTTTTTAAAAAAAGATACTGATCATCAAAAATTCAATTGCCAATAACAGCAAATTTTTTAACCTTGCATCTCACATCAACACTGTGAGGATATATTAGTAGACAGTTCTTGGCGAAACTTTCTTAGTTTTACTTTATAGCTAAATTAGGTCAACAAGATCTTTTGGTACGCTTAATTCTTCTTTAGCTCAATTTTTTTTAATCGTCATCGGCATTATACTGGTCCTCAAGAATCAGACATGACATTGATATTTCGATGAAGTGATAATATTTCGGCATATCAGCACGTAGCGCACTTACAAATTTAAAATGAATATTATTTTTTTTTTTTTGTAGATTACAAAGAATTGAAACCATTGTCCGTGCTACTATAATCGTGATTTGAGTTGAATTGCGATGTTTGTGTCCAGCAGGTTACGACTTATTGCAGCCACTAAACTCCTTACCAACCAAAGTTGGGTAACTAGAAATATTCTACGGAGAAGATCCTTCCGCGCTTGCAAAGAGTTCCATAAATTATTTGTGACTCCATCCAGAAAACATGTTTCAAACATTAATTTCGATTAAGGTCTAAAATAGTTGCATATTATTTGATAAAATTTGGCAATTTTATCAGAATGAAGAGCGTATTTTAGTTAAATTGTATTCAGATCATTTTGTATGTAAATATTACTTTCCAAGTTACGGACCAATCGCGCTTTACAATCTGCCATTTTTTTATTTGTTTTTACCCAAGTTGGATTGACGCTGAGAGTAGACGCCTCGTGGAACAGATAAAAATGACTTCAACATATGATATTTTTTTCGTCTTTCCTCATCAATTCTCGCTTTTATTATCAATACTCTACCTTCCCCTTAAAAGAAGAATATGCAAACTTCTGAAAAAGCTACGGTTGTGTGAATGCCTCTAGAATCAATAAATCAATTCATATTCATTACTTCACAATCCGAATACTACAGACTGTGTTTATTAATTAGCAGCAAGATCAAATTTGATTTTTGGCACTTACTGTTAATTAAAAATATTATAAAACTATCCTTATAAAATCAAAAGTGGTAGTTTTTATGAAAAAGAAAAAAGCTTTGCAAACACACATTTTTAGCCATTGAGTTATGATCGTTATGGCTTTAAAAATTTAAAATATCGTATTAGAATTAACATGTTGACAACGAGCATCCATTAAGTTTAAATTTTAAAATAAGAAAAAAGTTAAAAGTTATCATGCCAAACAAGTATATTACTGTCGTTACATCTTCAAAATAGAAAAAAAACTTTCAAAATATGAAAAAAATGTTTTAACGGTTAAATTGCAACAACGATTGTTTATTTTGTACAGTTTCAAAATAAGAAAAAATATTAAAAGTGAAAATGACAACCACTATTTCACGGTCGTCACAATCTTTTAAACTACAAAAAAACCCTTTTTAAACTGAAGAAGAGCTTGAACATTTTCTTTTATACCAGCATGATCGTGTAAGAAAGTTCTACTGACCGCTTTTGGGAACTGGATTAATAATTTTCCCTTGGGTTAGTAAACTGTAGTAGCAATAAACTGAAGCTTTTTCGTGTTGAAATAATCATAATAATCAATTAATCTTTTAGATTTTTTTTACTTATCTATTTATTTAAAAAAACAACAACAATCGAACATTTTTGCAAAAGGTTTGGGGATCGTTTTGTGTTGGCATCACCAAAGACTGGTAACATGCAAATTTATTGTTTCATTTTAACTGCGCCAGGTGTCGCTATAGATTTTTACTTTTAATATATATATACATGTTCCTTTTACAATAAAGTATTCGTTTTATTTACAACAAAGACTTGTGTCGGTTTATTTCTTCAAATCCCCACGGCCTTCATGTGGTAGCGGCCCGTGGTTCCGCATGGTTGGACTTGGTTGTATAGAAAAGTTTCGCTCTCGTGCTATATCTAGAAATTTAATCAATCGATTAGAAAAATGCTTAGTCTTGATAACGCAACTTCTGTTCCACTCCTGAATGGACAAAACTACCATATTTGGTCAATTAAACTCGAAGCAGTTTTATCATTGAAAGGACTTTCTGAAAATGATGAACCAAAGTCAGACGACGCGACCCATAAAGACTGGACTATGAATAACTCTAAAGTTGTGTCGATTATAAAACTCTCGCTATCGGACCAGTATGTTCTCCAGTACGGTATGGAAAAGAATGCTAAAGTTTTATGGGCGAAAATAAAGACCGACTGTACGGGTGGAATCGATGATAGAAAGATAGACGCCAGCCAAGAAGTTAAGAATTTACGAATGTTGGACAGTGAACTAGCCAACGATTATGTCGCACGAGCCAAAGGACTGGTTACGAAGTGTGCAAGCCTCGGACTTGAGATATCCAGTCGAGAACTAGTACTTTATGTCGTTCGTGGTCTCAATACAAAGTTCGCCGGAGTTCGTGAGATTCTGAAGACCCAAAGAGACAAATCACTAGACGACATCTTGGAGACCTTACGCGAAGAAGAACAAACGTTTCAACGAGGAAGTGGATCCAGCCCAAGGAGTGAGCAAGCATTTGCCGTTAGAAGATCTGAGAAGCCCTGCTGTTACTGCTCTGGACGGGGGCACGTCTGGAAGACGTGCTACAAGAGATTGAATCAGCAGAAGTATTCACAGGCAACCAGCAAGCGCCGAAATTCAAGCTTTAGTGACAACAGCCAGAAAACACGTGGTTGGAGGGATAACTCCGCTTTGACCGTGTGCTCCAACAACTTACCAGCTTCGGATGATTCTGACACTTGGATAATTGGCAGTGGTGCAACAGCACATATGGTAAATAACTTAAAATTGTTTTCTAATTTTGAAAATAGTGATAATGAAGTTCAATTAGCTGGTATTGATACTACACTAAAAACTAAAGGTATTGGAACTGTTAAGGTTAAATATAAAGATGATAATTTAGATATATTAAATGTTATTTATGTGCCTGAATTAAGATTTAATTTACTGTCGTTGACAACTTTATTAGAAAAAGGGTTTCAAATTACGTCTAAGAATAACTATATGTATTAGGGTTTATAGTAATTAAATAATTAGACTGAAGTATACATCTATCTCTTGTTTATTTCTCGAACCGAAAGTGACTACAGCAGATGTTGCCAACGCAACAAGAGAAAAAGGTTGAAAGAGCACACGAAAAGGTATAGTTCACTGTTCACACACGTCACAGTTTACATTCGGTTAACTTTCCTGACGGTCCGCAACATCCTCCCCACCCTGGTCTACCTCGAGAGGTATGACCAGTTGGATCGGTCTTGTGATACGTCTACCATTGACTTTGATGGTACATGCTCTTGCTCTTCCATCACGTCCCACAATGATGTTTTCAACACGTCCCTTCTTCCACATGTGTCTAGGTCTTACTTCTTGCAGCAAAACAAGGTCTCCAGAGCCGATATTAAAGGATTTCCCAACGTTCCTCACCTCATGAAAGGAACGTAACTGAAGCAAATACTCTTTAGACCATTTCTTCCAAAATGTATCCAATAGGTCTTGTTGCTGCCTGTAGAGTTTTGTCAGTACTCTTTCCTCACTCTTCGGCCTGGATGGAATCAGGGTAAGCTTTTGTCCAATCAAAAAATGTGAAGGCGTCAAGGCAACAAGGGAGTCTGTATCTTCATCACTCGTTAAAGGTCGGCTGTTCAAGGCGGCTTCAATTCCTATCAGTACCGTGGCTAGTTGTTCTTCTCCCAGCAATGCACGGCCAAGTGTTTTACGGAGACATCTTTTGATTGTTCCAATAATCCTCTCCCACCAGCCTCCCCACCAAGCCGCTCTTGAGGCAATAAACTTCCATTTTATGCCGTTGTGTGCATAAAATTGCTGAACTTTGGCTGATGTCAGAGTTTTCCACAATAGGGTTAGCTCTGTGTTAGCTGCGTGGAAGGTTGTGGCATTGTCGGTGTATATTGTGTGTGGTAGTCCTCTGCGGCCAACAAATCGCTGTAGTGCCAAGAGAAATGTATCTGTGGTTAGATCTGACACAAGTTCTAGGTGTAGTGCACGTGTTGTTGCACAAGTGAATAGTGCAATGTAGGCTGTGTCTCTGGATGTTGAACACCTGACGTTCACAGGTCCGGCAAAATCAATCCCAGTGGTGGTAAATGGAGGAGATGGCACAACTCTTTCAGAGGGTAGAGGAGCTTCAATTTGTTTCCCACATTTGGCTTTGGACATCTTGCAAGGTAAGCATTTGTGAAGAACTTGTTTTATAGCTTGACGTCCTCGTGAAATCCAGTAGGTGGAACGTAACTCAGATAAGACAATACGTACACCTAGATGATGGAGACGTATGTGGGTGTGCTGGATCAAAAGTTGGACAAAAGAGTGTTTACCATCCAATAATAAGGGGTGTCGAGTATCAGAAGAAATGTCTGAAAAATGTAGTCTTCCTCCAAGACGTAAGTAATCATCCTGAAGAAAGGGATTGAAACAGGAAATCTTTGACCCTTTTGGCAAGGGGCGTTTATTTCTTAAGGCATCTATGTCAGCTGAAAAGCATTCGTGTTGTACAGTTGTGGTCCAATAGTCTTTAGCCTTTTCTATTTCATTACAATTTAGTTCATGAACAATACGTGGTTTAGACCTACAGTTGTGCACAAAACGTAAAATCCAGGCTGTCACACGAAGTAGTCTGGTGTAAGAACTGTAACGAGACACATCAATGATGGGTTCTGTAGCTGCAACATAGAAGGAATGAGACTCGGATTTCCGTGTTTCTACTTCAACTAATGGATGGAATGACAAGTCTTTTTTAGGCCAATTTTCTGGTACATCTCTCAGCCATTTTGGGCCCTGCCACCAAGACTCCAAGGACAAGAGCTGTGATGGAAGGGTACCACGTGTTAGATGATCAGCAGGGTTATCTGCACCGGGGCAGTGATGCCATTGGGCTGGATTAGTGTGCTGAAGAATTTCTGTTGTTCTGTTGCAAACAAATGTTTTCCAGCGGTTGGGGTCTCCCTTTATCCAGCTTAAAGCTACAGTGGAATCACTCAATAGTACGGCTGTGTAAGAGTTCATGTTTGTTTCTTTGCAAAAGTATTGAAGAAGACGAGCTCCTAGCAATGCAGCTAGCAATTCAAGTCGCGGAAGAGTGACTTTTTTGATACTAGCCAATTTATTTCGACTGCAAACTAGACTGACCAAAGTAGAACTGTGAACAGTTTGACGGGAGTACAAACAAGCACCATATGCTCGTTCAGAAGCATCACAAAACACATGGATAGTAGTGGACGACCGGCGGTCAGGTGGCGCTCATTTAAAATGATGAGACTAAATTTGGAGTTTTATCGAAAAAAATGCGTAAAACAGCATCAATCCTGGCAATTCCTTAAAAAGAGTCATTTTTTAAACAAATAACGAATGGTAAAGTCATCTGCTTCGGTATAGATATTTTTGAAGAGCTTGAACATTCTCTTTACTACCCGCACGATCGTGCGAGCCCGGTCGGAAAGGGCTATAAGCTCAACCAGAATAGTTTTAATATTAGTTTCTGCTGGGTGCCAAGCCATGGTGGTATTCCGGGCAACAAGGTGGCGGACCTTTTGCAGTGACCGCGCTGCAAAAACTGCTAGTCAAAGCAGTGGCGCCCCCTCAACTTGCCCGATACCAGGCTGGCTTGCGCACATTCAATTAATATAGGAGTTTTGCAAAAAGAATATGACTTTTTAACTGAAAATAAATTTCATAACTGACCCCATCAATAAACTGGCCATGTTTTCCATCACCGAGCAGAAGGCAGGAGGTAGTGCTGGCGCGCCTCCTGATCGGAAGCACATCAAGACTCACACAAGTGCATCTTCTGCAGGCATCAGCCCATGTGTGTCATGTGGGATGTCCCTCTAAGTGTTTACCACATCTTAGTAGACTGTCCGGCTTTCACAATAAGCAGACTTTTACATTTCAACATTTTAAACACATCTATCCATCAGATTTCAACTCATCCCCCATTTGTTAAATGTGTTGTGTTTTATGGCTGATTACGTAACTTGTACTTAGAGAATAATGAATTCATTATTAACCGTAAAACACAATCCGAATACATCAGATCGTTCAAGTAAGTTTGAAAAAAGAATTCTCCACTCATTGTTATCTTTAATAGGTCCGAATATTTTCCTTAGTAATTATATTAGCAATTTTCTTCTACTGTTTTATTAAGGGTCCTGCCTTCACTTCCATATAGGCCAATAGGTCTGATTAAAGTTTTATAAATGCTCAACTTGGTGTTTACAGAAATAAATTTGGACTTAAATTGTTTTCTGAGGTCATAAAAACTTCCATTATCCATGAAGATTATATTACTTATTTCAATTTTTATATCATTGCTTCTTGAGATCAGAGTTCCCATTTAGGTAAATTGTTTTACAGTTTCAAAGAGTTAGTGTGCTCTTTTAAGTTGAGAGGACGGTCTTTGTCCAAGTACAAATCTCTACAGAAAGCAATCAAACATTCCAACTGCTCGATAACTTGCCTTGCACAAACTTTGTATGAAAGCCAAAGAATTTGAGCGATTCGCAACATTTTGTGAGGGCTCAAGTTGTAAAAAAATGTTGTTTGTTTTTTCCCTCCTATAATTTTGTTGTTTTGCGAAAGATACGAGCAAGTCATTTTATATGTATCTTTTAACGGCAGAGGAAGCTCCTTGCATGCATTATTGGCACATAGATTAATAAGGCGAGATACACACTGAATCGAATATACCTGTTGATATTATTTATTAAATAAACTGCTAACCACTATGGTGGTATTCCAACAGGGAAGTTGTAAAAAAAAAAAGGCTTGTTCGTTTTGTTTTCCGTTTTAATTTGATTTATTTTCTTTTTGTTTTCCTTTTATGTCTTGATTTATGTTCAAGACAGGGGAGCCGACTCCATAAGGAGTTTACAATGCATGCGAAAGGTGCCATGTTCGCGAACGAAAATTACCAAAATAACTACCGACCAATAAATGGACCAGGTATGTGTGTGTGAACCCAGCACTTTCGAACTAAAACTCAGATTTTTTTTAGCCGATTGCAAAGCACTATATGAAATCACAATTACTTATCACTTTTATTGTATTTATCCCATAACCTATTCCAAACGAGCTGTAACGATCGTGCGGGTACAAAATAGGAAGCTCAAGATTTTCAAACTTAAATCATTGTCATCTTTTGGGGTCATAGATAACTGCTTAATTACTCCTTAAGTGTAAACTGTTTACGAGGCTACGTTCCTTTTTCCTCAGAAAAACCAAAACATTTTTTTTCGTAAATACGCCACAATCCGAGTACATCAGACCGTGCTTTATAGAACATAGGGTATAGGTAGGAGATATTTTGCCGGAACATTTTTTCTAGAATATTTAAAATTCTATAATCTTTATTAATCTTCTTTAATATAAAAAGTGGTAAACATTTAATGCATATTTTTAACTCTTGCATTGAAAAAAATATTCGTGAGCAAGTTAACGTGAGTGTTCATCCTTTCTTTTACAAGCATAAATTCTTTAAATAAAAATAATGTTTCTGGCTCATTCCTTGTTACACATACTCAAAATTTAAAAACCTCTTTTTCAAGTTAGTAGTAAAGAAAGCGACAATATCTGATATTTTTGAAAAGCTGAAACATTCTCTTTTATATCCGCACGATCGTTATAGCTCAGTTGGAATGGTTACTAATATTAAGACACCTTTTAGCATAGATTGCAAGGGAATTTTTGAAACAATGCTCCATACAATAATCGTGTATTGAGTTGAGTTTCTTGCAGCAACTAGACACCTCGTAATTTTGGAATTGATGTAAACAACTCAAGCAAGCAGTCCTGTGTCCGCATTTATTATCATTTTTATTTGGTCAACACCTGATTTCCTCTGTTAAGGGGTCATAGGAGTCTTAAAAATGTGCAAAGAAGGTACTACAAAGTATAGTTTGATCTTTCATGTAATTTTTAACTACTCAATATATAAGTATAATTTACATATGTAATTCTATAAGATTTATTTAATCTAAAAGAAATTTTAAAATTTATGAAACTTTAGCCAAAACTAAAATAAATTATATTAAACATAAAGCAATATTAACACATTGAGATTAGATTGCGCGGCAAATTTTGAAGTCAAAATTGAAAAAATTACTAAGAAAATGATTTTATATTGTACAAATATGTACAAACAAAGACTTTTTCATAAATTCTCATCTCAATTTTAAATAGAAATTATTTTTTAAAAAAATTAAAATCAAAATTTAAAATTTTTTAATATATTTTTTTTTAAAGAAAAGCTCTTAAAATAATTTCTAATTAAAATTGAGCTGAAAATTTAGGTATTAATCCTAGTTTGTATAAATTTGTACAATAAAAAGTCATTTTCTTGGTCATTTTTTTCAATTTTGACCTCAAAATTTGCCATGCAAGCCTTATCCCAATTTGTTCAAATAGCTTTATGTTGAATATCATTTATTTTAGCTATGGCTAAAGTTTCATAAGTTTTAAAATTTGTTTTATAATAAATAAATTTTATAGAATTACATATACAAAAAATTATAGTTATATATTGAGTAGTTAAAAAATGACATGAAAGATCAAACTATGCTTTGTAGTACCTTCTTTGCACATTTTTAAGACCCCTATGACCCCTTAACCGAGGAAATTTTATATAAACGCCGTTTAAGAAGTTACGGCTGACTGCCTTAAGAATTACACTACAATCCGAACACTACAGATCGTGCTTTAAAAAATAAAACTATATTTGATTCTAACACATTTAATTTCAAATATAATAATTATAAATATTTATTTAAAATCAAAAGTGGTACTATTTTTTTTAAACTGTTGCAATAAAAAAGATTAACGTAGTCATAAACGTGAGTATAATCATCCTTTCCTTTGCATTCATAAATTTTGCCAAATAAAATGATTTCATCATTTGATGTGGCGCAGATTCAAAATTAGAAAACATTTATTAAAAGTTAAAATATCAGTTACAATTTTACGATGACTTTGGTTGAAATTAAAAATATTGTTTTATAGACAAGCGATCGATTTAACTTATGGTGAAAAATACTTTTACTAATTTTTGTTTTTTCGTGGGTAAACTCTTGTTCATAAGAATTAATCATAAAAAATAAATTGCCAAAAACACCTAAGGGTTATCAACTCTTTCAACATTCCCTCCAGCTAATATGGTGGTTTCGATCAATGCTTATCATGCGAGTGGGCCAATACCACCTAGATTAGAAGGCCGAAGAACTAAGCAACATAACGTCACACTAGAGGACCAATTTCGATTTGTTGACCAATAACGTCGTATCTTAAGATGAATTCGTATCTTGATTCATCTTATCTTACCAATTTATTCAAATACAAGTGATATATATATTGACAATATATTGAGTGAGCGGGTTCGAATCCAAGACAATTCATTGATATTTGTAATGTCCTGAGTACATGCGGATTACGTCGTTCAATTTGTGCTATGAGTGGTCACAGCGCAGAACCAACCCAGCAAACAATACTCCACTCGCCCATTATTGGGCCAATACTGAAATGTCGGCATCTCCAGTATTGGCCCAATGCCGGGTGGCCGTAATGGCTTCGTCACAAACATGTCCGCCCTTGCCAGCACTGGCCCAATATAATGGGCCAGTACCATGCCAATACCGTAAAATTGCTTTAGTGGCGCCATCTAGTGAAATATTATAAAAACTTATATTTTTTATTTTCACTAAATGAAAAAAAAAATGTTCAAAGTTGAGTTGTTTTTATGCATAAGTAGAGAAGCAGGAGACGGGAATCGATCTGAAGGAGTTGGGGTAGCTCTTCAGTGCGCTATCGTCTGCGCCATTGGGATTGCTTGTAGGAGCGCGTTTTACAATATGAGCGGTATATCTTATAATTAGAACATACACACTCCATGGATTTGATAATCCAATAAAATTGATTCGTGATTTTGTGCACACACATAATTTGCCTACGATTTTTATTTCAAAATATTTAAATTCGACTTAATTGTTCGAAGGTGGTGATAAATAAGTTGGATGCAAATTTTTAGTTAGAAAAAAAATATATTTTAATAATTCCTTTAAGATTAATGTATTTTTAATTTTCTATAAACAGGTAAGAGCAAAAAAAAAAGCTATTGATCAAACTGAAACATAAGTAAATAGTTTTTCTGCTTTTTTTTTGTTTAAAGGATACTGTCTCTTTACAAATTTGGCATTATTTTTTTCTTTTTTTGCAAAATCAAATCCTGAAATTTCCACGGAAATAGGAAAAAAGAATTTGAATCACCTATTATAAAGCTATGAAATCGATCGTTTTTAAAAAATAAATTTTTAAAATAAAAAATAATATAAATAAAATTTTTAAAAGCAAATTACAGTATTTTTTAGGTTAACGCGCTTAGTTTTTTTAATAAATACATTTTAATAATATTTAAAATAAATTTAATAAATAATATTTTTTATAATATTTTTTTAAATAATAATTTTTTTTAAAAGCTAGAGAGACATAAAAAAACGACATTAAAATATTATAATAAAAATTAACCTAAGGTCATTTTCTTTCAAAGGAACTTTTCTTTTTGTCAAAAAATTTATATTAGTCAGGTCGCCAAGGGGGGGAACCCTGCACTGAGAGGTTAAGTTTTTTTTATTGATGATTCTTATAGATTCGAGGGTGTAGATTACGAATCTGGAAGGTACTTTTTTGGTACCCTTGAGCATTTTTAGTTATTCAAGATGGCGTCTCCGCCATCTTGAATTTTGTAATCTTAATATTTGACGATCTATTCGACAAAAGTGAATAGTTTTTGTCTTTATAGATGCATTTAGTAATAAAGATTCACAATTACCAAGAAAATTTCAAAAAATAAAAATTCAAAATGGCGGAATCCGCCATATTGGATTTTTTCACTTTTAATATTTTTGTTTTATATTTAACCCAACAAAATATATTTATTTTAACTATATTTTTTATACCTAGTTATTATAGAACATTACTTTGAAGAAAATATAAAAAATCAAGATTTTATTTTAGTTATATCTTAATTTTAGTTTCTATTTCAGTTTTAATGTGTAGATTATGAATGTAGAAGATATTTTTTCGCTAGATTTGAGTATTTTTTTTTATATTTAAAATGGCGTCTTCCGCCATATTGGATTTTTCTTAATAATTCAATTTTTCGGGTTGTTTTAGGCCAAATTTAATATTTTTTTCTTTTATAGGTGCATTTTGTCGCAAATAATTACTTAAAAACTCAAAAAATCCAAAATCAAGATGGCGGCTTCCGCCATCTTGGATTTTTCACCTTCTAGTATTTCGTGATCCACTGGCTCGAAGTTGAAAATTCTTTCAGTTTTACTTGTATATTTTATTATAAAATGCATTAAAATCATCATAAAGTTTTATTTAAACACTTAAAAAACCAAATTCAAGATGGCGGCTTTCGCCATCTTGGATTTTTCACCTTCTAATAATTCGTGATCCACTGGCTCGAAGTTAAAAATTCTTTCAGTTTTACTTGTATATTTTATTATAAAATGCATTAAAATCATCATAAAGTTTTATTTAAACACTTTAAAAAATAAATTCAAGATGGCGGCTTCCGCCATCTTGGATTTTTCATCTTCTAATATTTTGTGATCCACTGACTCGAAGTTGAAAATTCTTTCTTCTTTAGTTCCATTTTTTAGTAACAAATGGTTTAAACTACATAGATGGGGAACACAACTGGAAAATATCTGAATTTATGGCCATTCAAGGTGGAATCTTTTTCATTATTAGTTTTTTAACGTCAGTATTAGGCAATATATTAGCTCGAAATTAAAAATTATTTCTATGTTAGGCATATTTTTACAACAGAATTATCGCCATGCTTCTAACTGAGTACAAATATGTAAACTCAGGGACCAAGTTGCTTAAGAGTTGCCATGTCCCTTGGAGTTGCTGGATTTAAAGTTATTCTGACAATTCTTTTTGGACAATGGCCTATGCTTTTATGTAGCTTCAATCCACTATTAAATCGTTCCAAACTCCGGCATGTGTTGCATAACGTGATCCGAGTTTAAAAAAGTTCTTTAAAACATTTTCGGGTATTTTTTGTTCTCATTTTTTTCAAATAAAATAATGCATATCGTTCATAGTTTTGATGACCAGAAGCAAACAAATAGGGTAGAATTGGTGAACACCTTCAATATGAAGGGACCAATATCCTGTCCTTCCGGCTCCCACACCTTGAAGAAAACTGGTTTCAATAAACAGTTCACTGATACTGTACTAGTGGTGCAATTCGCTCGCCTTATTTTTAAAACTGACCGAAGATCTCCGCTGCAGTTTGCCCTTTCTGCATCTGTGGGACTCCTACAAACACACTAGGCATAACTTTGGATACACCACTACCCAATATTAACCCCACACGACCTATAAAACTTATCAACATGATGATTTGCAAAGCCACCCTACAAAACTGATGATCCCAAGTAAATGCCAAACTCTTGACCAGCTCATTTAGTGAGTCTTTGGGCTTCTGCTAAAGGTGTGATGTCATGGTTGTATCTGTTTTCTGGATAAGAATCAGGTATTGTGTCTAACAGTGGTTGATACTTTACAGTAGTTCCCGGTTGAATCTGAAATTCATATTTTTTGGCCAATTTATGTACTTATTCAACTCTGGATAACGTTCTGAGAATGTCTTTGAAGAATTTGAAATCTTTATCTCTATAGCATTGTAAAGAGAAACTTTTCCATCATATAATAATAGTCTAAGCGGTAACTCTGTTATATTAAAGAAAATTCAAGAGTCAGGCGGTTTATTTTCAAGTTTACATGAACGAACTTTAGGTTGCAATTTAGGGCTTTTGACATTTCTTCTTTTTTTTTTTATTCTTGAAATTGTATTTATTAACTCTTGATCCCATATTCTTATAATTGTACCGCTCCACGAGATCTCAGCAAGTCCAAAGCCTTTACTTCGATTTATGAACTCCTCCTGCCATTACTTAAGAGTAATTTTGTTTGAAAAGAGGAAGCATTTTATACGAGTAGGGGTCTTAAAGTAGTAGTAATTTTGCCTGATGAATAACAAAATAATTAAAATACTTACTTCATAATAGTGGAAAACATCTTTAATAATTTTCTTCGACATTCATGGTTTTATAGTATTTTAAACACAATATACAAAAAAAATGAAAGAATTTTTAATTTCGCACCAATGGATCACGTAATATTAGAAGGTAAAAAAATCCAAGATGGCGGAAGCGGCCATCTTGAATTTGGTTTTTTAAGTGTTTAAATAAAACTTTATGATGATTTTAATGCATTTTATAATAAAATATACAAGTAAAACTCAAAGAATTTTTAACTTCGAGCCAGTGGATCACGAAATACTAGAAGGTGAAAAATCCAAGATGGCGGAAGCCGCCATCTTGATTTTGGATTTTTTGAGTTTTTAAGTAATTATTTACGACAAAATGCACCTATAAAAGAAAAAAATATTAAATTTGGCCTAAAAGAACCCGAAAAATTGAATTAGGAAGAAAAATCCAATATGGCGGAAGACGCCATTTTAAATATAAAAAAAAACTCAAATCTAGCGAAAAAATATCTTCTAGATTCATAATCTACACATTAAAACTGAAATAGAAACTAAAATTAAGATATAACTAAAATAAAAAGAATTTTTAATTTAGGACCTATGGATCGCTTTATTTAAACGGTGAAAAAATCCAATATGGCGGATGCCGCCATCTTGATTTTTTATATTTTCTTCAAAGTAATGTTCTATAGTAACTAGGTATAAAAAATATAGTTAAAATAAATATATTTTGTTGGGTTAAATATAAAACAAAAATATTAAAAGTGAAAAAATCCAATATGGCGGATTCCGCCATTTTGAATTTTTATTTTTTGAAATTTTCTTGGTAATTGTGAATCTTTATTACTAAATGCATCTATAAAGACAAAAACTGTTCACTTTTGTCGAATAGATCGTCAAATATTAAGATTACAAAATTCAAGATGGCGGAGACGCCATCTTGAATAACTAAAAATGCTCAAGGTACCAAAAAAGTACCTTCCAGATTCGTAATCTACACCCTCGAATCTATAAGAATCATCAATAAAAAAAACTTAACCTCTCAGTGCAGGGTTCGGCCAAAAATCGGGGTTTGGCGACCTGACTATATTATTTGGAGAGCGGGATCGAACCTTGGACAAACGCGTTGTAGGCAAGCGCGTTGTAGGCAAGCGCGTTGTACGCTACACCACGGGGACTGCATTTAATATTATATAAAAATCAAAAACGTTTTTGATACTTCAATTTCGTTTGCGATTAATATTATTTCTTGTAATATTAATAATAAAACAAAATAGAAATAAAATTTTCGAGCTTTGAATATGGAAATAATTTTTTTGCGTGAAATATAAAAAGAAAATATATGCTTATGAAATGTCTTTCAATAAAAAAAATAAGTTACAAATTTAAATTTATTTCACTGAAAATAGAAAACAAAATACCCAATACCGACCAATTTAATTAGGCCAATGCGGCGGTTAGCTTTTATTGGCCCGATTCTGTTATGGTTATATTGGCCCAATACTGTCCAGGTTTTATTGGACCAATACTGATAAGCATTCATTCAGCCAATACTAATTAGTCCGAATAGTTGATTTTTAGAGCATTAATTGCTACATTTTCCTTGTATCTAACACAGCAATTGTGTAAATTAATCTTTATCGAAAAGTGTATTATAAACCCTATTTAAGGCTTCGTATTCAATTTCTAATATTTTTAAATATCGGCAAAACAGTGATTGGAGAATGAAAGCCCAATACTGAAAAATCAACGCTGGCCCGGTACTGGCCAATTGTTATTGGACCACTACATAGTGTCCGGCACAACGCCGTAACAGTATGGTAACAACGGGTATCACGATTGGCCGGTGGACAGCAGTAGCCAACACTGGCAGCACTGGGCCAACAGTTCGCCATCACTTCAATGTTTGCTGGGAAGGGTGTAGGTCGTTTGTAGAGAAATGATCCTGCCCTCCCCGGGATGTGCCTAAATTGAGGAGTCATCTTGGAGCAGAAGTCAGACTTCCAACCCTCATTGGTGCTCAAAGCCTTGTGTCAATGGAAACTATTGAAGCCCTCCATCTTTCCAGAATATGCTCTGGAGGCTTATTACAACAACATAAATTAAGAAATATTGAACTTTTAAATGCCAACCTCATGTTTATGGACATAATTGTTTTAAATGCGAAAAATGTCATCTGAAACGCAAAATACATACCAAACAAGTTTAATGTTGTTGTAGTTTGAAAATTTAAAATGTCCCCATTAAATTTAAAACGCCAATAGCCATCCTACAGACATAATTAGTCCACATACCATAAAAAATCTACTAAAAGTCATCAAAATACCGACAGCAAGCTTACCGTTCAAATTTAGCCTTCATCTACCAGTTTTTAAAAGAGAAAAATTACTACCTTCGCCATCAGGTAATCATAAATAAGTCAAATGTAGTAAATATGGATATTAAGTTTGTTAAAATTTCAAAATTAAGACATTTTTGTAGGTTGAAAAGACAAATACCAATTGGCGATTGTTAAGGTTTTAAAATTAGTAAATTCCGTTAAAAATTAACTTGCTGGCAACGTTTTTATTATGTTCCCAGATCTAATGTAAGAAAACACATATTTCTTATAATAATTTTCTTATAAGAATTTTCCCTATATAAATTGTTTAGGGCAATGGTTTTTACTTGTCTTATATCTTGTTTACATAAAAAACTTAAGCAATAAGTCTTCTTCACACGTAATTTTTTTTGCCAACATTCGTTAATGAGTTACGACCGCCACATCTTGAGAACAGGGCAAATAATTCTAGATTTGGTTGACAAACTGCACTTTCAAAAGCAATAAGCTTTAGCGTTTTTGTGCTGAAATAATTAGCCGTTCAGATTATTTTCTTATTCTCTTAAAATCTGGCAGTAAGCTAGTACCAACCCAAATGCTTAATACTTTTCTTAGAATGAACACAAACGTGCAATGAAATCGCCCAAGATTTTGAGCGATTCACAACTTTTCGTGATTTTGAGGGATTCACATCATTGTTATCTGAATTTCCCTATTTTCTTGAAATTCACAGCATTTTGTGAAGCTCACATTAGAAAAAGTTGATATTTTCAAGATCTCCTATATTTTTATGGTTAGTCTCGGAGTTCTCCTACGAGGCTCCCCCGAACTAGGGAGCCCCGTAACCTTTCCCTACATAATAATGAAAACATTATTTTAACAGTACAAGACAATCAGAATACATCAGACCGTGCTTTATAGTGCATAAAAAATATTATACATTTTTATGTCAACGTTAAGATCGGAGATCGAAATAGCAGTAAGAAGCATCTTCTAAGAAGCAAACTTCTGCATCTAAGATACCCCAAAAAGGGAGAGCGTTTGTGATATTCAAAAGTAAACTATAAGTCCGAATAAAAATAATGTGGAAAACCCGTGGGAGAGACCCAGGGCAAAGCGATAGGCTTGTCTAATAAAGCTAACAATAAATAAAAAAAACAATTATGAAAATAGTCTAGCAGCTGTGAATTTTCTGTATGCATTTCGATGTGCTCGAGATTTCTCTTTTGCATTTTGATAATACACATATACATGTTTTAAAAAAATTGGTCACATGATCTGACTCATGGTCATTATTATGATATGGCCGCCATTTTGTTTTGTTCCATTGTTGACATATGAAATATTTTAATATCAAAGTATGATCGTGTGATATGTCATTTTATATGTTTTCGAGTATTCTGAATCCAATGGTAGCACCAAAAAAGGCGTATCTAGAATAGGGAATGATCTAAGCAGCTGAAATGACCTTAAATGTGGTAATAAATCGAACCAGATATGACTCATTGCAATGTATTTTCTTTATGTATACATGAAAGATTGTTATTACATAAATGTAGTTTTACATACAGATAAATATTATTAAAAATTTTTAAGTTAAAAATCTAACATTTATGTTACATTCTGACATAATTTTTGAGAGAACATTTACAAAAATAACAGCATGTTAACATCCAACTCGACAAGGGCACATTTCTGGCAAGTACATGGCAATACAAGTTCAACTGGAAGCACAATTTCAGATGTTATAATAGGTTTTAATGTATCATTGTCATTCATGTAGCCATAGCATAAGGGATCTAGTTTTTCATTACAACTAAGCACATTCATCCACGTATGGCACTGGATGTATGAACGTATGAACGCTTTATGTGCAGCAACATACTTGATGACGGAGGGCACAGCGATTTAAAATCCAGGCATTTCATCCGATGGTATTGTCCAAAACGTACCAAGTCAAAATTGTTTGACTCTGATCCTAATACAACTGCAATGAACTTTTCTGCATTCTTAATCATTTCTTCATCAAGTGGAAGACTTTCGAAATTGTTTAACAGTTGTGCAAAGGTATTAGCAGCTTTCATTGCCATATGTTTTGTCCCAATTTTGCTTGTTGAGTCACACCCTGTCAAACTATGCATAGCAGGCAAAATATTTATAAGCTCAGTAGTCATGTTTGAACTCATTTGTTGCATCGGTACAAATCTAGGTGATGGACGGACATCTCTGAAAACCCAAAGTTCTTGTATTCCAGCTGGTTGAAATGTATTTTTAAAATGATAAATTGCGGAAACTAATACATCAGTATCAACTAATGCTATTATTACTCTCTCAATGTTTTCAAAACTTGTGGCATGGTCAATGTGTTTCATTATTCTGTCATTGCTTCCTCACATGTACAGTAAAAGGCCGAAACAAGTGTTGAAGCCTTCTGGTAAAGTTTAATACGCTTGTTTGGTCCTTCCTTGTGGCATCCTCCTAAGTATACTGTTTTATGTCCAACACTTTGCTGTTTTAACCGGTTGGTGAATGATTGCTGAAACATGGTGCTGCTTCACCCCGAGAATGTATCCATATTTACTAGAACAGGTGTATTTGGGCTATTTAGGACTATATCAATTGGAACAACCTTTTTCCTTCTAAGTCGTTCAAAGTGCTTTATGCTTTTCTGATCATACAAATCAAATACAATATTTATACGTGTACAAATTTCAGACATTCTTAAAAAACTTCTCTACAATACTTCATAGAAATCTCGAAATGTCAGTATTTTCAATAGTTTTACAGAAACTTTTCTGGCAAATGTCATAAAATCAATGACCATTGAGTTCAGATGGTGGAAGGTGATTCATTACTGCATCATTAGCTTAGGAAATTGGTTTTTAATTCTCTACCGAGCTGGGAATTGTCAGGTTTCCTTAAAAAACCGTCATCTGTAAGATAATATGATGTTGACGTCGGTTCATATTTCAACAGTGTTTCGAAGCTGAAATTTCTACAGCGGGCAACTTCTATGTAACGAATTGTATCGTTTGTGTCTTTCTGTGTTGATTGTGCAAGTGTGTATGCTTTTTTGTTCTTTTTGGAAACATATTGTGAACAGGATCCAAAATATCTTCAGTTTTTGTAATGAATCTCTCTTCAATGAAAGTATGGTAAGCACTTTCTCCATTTTGTGTAATATGTAGTAGATATTCACGTTGTTCGGTACTAAAATGCACTAAAGTTGTGATGTTGAAAATTCCATTGACATCAGTTACGGAAAAAGGATTTCCTCTTTCGAGAACATATTCTAACATTTTGTAACGCATGCTGACAGGGTGTGACTCAACCAGCAAAATTGGGACAAAACATATGGCAATGAAAGCTGCTAATACCTCTGCACAACTGTTAAACAATTTCGAAATGTCTTCCACTTGATGAAGAAATGATTAAGAATACAAAAAAGTTCATTGCAGTTGTATTAGGATCAGAGTCAAACAATTGTGACTTGGTACGTTTTGGACAATACCATCGGATGAAATGCCTGGATTTTAAATCGCTGTGCCCTCCGTCATCAAGTATGTTGCTTCACATAAAGCGTTCATACATCCAGTGCCATACGTGGATGGATGTGCTTCGTTGTAATGAAAAACTAGATCCCTTATGCTACGACTACATGAATGACAATGATACATTAAAACCTATTGTAACATCTGAAATTGTGCGTCCAGTTGCACTTGTATTGCCATGTACTTGCCAGAAATGTGCCCGTGCCAATATTTGCCCTTGTCGAGTTGGATGTTTACCATGCTGTTCTTTTTGTAAATGTTTTCTCAAAAAATTATGTCAGAATGTAGCATAAATGTTACATGTGTAACTTAACAATCTTTAATAATATTTATCTGTATGTAAAACTACCTTTATGCAATAACAATCTTTCATGTATACATAACGAAAATACATTGCAATGAGTCATATCTGGTTCGATTTATTACCACATTTTAGGTCATTTCAGCTGCTTATATCATTCCCTATTCTAGATACACCTTTTTTGGTGCTACCATTGGATTCAGAATACTCGAAAACATATAAAATGACATATCACACGATCATACTTTGATATTAAAATATTTCATATGTCAACAATGGAACAAAACAAAATGGCGGCCATATCATAATAATTACCATGAGTCAGATCATGTGACCAATTTTTTTTAAACATGTATATGTGTGTTATCAAAATGCAAAAGAGAAATCTCGAGCACATCGAAATGCATACAGAAAATTCACAGCTGCCACATTAAAATGAACACCAAAAAGGGCAATGAACACAAATAGTTAAACACTGGACATAACAATGATATTCAAAGTGGCTACTTGTCGTGAGGGTAAGTATTAGTTAAGGAAAAATCTTAAACTGTCTCAACGGTATTACCAAGATGGGTCGTGTTGAACGGTGCATGAAAGTTTGTATTTTTGTTTAACTATATGATCGTAAGCGATAACGTCTTTAAGGTTCTCATATGCAGATTTATTAATAGAGGTTTTGTAATTATGTGAGGCAGAAGGAATCGCTGAGTCAACAAAATCAATATTAAGGTCGCTGTGAAGGATCTTATTTCGCACATACCAAAGAGCATTTGTCATTCTTCTCAGCGTTTTATTTTGGAATACTTGTAGTTTGTGTCTGTATGTCTTGCGAACAGCGGCCCACGCTGGAGAGGCGTAGAGTAAAATTGGCCTAATCATAGACTTATAAAGTAAAACCTTGTTGTTAAGGGACATTTTGGAGTGTTTTCCAATGATGGGATTTAGACTGACGCTGGTACAGCTGTGGAAATAAAAAAGTACCCACTTGCGGTTATTTCATCCGTAAGTCACCCTATGGAATCGGACCTTTTTGACATTGTGAACAATTAACATTCTGAGTTAATTGCATGAAACAAAATTTGCATAAGGGGCCATCTTCATATTAAAAATGTTACTAACTTTAAAATTTCCAATAGCAACACCCCTTTTTGAATCCATATTTCAAATCTCTGACCTATGTTAATGCGAAAGGTCAAATTTTGTTTTTTTTAAAGCATTATTAGAGGAGTTAGAGACGTGCAAAGTTTAGGTCCCACAATGTTAAATGAGTTGCACATAAGAAACTATCCCAACCTATAAATAATTAAGATAATGGAACGAATTTTTTACAGAAAAGAAATTATAATAACCCAAACAAAATGCATTCAATATTGGGGTATTTAAAACAATTTTTATATTTTTAAAAAAATATTATATTGATTTTTAAAAAAAATATGAATGGAAACCCCTTAATATTTCTAAAGAAATAAATTCAAGACAAGAAGTTTAAGCGAAATCCCAATTTTTAAAAGTTTTTATTCATAATTTGCTGAGTAAATCAAAAAATACTTTATACTTACCCTTTAGGGGACTGTGTATAAGATTACGTGTGTAATTGATAAATAAAGACGGCTTTGCCTGCATGCTTGCTTGTCATTTTAGAGATGGTCCCCAAAAGGTCCACAAGTGATTCGATTGAATAACTCGTCAAATATTCATTCAAATGTAACAAAAACTTACATTTAAGGGTTTTCAAGAGTGCTTAACATTTTTAAATCATTAAAATTGGGTGTTGCCATTGGAAATTTCAAAGATCGTATTATTTTTAATATGAAGACGGCCCCTTATGCAAATTTTGTATCGTGCAATTAACTCAGAATGTTAATTGTACATAATCTCAAAAAGGTCCGATTCTATAGGGTGACTAACGGATGAAATAACCTCAAGTGGGTACTTTTTTATTTCCACAGCAGAGGCTTTAGCTATTGTTTGCTTAATATGTTCTTTTAAGCTGAGTCTATTGTCCAAATGTACTCCGAGATATTTGGTATATGGTTCATTTTTGATATCAGTATTAAAGATCTCAAAATCGGTGTCGTAATTTGTCATTGTTTTGTGCTTTCTAAAGAGGACTGAGACACTCTTTTGTGCATTAATTTTGACTCTCTAATCTTCACACCAAGTTTTAACTAAGTATAACACTGTTTGCAATTTGTCAAAGGCTATGTTACCGTGTTTAGATTTGGCTAGTATGGCCGTATCGTCCTCGCGAACTGGACAGTAATACAGTCTGTCTGAGTAGGGAAATCGTTAATATACAGATTAAATAATGTGGGGCTCATTGTGCTTAATTGCGGAACTCCGGCCTTAATGGTTACTACTTTGGACAATGTATTATTGATTCGAACCTGGAAACATCTGTTTGTGAGAAACGAGTTAATAATATGTATGAGTGGTTTTGGTATGTTTTGTTTGGCAAGCTTTATAATAAGGCCTTCATGTCAGAGTTTATCAAAAGCTTTTTCTATATCTAAAAACACGGCTCCCCCTGTTTCTTTGTTGTTAAAGGCATTTCCAATTATTTCTATTATTCTATGAACTTGGTGTGTTGTTGAATGTCCCTTTTTAAAACCATATTGATTAAGACTGATTGATTAAGTGATTAAGAC
This sequence comes from Hylyphantes graminicola, assembly GCA_023701765.1. NCBI lineage: Eukaryota > Metazoa > Arthropoda > Arachnida > Araneae > Linyphiidae > Hylyphantes > Hylyphantes graminicola. The sequence continues at coordinate 34,430,791 of CM043112.1, forward strand.
ATTACTAGCCCCGTAGGGCTACTATGATGCTCCCCCGAACTAGGGAGCCCCGTAACTTTTCCCTACATAATAATGAAAACATTATTTTAACAGTACAACACAATCCGAATACATCAGACCGTGCTTTATAGTGCATAAGAAATATTATAAAACGTTATGTCAACGTTAAGAATTTAAAATACTATAATAATAATACTTCTTTAATAAAAAAAGCTGTAAACATTAAATACATATTTTTATTCTTGCATTGAAAAATATAAGTGTACCTATTAATGTGAGCATTCATCTTTTCTTTTACATGAATAAATAGTTCAAATAAAAATCATTTTCCTAGCTCTTTCTTTGTTACATATATTGAAAAATAGGAAACCTCTTTTTCAAGTTAAAAAGTCAATAGCAATTTTACAATTAGCTTCAGTGTAGTTTAAAATGTTTATAGTGACGAAATCTTGTATTACAAAATCTTGTTTATAATAACAAATGGTGAAACTTAGTTATACTAATCTTTTTCCTTAGTAAACTTTTTTTTAAAGATACTGATCATCAAAAATTCAATTGCAAATAACAGCAAATGTTTTTTAACCTTGCATCTCACATCAACACTGAATGGATATTTTATTAGCCAATCTTTGAATTCGGGAAGAGCTGTGCATGGTGGTACAAAGCGATATTTAAAACTATGCTCATGCTACTATCATCGTGTATTGAGTTGAATTGCGATGTTTGTGTCCACCACGTAACTACTTATTGCAGCCACTAGACAGACGCCTCATGGAACAAACAGATAGACTTGACGAAAGCTTATAAGTGGTTCTCTGAACAAACACACAAGTTGGAATATATATGTACCTACCATATAATAACACGCAGATGAAATTAACTGTGTTAATATTGTTTTCTTCTTTTCACACCAGTTGTCTTATTTATTATCATTCCCGAGATCAGAACCCCAATCCCCTTATAATAAGAATAATCAAACACCGTAGAAAAAAAGCTAACGGTTGATTGCTTCTAGAATCACAAAAAACAATTCATATTCATTACTTCACAATCCGAATACTACAGACTGTGTTTGTTAAAAGCAAAGTGATAAGAAATTTCGGTCTTATCTTGCAAATTTGAAATATTATAAAATTGTTCTTATAAAATCCAAAATTGGTAGTTTTTATTTAAAAAAAAGCTTTTTAAACAAAATTTTAGCCATTAAGTAAAGATCGTTATAGTTTTAAAAATTAAAATTTTGTATTACAATTAACATGCTTCCAACGAGCATCTATTAATTTAAAATTTAAAAATAAGAAAAAAGTTATCACGCCAACAAGTGTACTACTGTCGTTGCAACTTCAAAATTGAAAAAAAAAAAACCTTTCAAATTATGAAAAACTGTTTTAAAGGTTAAATTGCAACAACGATTTTTTATTTTGTACAGTTTTAAAATAAGAAAACTTTATTAAAAGTTAAAATAACAACCACTATTTCACGATCGTCACAGTCTCAAACTACAAAAACCCTTTTCAATTAATCGTTCTCCTTTATACCAGCATGGTCGTGTTAGCAAGATCTACTGACCGCATGTTGGGAACTGGATATTTTTGCCTTGGGTTTGCAAACTGAAGTAGACATAAACTGAAGCATTTTCGTGTTGAAATAATCATAATAATCAATTAATCTTTTAGAATTTTTTCACTTATCTGTTTAGTTTTAAAATAACAACAACCGAACATTTTTGCAAAAGGTTGGTGATCGTTTTGAAGTTGTCATGAGGGCATAAACATGGGGGTGTCATGAGGGATTGAACATGATAAGGTATAGTAATATAATAAACAAAACTAACATTATAAAGTGTTACAAATCAAACTCAAGACATGACTCCTTCGTTTCTGCAAGAGAGAGAGAATTGTGTTAATATATCAAACCATTTTTTTTAATTGTTGTTATAAACAGGTAGCCCATTTTGGGACACCCTGTACTACAATCGCGTATTGAGTTGAATTGCAGTGTTTGTGTAAAAAAAAATCTTGCAGCCACTAAACAACTCGTAATTTTGGAACAGATGAAAACAACTCGAGCAAACAGATATTTTATCAACCTGTATCCGCATTTATTATCATTTTCCATTTTATTCGGTCAATACCTCATTCGCCTCTTAAAAGAGGAGACTAAATATAAACGCCGTTAAAGAGGTTATGATTGACTGGAACAAGAATTACAAAAATCAATCCGCTCAAATTTAGCCTTGATCTACCAGTTTTTGAAAGAGAAAAATCACTACCTTCGCCATCAGGTCCTCCTAATTAAGTCAAATGTAGATTAAGTTCGTTAAAATTTCAAAATTAAGACATTTTTTTAAGTTGGAAAGACAAATACCAATTGGCGATTGCTACAGTTTAAAATTAGAAAATTCCATCAACAGTTAACTTGCTGGCAACGTTTTTACCATATTCAAATATCTAATGTAAGAAAAAAGCTACTTCCAATGATAATTTTCTTATAAGAATGTTTCATATATAAATTGTTTAGGGCAATGGTTTTCACTTGTCTTATATCTTGTTTACTTAATAATCTTTAGCAGAAATGTCTTTTTCTAACGAAAATTTTTCTTACCAACAGTCTTTAACGAGTTACGACCGCCACATATTGAGAACAGGAAACATATTTCTGCCTTGGGTGGGCAAACTGCACTTTCTACAGCAATAAACTGAAGAGTTTTTGTGCGGAAATAATTAGCCGTAGATGCTATTTCTTATTCTCTTAAAATCTTGTCAGCTAGATACCAACTCAAATGCTTAATGATTCTCCTTGAATAAAAATAAACTTGTAAGAAAAAACTCCCAAGTTTTTCAGCGATTCACAACATTTAGTGATTTTGACCTATTCACATCCTTGTTAAGTGAATTTCCCAATTTTCCTGAAATTCACAACATTTTGTGAGACTGGAAAAGAAATCAATTTTTTTTAAAAACTCTTCTATATATTTTTATGGTTACGTGAAAAATTTGAGTAAATGAATAAAAATAATTTTCCTAGCTCATTCATTGTTACACATATGGAAAAATAGGAAACCTCTTTGAATAAATAGTTCAAATAAAAATAATTTTCCTAGCTCATTCATTGTTACACATATGGAAAAATAGGAAACCTCTTTTTCAAGTTAAAAAAAGTCAATAGCAATTTTACAATTCCCTTCAGTGTAGTTTAAAATGTTTATAGTGACAAAATCTTGTGATACAAAATCTTGTTTATAATGACTAATGGTGAAACTTAGTTATACTAATATTTTTCCTTTATTAGTAAACTTTTTTTATAAGATTCTGTTCATCAAAAATTCAATTGCCAATAACAGCAAATGTTTTTTAACCTTGCCTCTCACATCAACACTGAGGGGATATTTAATTAGCCAATCTTTGAATTCGAGAAGAGCTGTGAATGGCGTTATTTTTTTTGTCTTACTTTACTTAAAGTGGGTCTAAAAGGTCTTTTGGTTCCTCTTAATTCTTCTTTAACTTATTTTTTGTATCGTTATCGGCATCATACTAGTCCTCGACAATCGGAAATGACACTGATATTTCGATGAAGTGATAATATTTCGGAATATCACGATGCACACTTTCGAATTTATAATGAATAGTGTTAGTGCGTTTTTTTTTTTTTTTTTTTGTAGATTACAAAGCGATATTTAAAACCATGCTCATGCTACTATCATCGTGTATTGAGTTGAATTGCGATGTTTGTGTCCACCACGTACCGACTTATTGCAGCCACTAAACAGACGCCTCATGGAACACACAGATAGACTTGACGAAAGCTTATAAGTGGTTCTCTGAACAAGCACACAAGTTGGAATATATATGTACCTACCATACCATACCACACAGATGAAAGCAACTGTGATAATAATATTTTCTTCTTTTCTCACCAGTTGTCTTATTTATTATCATTCCCCTCGCTCAGTGTCCAGCCCCCTTATAATAAGAATATGCAAAAGTCGTAGAAAAAAAAGCTAAAGTTGATTGCTTCAAGAATCACAAAGTAAAAATCATATTCATTACTTCACTGTCCGAATACTACAGACTGTGGTTGTTAAAAGAAATCATAAAAATGATGGCTCATGTCCTCTGTTGCAAATTTAAAATATTATAAAACTGTCCTTATAAAATCAAAAGTGGTAGTTTTTATTAAAAAGCCAAAAGCTTTCTAAACAAAATTTCAGCCATTAAGATCGTAATAGTTTTAAAAATTTAAAATATCGTATTAAAATTAACATGCTTACAACGAGCATCTATTAAGTTAAAATTTTAAAATAAGAAAAAAGTTAGCATGTCAACAAGTATATTACTGTCGTAACAGCTTCAAAATATAAAAAAAAAAACATTTCAAAATATAAAAATCTATATTAAAAGTTAAATTGCAACAATGATTGTTCGTTTTGTACAGCTTCAAAATAAGAAAACTTTATTAAAAGGCTAAATGCCAACCACTATTTCACGGTCGTCACTGTCCCAAACTACAAAAATTCTTTTCAAAGGTTAAAATGTCAACAGACCGTATTGCGATCGCTTTACAATGATAATCCGCGAGGAATTCTCAAGAAAGAGTCCCTTTTCCCGGTATTTAAATAGCAGCCATCCATCGTAACCTGGCAATTCTCATAGGCTTGGCGATAAATCAGCATCCTACTCAGGGGCGTATCCAAGGGGGGGGGGTTTATAGGGTTCAACCCCCCCCCCCCCCCGAAATAAAATTGCTTTTGATTTTTTTAAAAAAATAAGAGTCTGCACTTTTTTAAAAGGTTCATTTATTAAATATTATGACAAATTTGCTTTATTTTACAATACAAAACGACGTTTTCCTTCTGATTTTGAAAATCGATCTATGACATCATCACTGTTTAAACTAATATCTCTATGAATGCTCATCAAGGCCAGGCCATTCAGCCGAGTTTGGCTTGTTGAATTCCTTAAATATGTTTTTAACCTCCTTAAAGTGGAGAAAGTTCTTTCTGGTGTTGCTATTGAAACTGGCAATGTTGCTAAAATTTTAAGAAGTTTATTTATGTTCGGGAAGTAGGACTCATTACACTTGAAATAACCTTCAATAGCCGAGTTCGGTTTATCATTTACCTTTTTCCACTTACACTGCCAAATACAAAATTCAGTATTGAAAGTAGCTGTTTGAGGTAGGATTTTTGCATAAAATGTTATGCAATGTTGCAGAGCCTCCGGACTAGCTTCTAAGCATCTGCTAGGAATCAGTTGCTGTAATGCTGAAATTAAATTTTTATGCTTTGTAAATCGGTCACAAAGCTGGACCTTCACATGATCTAAAAACGGTATGTAGAGATTCAACTTGTAATATTCTTCACAATTTTCAGATGGGATATTTTCTCTTTGTGTCTGTTTTCTAGCTAATCTTGGAAAATCCATTACTCCACCGTTTTGAAGCACCAATGAAGAAGCTGTTTCAAACATAGTTTTAAAGTCTTTATCTGCATCTTTGCGGAATTTGTCGAGAACTTCAAGAACATTGTCAACATAGTCGCATGCTTCTGACAGATCGGCATTGACCTCTTGCAGAGCTTTACATAGTGACAGTGTGCAAGCAAAAATCTTCTCAGTTACAAACAGAGACAACACAAATTTACTGCTTCGTATGGTGCACAACAGTTGGTATGCATTTTTAGCAGTCTCAGCATTTCCTGAAATTTCCAACTTTTCTAGGGAAAGTATTACTGCTGGGTAAAGCTCCTTAAACCGAATAATGCTTTCATGTTTGAGGACCCAGCGGGTCTCGCAGAAACGTAGCAGTGTGGTTTTTTCAGACAGAGGAAATGTATCATTTATAGAATATTTCAAAACTTGAGTACGTTGTGCAGATTGGTGGAAAAAGGTTGCAACTGTTTGAAGTGTACCTAAAAAGTTCCTAATTAAAGGTAAAGTACATGAATTACTTAAGGCAAGGTTCAATGTGTGAGCACTACAGTGAACATAGAGTGCCATGGGATGATCTTCTTGTATAAAGGCTTTGGCCCCATGCAAATAACCACTCATTGCAGAAGCACCATCATATCCTTGCCCCACCAGAAATTCACAATTTATGTTATTACTTTTCAAGGAAGAAAGAATAAGATTGGCTAAGCCTTTACCAGTAAGATCAACAGCAGGCACAAATTTCAAAAAGTCTTCCCTAATGCCACCCTTTTCTTCATCCACATATCGTAAACATATTGAAGCTTGTTCTATGTGTGAAATGTCTGTCGTTTCATCTGCCATGACTGTGAAACACTTTGCATCATTAACTTTTCTAACAATTTCATCTTGGATAATATTACCACAAATCTGAATGAACTGATTTTGAATCAATGGACTTGTATATTGGGCATTTCCAGAACCTGATTCCAGATGTTTTTTGAGCACTGAATCCCCAGAAGAAACTCTGAATCTCAGTAGAGCACGGAAATTCCCATCATTAGCATTGCTGCAACTCTCACTCGTTACTTTTCCAAAATCATGATTCCCTCTTAGAGCTAATTCTTGTCTTCCACAAAGTATAATGGTTTCTACAACAGATCGTAATTTTTCTCTGTTATCTGCTACTTGGCGAGCACGTTCAGTAGAGAGTTGGTCGACAATTTTTTTAGTCTTCCCGTCAGCTACTGATAGAAAATCCTCTGCTTGTTGCCAGCATTTTTTGTGGTATGTGGTTTCAGCATGTTTCGAAAAATCCTCAAGTGCATTCTTCCAATTAGTGTAGGCTTTAGTTACTAAGGCACCAAGGTGCTGATGGCTTCCCTTACCAGCTTCTTCAAAAGAGAACAAAACACAAACTTTACACAGGGCTCCTTCTAATTTTTCAGAATACACCAGCCAAGAAAATCTTTGCTGCCAAGACCTTTGGAACTTTAAATTTCTATTTTTGGATGTTGGAAAAGAATATGAAGGAGGGGGGACCCAAGGGTTTTTCAGTAGCATTTCTTTCTTTAAGCCATCAATGCTTGTCTTGATATAGCAGCCTAAATCATTTTCAATTCCAATCTGTTTGGGAGGAGTACTAATTTTTGGATCAATAGCAATGTCCGTCGCAATCTCAGGCCTCTGAATTCCACTCCGATTCAATTCTGAATCATCTTTAGGCTTTTTACTAAAAAAAGTCTCAATAGAAAAGTGTCGCTTCATTGCTATAAAATATAAACACTAGTGCACACTTCAAAGAAAACAACAAATAGAACGGAGTTAAACTGTCTTATGCGAAATGTGTCGACTTTTTTTGTTTATTTGGGAACGTTAGCGCCTGCAACTGCCTATTTCCGTCCTTATGTAAGAGACTTAACGCCGCCGAAATAAAACTCGTTATATATTATAGGTTGGCGCCATCTAGTGACTATTTAACAAACTATTATTTGTTACTTTAAAAAAATTGTTCCTTTATTTTAGTCTTGTTTTTAACTTTACCCTCTTATCCAATTTTTTTAATTGATTTTTTTTAAAATCACCCTGTCCTCAATCCAAACCCCCCCCCGAATCAAAAGTCTGGTTACGGCCCTGATCCTACTCACTAAATGGATCCATTTATATTCGCAAAGAGACGTTTTCTTCTGGAACTTGCGCATTTCTGCTATGCTGTGTATAGTGGATATGCGAAAAATAAGAGTGTTTCGCGTTTCAACGCGTGAAAGGAGTAAAGTGTTGCGTTCAGGGAGGTCTCCGGATGGCATGATCTTTCAAAAAAGCATTGTGATGTATTTGTTTTTTTTTCTTTTGGTGAATTGTTAGGGTTATTATATTTGGCGAATGTAGCGTTTTGATTGTGGAATTCCTCAACTTATGTTTTTTTCTTTTTTTGAACGTTAGATTAATTTATTCTTAAATCATATTACTAACTTTCCCATTAATCAACCTCCTGTTGAACAAATTCGGAACACATTTAGTTCGCATTCATGAAAATCGTGTTTTGCTAGTGTTCTATCTCCCTTTAGGACTGGCCGTCTGATGGCACTGATTTAAGTTTATGAGAACTAATTTTTATCTCCCAAGTTGCTTAGAACATCGATGCCAGAAACTATTTCAAAACCACGTCATTTTTTAAAAAATAAAAGATTGGTACAAGTCACCTGCTTCGGTAGTAATATATTTTTAATAAGCTTGAGCAACACGATTGTGATAGCTCGGTTATAAAGGAGTATGTGTCTCTTTGCAGGGTTCAAAAAATGCGTTCAAAAAGTGGTCTCGAGATGGCATGAGATTTCAAAAAAGAATTGTGATGTATTTATTTTGGAAATTTTTTCTTAGGGTAGGCGAGTACCCAAAATTCTAAAATTTTTACTATTGCTTTAATATTTTCCAAATTTGGCATAGTGATTTCAAATATAATGAACAATGTCTTTTGGGCAATTTTTTTTATTTAAATATAATTGATTCGTTTTAAACGGTGCTTTTCAACTAAAATAAGGGATTTACGCTAGCAATTCTAGCATAAAAAGTTTTACATGAAATTACCTGAAATTTTTTACAGATGCTATTTCAATATATATTTGTGCCATGAAATTCTAACATCTTGGTGTAAGAATAAAAAGTTTTTTTTTTTTTTTTAAATTTCCAAGTGTAAGTTAATCGAAAAAAATCCTTTTTTGTGGTTAATTTATAACATTTCTCTTAATAACTCCTTTTCTTGTAATTCGTATGTAACTCTAGAGGGTCATTGCATGCATCAGTTCAAAGCGAAGAATTTAACACATACTAATTAATGTTTATAGGATGAAAATTCAATGTGGTAGACTTGTTAGCGTAAACCTCTTTTTTTTAGTAGAAACACACCGTTCAAAATAAATAAATTATATGGTTCTTCTAAAATATTGGTTTCGTCTTCGCTTGCCGCCATTTTCTTCAGAAAGCTGGAAGGGTCACCAATGTTCTCCTGCTATGGTACCCGATCAGTTCCAGTACGAACTATTTGACTCTAGAGCTCACAGTGGCATTTCAGAACAGAAGTTTATACTTTAGAATTTTAGAAGTCTGATATACTTCAGGGAAAAAATAAATAAAGTTCAAATAAATTTAAAATCGACTGGATTTATTTTTAAAAAAAGAAGCAGCCGCGACAACAGTCGGGCGTGGCATTTGTAGTTTAGAAAACATCGTACTGTTGCCAGATCTAAAAATTTACATTCAGTTAATATATTATTTGAATACAAAATAATCAATAATTATTCATAAAATATTTAAAATGATATTTCAATAAATATTAAAGTAAATAATGCACTGGAATTTTAGATTAGTTTCAATTTATTTACTTTTAATAATATTCTATTTGAGCTATTACCGACCCTTGGACATTTTCATTGACTGCCATCTATTAGCAATTATTAGAACTAATTGTTCCCAACAAGGGTACAGCATTCACTTCCATATAGGATAATAGGTCTGATTAAATTTTTGTAAATGCTAAACTTGATGTTTACAGAAATAAATTTATACTTAAATTTGTTTCTGAGGCCATAAAAACTTCTATTAGCCATGAAGATTATATTATTTATTTCAATTTTTAGATCATTGCTTCTTGAGATCAGAGTTCCCAGGTGATAAACTGTTTTACAGTTTCAAAGAATTAGTGCCGCTTTAAGTTGAGAGGAGGGTATTTGTCCAAGTTCAAATCTCTACAGAAAACAATCAAAAATTCCAACTGCTCAATAACTTGCCTTGCACAAACTTTACATGAAAGCCAAAGATTTTATGCGATTCGCAACATTTTGTGGGGCTCAAGTTGGAAAAAAATCCAGATTTTTTTTGCCCTCCTAGATATTTTTGTTGTTTGCAAATTCTCATTTCGATGCGCTAAATTTATGAAAGTATGAAAGTTGGGTCTCTAAAGTCATAGCTTACTAACAAAAAATGAATATTTAAAATCGGATGGATAGAAACGATTTTGGAAGGGGGGTACGGACAGACGGACGGACGGGCATCGACCGCATGTCAATACCTATTTTTTTATTTATTTTTTAATTCTTAGAATTTAAAAAAAAAGTAGGCTAAATTAAGAAACCTCCTCTTCACGTAAGGAGTAAAAAAAGTGACAATATCTGATATGTTTGAAAAGTTAAAACATTCTATTTTATATTTGCACGATGTTTATAGCTCAGTTGGAAAGGTTCATAATTCTTAGACATTTGTTTAGCATAGATTGCAAGGACATTTTTGAAACAATGCTCCATACAATATTCGTGTATTGAGTTGAATTTCTTGCAGCAACTAGATACCTCGTAATTTTGGAATAGATGAAAACAACTCAAGCAAGCAGACCTGTGTCCGCATTTACTATCACTTTTATTTGGTCATTACCTGATTTTCCTCTTGAAAGATTAAATTTTATGTAAACGCCGCTAAAGAAGTTACGGCTGACTGCCTCAAGAATTACACTACAATCTGAATACTACAGACTGTGCTTGAAAAAAAAAACAGCCATAGGATTTTATTTCAACGTTTGTAAATTCAAATATAAATTTTATTAATATTTATTTGAAATCAAAAGTGATATTTTTAAAAATATTTTTTTTTAACTCTTGCAATAAAAAAGATTAACTTAATCGCAAACGTGAGTAATCATCATTTCCTTTACATGCATAAATTTTTCAAATAAAATAATTTCATCATTTAATGTGGCGCAAATTTGAAATCACAGTAAACCTTTATTAATAAAGTTATAATATCAATAACAATTCTACGATGACTTTGATTGAAATTAAAAATCTTGTTTTATAGACACGCGATAGATTTAACTTATGGTGAAAAATACTTCTACTAATGTTTGTTTTTTTGTGGGAAAACTTTTGTTCATAAGAATTGGTGGTTACGCTCCTACTACCCGAATTCCGAGTACCCGAATATCATAATCCTACTCTGCCCATTCAAATGAGTTGGCAGGTGTGAAAATTGGATGCACTGACCAGCTGAAATGAAAATCTACTATGTAGCATTGGTTGCCAAGATTTGGCGACAATTCCCACTTGGTGATAATCACAATTAACATAAACTTTTTCTTACCCAAATTTTATAAGTATATGAGGGGTCAACCCACAGGCGGAGATGGGGGGGGGGAGGTTAGAATAGATAGGGGTGATTCTTTAGAAATGCCATTCCCTGGTAAAGGTGTGTCTGACTTATCAATCATTTAGTCTCTCGCACACTTGCAACTTTGTGTGCGCGACTAACCCTCACTAGCAGTGATTTCATCGACTGAAAAATCTTTTGCTTAATTCAGGGCGTTCCAAAGAGACCACCAGATTTCAAAAATTAATAACTCAAGGGAGGGTAACGTTTAAAAAAAATCCCTGCTGGATATTAGTAAGAATTTCTTCAACAAATTCATATAAGTTATTTATGCAACAAGTGTGAAATGTAATACTTTTTGAAACGAGTGGATTTTATTTCACGAGCGAGGCACGATCGCGTGACATAATGACACGTGTTTTAAAAGCTTACTTTTCACAAGCGATGCATACTTGTAAGCATTGCTTGTGAAGAGTAAAAAAGCTTGTAAAAATTGTTTTATAAATATGTAAAAAAATACCTTTAGTATAAAAAAAATTTTCACACACATTAATATCATTAAATAAAAGTACATCGATAAATCTCTGGATTTTATGACTATTATGAAATAAAAATTTTACTTTAAATGTTGGCATCTTATGAAAATAGTGATAAAAAGTAATTTTTTTCACTGCTTTTGGGTGAAAAAAAGTACTTTTTGTCACTGTTTCAAAAAGTTTGATTTTATGCACGCGTCTGATATCGAAATTATAATGTAAAAGTCGGATTTTTTTCACGCAATTGTAAAAATAACTATTTTATAATTGCGTGAAAAAAAATCGGACTTTTACACTATAATTTTAATATCAGACGCGTGCGTAAAGTTATACTTTTTAGAAACTGTGATGCAAAATTACTTTTTTTCATCCAAAAGCAGTGCAACAAAGTACTTTTTTTTCACTCATTTTATATGATGCCAACATTTCAAGTAAAACTTTTGGAATTTTGCCGATCGTATTAATTCCTATTGGCTGAATGGCGCATTTCCCTTTTCTGTAACCAACAAAAAACCTTTTGTGAGCCGTTTCAGGCTTTCGAAGGGAAGCGTATTTTTTACAAATGCCAACTGTGTTTGTGTTTCCTATATTTCCGTGAAAACAAAACTTCTTGGAGTATCATTTTTTGTATTATTTAGGTGTACAATCCATAGATTTTCTTGATCTTCGATATTATCAACTTCCATTTTACATAGTTCATCTCTTCTACACGCGCCAAATATTCCAAAAATTGCGACACCAACTTTCTGCAGTAAAAATTCTTCGTCTGGGGCATCGTTTAGGAATGTTGAAATTTGATTTTCAGAAATAATTTTAGATTTCTTCGGCCTATACCCAACGGAATTTTTCTTAAGAAACGCTAATAGCAACGGAAATTTCTTTATGTCTATGTTTTGCTTTACTAGAATGTTTGTACGGAGCATGGAGAATTCTGACCAAATCATCGAGGAATTTTTTTTGCTTCGATTTTTCAGAAAAGTAGGCGAGCATTATTTTTTCATTGCACATATTTTCCACTTTTTTACATACGCACCAATGTCAAAACTTTTCGTACGCCTTTTCATAAACATTTTCTTGATTTTTCCGGAAGCATATTTAATGTAACATCATTGACTGCTACTTCTATATCTTCTGGAAGCTCAAAATTCATATCAGTCGCCATGTTTAAATATTTTACTTTAAACTAAAAATAAGTTTTCCTTTTGTAGTTCCAGAGATTTATCGATACCGATCTCCTTTACGTAAAAAAAAATTAGCACGTGAATTATTTTTGAACCAATGAGATTTGATTTTTTTTCCACGTAATTAGACGCTTATCACGCTCATCGAACTTCGAGTTCATTGGTTGTTTTCTTTGACAAAATGTTGAAACACGCTTATTGGTTTTTTAAAGCGTCACGCGCTCCGAACTGCGAGTTCATTGGTTGTTTTCTTTGACATCTCTTCTGATGGAAGCTCAAAATTCATTTTAGTCTAATTAGCACGTGAATTATTTTTAACCAATAAGAATGGATTTTTTTCACGCAATTATAAAAAATAGTGTATGGAACACGTGCGAAAAGTAAACTTTTTAAAACACGTGTCATTATTTCACTCGCTCGTACCTCGCTCGTGAAATAAATGCCACTAGTTTTAAAAAGTGTTACTTTTCACACTTGTTGCATAAATAACTATTATGCAACTAGTGCGAAAAATAACGCTTTTTAAAACTAGTGGATTTTATTTCACGAGCGAGTGAAATAATGACACGTGTTTTAAAAATTTTTACTTTTCGCACGGGTTTCATACACTATTTTTTTTATAATTGTGCGAAAAAATCAAATATCATTGGTTCAAAACTAATTCACGTGCTAATTTTTTCGATAAATCTCTGGAACTACAAAAGGCAACTTATTTTTTAGTTTAAAGTCAAATATTTGAACATTGATATTGATACAAATTTTGAGCTTCCGGGAGACAACTTTTCATACGCCTTTTCGTCAGGGCCTGATTTCCGGTAGGGTAAACGGGGCACGTGCACAGGGCCTCCACTTTAATGGGGCCCCCAAATTTTCTTCATGAACATTTATGCTCAATACAACTGCCCCACACTTTTTAATCTGAAGTAAACAAAAAAATTAAATTCACCAACAAAAGTTCACAATGAAATTGTGATTAAACTATGAATTAACCAATTCACAAAAATAGTTATTTTGGGGGGGATTAAGCATGCTTTTCAATATAATTACTTCGGCTATTTTATGGTAAACACTCAGGGATAGGAAAATAAACGCAAATATTTAAACGCGGTATGTTTTGGGGCCCGCAAAAATTTGCTCGTACCCTGGGCCCCTAAAATTGTAAGTCGGGCCCTGCTTTTCGTAATTTTATTTTTATTTTTCCGGGAGTATATTTGAAGAAACATCAGTAGCTGCTATTTCTATCTTTTATGGAAGCTCAAAATTAGCATCAGTATCCATGTTCAAATGTTTTAACTTAAACTAAAAAATAAGTTTGCCTTTTGTAGTCCCAGATATTTTCGATTCCGATCTTCTTTAGGTAAAAAAATTAGCACGTGAATTATTTTTGAACCAATGCGATTTAATTTTTTCAAGGAAAATTTACTTGAAATGTTGGCATCTTAAACGAGTGAAAAAAAAATACTTTTTTTTCACTGCTTTTGGGTGAAAAAATAGATATTTATGCAACTAGTGCGAAAAGTAATGCTTTTTAAAACAAGTGGATTTTATTTCACGAGCGAGGTACGAGCGAGTGAAATAAAGACACGTGTTTTAAAAAGTTTACTTTTCGCACGTGTTTCATACACTATTTTTTATAATTGCGTGAAAAAAATCAAATCTCATTGGTTCAAAAATAATTCACGTGCTAATTAGACTAAAATAGACTAAGAGATGTCAAAGAAAACAACCAATGATCTCACAGTTCGGAGCGCGTGACGCTATAAAAAACCAATAAGCGTGTTTCAACATTTTGTCAAAGAAAGCAACCAATGAACTCGCAGTTCGAAGGGCGTGACTTAAGAAATATTCCCATCGCGAGAAAAAAAAATTCATTGATTCAAAAATAATTCACGCGCATAATATTTTTAAATACAGCAGATCGATAAATCTTTGGATTTTATGAGTATTATCAAATCGAAATTTTACTTGAAATGTTGGCATCTTATAAAAAGAGTGCGACAAAGTCTTTTTTTCACTGCTTTTGGGTGAAAAAAAGTACTTTTTTTCACTGTTTCAAAAAGTCTAGCTTTGTGCACGCGTCTGATATTGAAATTATAATGTAAAAGTCGGCTTTTTTTCACGCAATTATAAAATAGATATTTATGCAACTAGTGCGAAAAGTAATGCTTTTTAAAACAAGTGGATTTTATTTCACGAGCGAGGTACGAGCGAGTGAAATAAAGACACGTGTTTTAAAAAGTTTACTTTTCGCACGTGTTTCATACACTATTTTTTATAATTGCGTGAAAAAATCAAATCTCATTGGTTCAAAAATAATTCACGTGCTAATTAGATTAAAATAGACTAAGAGATGTCAAGGAAAACAACCAATGATCTCGCAGTTCGGAGCGCGTGACGCTATAAAAAACCAATAAGCGTGTTTCAACATTTTGTCAAAGAAAGCAACCAATGAACTCGCAGTTCGAAGGGCGTGACTTAAGAAATATTCCCATCGCGAGAAAAAAAAATTCATTGATTCAAAAATAATTCACGCGCATAATATTTTTAAATACAGCAGATCGATAAATCTTTGATTTTATGAGTATTATCAAATCGAAATTTACTTGAAATGATGGCATGGCATTAAAAAAAGAGTGCGACAAAGTCTTTTTTTCAGTGCTTTGGGGTGAAAAAAAGTAATTTTTTTTCCAAAAAGTCTAGCTTTGTGACGCGTCTGATATTGAAATTATAATGTAAAAGTCGACTTTTTTTCACGCAATTATAAAAAGTAATTTTTTTTATCACTGTGAATCGATCGTATATTTTTTAATATCGATATATAATCATATATAATGTATGTTTTGCTTGATTAAAATGTTTGTACGGAGCATGGACAATTCCGACCAAAGCGTGGAGGATTTTTGTTTCGATTTTTCAGAAAAGGATTTTTGTTTCGATTTTTTAGATAAGTGCGCCAACATTATTTTTTCATTACATATATTTTCTACTTTTTTTGACATACCCACCAATATCGAAACTTTTCATACGCCTATTCGTAAATTTTTCTGGATTTTTCCTGAAGCATATTTGAAGTAACATCATTAGCTGCTATTTCTATCTCTTCGGGAAGCTCAAAATTCGTATCAGTATCCATGTTCAACTGTTTAAATTTAAACTAAAAAATAAGTTTGCTTTTTTGCTGTTCCAGAGATTTTATCGATGCCGATCTTCTTTACGTAAAAAAGTTAGCATTAGAATTATTGTTGAACCAATGATATTTGATTTGTTTCACGTAATTATAAGAAATAATGTATGAAACACGTGTGAAAAGTAAATATTTTAAAACACGTGTCATTATTTCACTCGCTCTTGCCTTGCTCGTGAAATAAAATTCACTAGTTTTAAAAAGTGGTACTTTTCACACTTATTGCATAAATCATGAATTTTTCACATTACTTCAGAAAGTTATGATTTCACTTTTTTTCCATCCCAAAAATCTTTCTTAGAATCCATTGCAAAGGTTTGCATAAATGTATATAAAAAACATAATTAAGAAACTGTAGGGGAAGATGTTGTACCTCTGACCATATTGTTCCTTTGGCCACCTAGCCCCTAGGATTTGGGGGCCCTGTAGTAATATTTTCTAAAAATTAGTCTTTTTAGTATATAGTGATTCCACTGGAGGGCTTCTGTACCCTAATGTGGATTATTCAAGCCAAAGAGGATTCGTATGAAATATAAAAATCCATTTCCATCCTAAAAATGTAACTATTTTGTTCCTAAGTTTTTGGCTAATAAAATTTGTTGTGTTATGTTTTTGTTGGTCGATATCATTTGACATAGTAGCTAAACGCTTCAGAAAATATGATACAGCTTTCGAATATCGTAATTCTAATCCTTAAACTGTAGCATGCTTTTTAATTTGTAATGTCATGGTGTTGTACCTCTGACCACCATCAGTTGTTGCTCCTTTGACCAGGTCAAAGGTACAACACTCCTAAGTAAATTTCTCTACATTTCAACTTCGATTTGTTACTGTTACAACATTCGTAAAATTAATTAATACATATTTTTATATAAGCCCATAAGGAATAGAAAATGCATATAAATTTTAAACCTCTGAGAGGGATAAGAGAATTAGCTGAATTATAAACTTGTTTTCACTGCATCAGATTTAAATTAAAAATTTTAAATGAAAAATTATTTTCTTAAATTACAACATATTTATGTAGTAGAGGGTTGATAAATCGCCCCACTGTGCTTTAAATTTTTAAATTAAACCAAAATTATTAAATTTATATATTTTTAAAAAATATATGAGTTGGTGAAAAAAACCTGACAGTCAGATGACGGCTTAAAAATATATTCTACTTAAGAAAATTCAAAATATAATAAAATGTCACTACCATCTATCATTCTATACATCGTTCCTATATTTCTTGACTATTCTATTCTAAAGAATATTTATTATTTTTTCTAGTGGATAGGAATATGAATAAATAAGGTGAATAAAATTATATAATTAAAATTTTGTTAACCTAAACTATCCTGTTCTTAATTATCTTCAATCTCTGTAAAATGTTCCCTGAATTTCAAAGATCTATAAACTGGTCAAAGGTACAACAACCCCCCAACAGTACCCCCTACCCGGATCCCTTTTTTTTCTTTAGAAAGTTTCAACGGTCAGTTGGTCAAACAAAAGAAATACCAAGTCCCCCTCCCAAAACTACAGATACTATCTTTTGTCAATATCCCATACATGTCCATCCCATATACAAATTCCTTTCAGGGGACGGATAAATATGTAGCCGCTGATGTGATTCAGGGCTAATACTTGGCGTCGATTGATGGCGATCTTTTGGTACAGTAAACCTATTCCAACTGTCATAATTTTCTACAAGTCATCTATCTTGACGCGCCTTCTGTCACATTTATAGGGGAAAAAGAGGTTTCGGGTACTCGGAATTCGGGGTCTAGGGGAGTCACGGAATTGGTCACGAAAAATTAAATTGCTAAAAACAGCTAAGGTTTTCATCCACATTCCGTCCAGCTAAGGTTTATGAGGTTTCTATCATGCGAGTGTGATATGCGAGTGAGCCAATACCACCTAGATTAGAAGTCCGAAGAACTAAGCAACACAACGTCACACTAGAGGACCAATTTCGATTTGTTGACCAATAACGTCGTATCTTAAGATGAATTCGCATCTTGATTCATCTTATCTTAAAAATTTATTCAAATACAAGATCTAGTCACGATTAATCATTGGTCAAAACCTCAAAATCGGTCCACTAATATGACGTCAAGCATTTAGTTCGCCGGTATTATAATCTAGGTGGTATCGAGTGAGCCCGGGTTCGATTCCAAGATAATTCATGGATATTTGTAATGTCCTGAGTACATGCGGAGTACGTCGTTAAATCTGTGCTATGAGTGGTCACAGCGCAGAACCTATGGTGTCGGTTGGTAGGTTAGGTTGTTCGTAGAAAAATGCTCCTACTCTCCCGGAATGTGCCTAAATTGAGGAGTCATCTTTGGAGCAGAAGTCAGGCTTCCAACCCTCATTGGTGCTCAAAGCCTTGTGTAAATGGAAGCTATTGACGCCCTCCATCTTTTCAGAATATGCTCTGGAGGCTTATTAAAACAACATAAATTAAAAAATATTGATCTTTTAAATGTTTACAACCACATGTTTGTGGACCTTACATTTTTAAATGAGAAAAATACCACCTGAATCACAAAATGCATACCAAACAAGTTTAAGGTAGTTTTAGTTTGAAAATTTGAAATTTCGCCATTGAATTTAAAACGCCAATAGTCATCCCACAGACATAATTAGTCCACATACAGTAAAAAAATCCACTAAAAGTCATCAAAATACCGACAGCAAGCTTACCGTTCAAATTAGCCTTGATCCTACCTAGTTTTTAAAAGAGAAAAAATCACTAAATTCGCCATCAGGTCCTCCGAAATAAGTCAAAATGTAGTAGTTTTTATGGACATTAGGATTCATTAAAGTTTCAAAATTAAGAAATTATTTTTTAAGTTGAAAAAGACAAATAAAAATTGGCAATTGTAAACAGTATTTTTTAAAATTTAAAAAATCCATCAACATTTAACTTGCTGGCAAGGTTTTTACCCTATTCCCCGATCTATTGTAGGAAGAAACCTATTTCCTATAATAATTTTCTTATAAGAATTTTCCCTACATTAATTGTTTAGGAAAATGGTTTTCACTTGTCTTAGATCTTATTTAAATAATAAACTTAAGTAATAAGTGTTTATTTTCAGAGGGATTTTTTTTTTTTTTTTGCCAAAAGTCGGTGACGAGTTACAACCGCCACACCATTGAGAACTTAATAAATAATTCTGCCTTGGGTTGGCAAACTGCACTTTCTACAGCAATAAACTGAAGAGTGTTTGTGATGAAATAATTAGCCGTTGATGCTATTTCTTATTCTCTTAAAATATTGTCAGCTGAATCAAAATAAACTTGTAAGAAAAACCTCCCAAGATTTTGAGCGATTCACAACATTTTGTGATTTTGAGCGATTCACATCATTGTTATGTGAATTTCCCTATTTTCCTGAAATTCACAACATTTTGAGAGACTCATATTGGAAAAAATCAATTAAAAAAAATTCTATATATTTTTATGGTTACGTGAAAAATGTTAGTAAATGTATCTTCCACAGACGTAAGTAGCTTCTTGCATTTAAAATAGGCTCATAGATATATTTAATGACACACTTGCATGCTTAATCAAGTGTACTTGGCTAAGCAATATAAGCTATACTTTTGGCTATAGCAAGCAACAAAGCACTGTGGTGACATCCAGCATGGTATTAGTAAAAAAAAAGCCTTATCATTCTGTTTTCCTTAAAGGTCTTGATTTATGCTATCAGATTCTGGCTTACCCATTGGTAAGGCTTCTGCAATGGTAACCCAGTTGGTAAGGCGTTTGCAATGCAAGGGGTACGTTCCAGGTTCGGGCATTACCAAAATAACTACTGATCAATAACATACTATGAACCCAGCCGTTTCGAACTAAAAGATTTTACTCTTTTTTTGCGGATTGAAATGAAATATTTGAAATCATCATTATTTTTCTCAACAAGGGAACTACTTTATTGCTATTTACGAGATTTCGTACCTTATCCCTAAAGAAATAAAAACATTATTAACAGTACCACGTACAAACCGACATACATACAACCACAAGACAAGAGAATCTAAACTGACTGCGCATTTACGTAGGTGAAGTGAGGCGAAAAGTCTGCCACCGGCCCCCCTGGCGTAGTAACGAATAATCTGGTAATCTAGTAGGGGCGCTACAAGTAGTCGTTCGTTTTTGCCTGGCTGCCTGTTTTTTAGCTCTTTAGAGCTTTAACGTCAGCTAATAACGCCTCGTAAATTTAAAACCCCAAGTCCAGTGAGGAAATTTTGTTACGTTTTGCCTAGTTTGGAACGTTTTTTCTAACTGCTTATTTTTTACCGTCCCAAAAGTGGATTTTAACACAGCTATAGAACGTTATTGTAAACTCGTGTGCTTTTCTTAATAAGACTGTGCGGCACTAGACCAGCGGTTCTAAATTACGAGGCGTTACTGACTGTGTAAAAAGCTCAGAATGGAGGCTAGAAATAGGCAGCCAGAAACCATTATATTATTGGGCTTGTTTTTGGGATCTGGCAAGAGCTGCCGGGCGGCCCTAAAAGTTTGCACTTTTCTCGAATTACTTTTTTTTTATCGAAATTGAGTTTTCTAAGAATAATTTAATTTAGTTGTTATATTTTAAAATTACAACTTCTTGCTGTGCTGTAGGTTGTTTTTAATAACTTTAACAAGGGAAAACTTGCATCAAAAGAAGTTGGAATAATTGGTTTAAATATATAACGACTATAATATTCTTAGATATTTCTATTTGGAATACCAAAAGCAAATAGAATGCAAAATGTGAATTCAATTCGAGAAAAATGAAAACAAGACTGTGGGAGCTGTTGCTTAGTCTCCCACGGTGAAACAAGCCTTGTTATTTAATTTACAAAGTGAATATATTTTTATTTATTTATATATATACTGAAATATTATGATACTGATAATGTCACTATGATAACACAGTCTAAAATATATTTACATATTTACACATATGATAAAAAATTATAAATATCAATTTCAGAGCATATAAGACTACTATATATATATATATATATATATATATATAGTTTATATATATATAGACAATATATTATATAAATAGATATATATATAATATAATATTAATTATATTATATATTAAGATATATATATATGATATATATAAATAGTCTATAGTATTTATACTACTAAATATATAACTATATATATAGACTCTAATATATTTATATATATTAATATAAAGATTAATATATATATATATATATATATATCTATATATATATATATATATTATTAAGTTAATATATATATATATATAATATATATAGTAGGAGTATATGTATCATATATAGATATATAGAGACCTAATATATACTAATTAGGAGTGGTCCTCCCCCCCCCTAAAATTGAATCTTCGATTTTTGAACGAGCCCCCAAAAAACCCCCCTCAAATTGTTTAATCATATGAAAAAATAATTCCTGTCAAAATTTTAGCCAAATCAATTAGTAATACAACACGTGCCCCCACTGGGGCTTAATATAAGTTTTTGAAAAACGAAAAGTTCAGCAAAATTTTAGGGGTGTATTTTAAATAATTCCATTATACAATCAATATCTATGCGATAATAAGAAAACATACTCAATTCAAATGTTGTGAGATTATAAAAAAATTTCTTTGTAATTTACCTACTTTTGATCTTTGGAGTAACAGGTTATGAGTTATGGGGAAAAGAACAAGCGACATTTTATGCTCCATGAATTTGTAAAATCCCCCCATTGGCCACACTACGCAAGCGATATCCTTCACAATGGTGGCGACATAAGTAATTATTTAGATAACGTTTTTAGAACTGTTGCGTGTCTAAAAAATTAACTAAAATAAAACTAAAATAACAAAAAGTTACTGATAGCCAGGAGGCGGAGAGATAAGGGGGAGCGAGTAGAGGTGGGCGGCGGGGGGGGGTATTTAATTAAAAAAAACATGTTTAAAATATACCGCCATTTCAAGACCTTTGGCTGTCAGGGCCGATCGCGTGGGTGGGGCAGGGGGGGGGCAATTCACTTTCAAAAATTAATATAGGTTAATTACTGAACTATTTGTGCAGCTAGTAAGCAAATGACACTCCATTAGAAATGTAATTATGTTGCTAACCAGACAAAAAAAACACACCCCCACACACACACCACACACCCAAAACACACCCCCCCCCCCCCCCCCCCCCCCCCCCCCCCACCAACACCCCCACCCCCCCCCCCCCCCCCCCCCCCCCCCCCCCCCCCCCCCCCCCCAAACCCCCACACAAACACAAACTGCTGTTTTGAAATGTACAATATGGGAGAAGGGGTCATTGGTTTATCTTAATATTTTAATTGGTTAATCTTAATATTTTATTAATAATAAAAAGAAAATCTAAAATAGTGAATTTTTTTACAAGGAATTATTAGTATAAGTAAATGTAATAAATTCATTTATGAAAACCAGATAAATTGAAAGAAAAAGAATATTTTTAGAGAATAAATATTATAAAATTTCCCTATACTATTAATATTCCTGTATAAAATATTCCCCCCTTTCTTTTCGAAACTTATTGAAAATACTGGTTTTTTTATTATGACGTTTTCTAGTTTTTCTTAATTTCTCTACAAGTAAGAAACTAATTTAGAATGTAATGATTTGTAACATTGTTCCGGTACTGAACATAAAAAACTGGGTTTTTCATGCCCCCCCCCGATTTCCCATGCACTTTTAACTTACTATATTGTCATTATTGGTATTGCTTTAGTAGTACAGATTTTTTAATAGTGTGATGTGTAATTTTAAGACAGTCCTTGCATGGTCTGTAAAATAAATGGTTTTTTTTTTTGGATTCAGTCCTTTGTAAACTGATAGTTTGAATTCTTCAATTAACTTCACACCTCTTTATGCTGCAAAATTTACGAAGGTTTAAGGATCTTAAAACTTCCTTTTCAGACAATTTTTCAGAATTGAACATTATAAAGGATGTAATGTTTTATAACCATTCATATTGTAGTGTTACTATTTTGCAGGAATAGGAAATACATGTTTTCCTCTAAAATTAGATTCGTTCATCCATTGCAACGAAAAAACACTCGTGTGAATTCAGATTTAATTTAACCATAATTTAAAAATAATTATGAGTAAACAAATCTCCAAATAATAACAATTTGGCACCAGTTACTTGGTTTTTAATTGTAGCAAAAATAAATATTTATTTTCGAGCATAACTCGGTTACGAACGCCCCACCATATCAGTACGTATGCACGAAACTTTATATGAAACATTTAACAAAGGTCCGAAATTCGTTAGAAATTGCTTGTTCTATCAATTAAAAAAAAACCGCATTACGCTTTTTTAGAACGCAACAAATCTTTTTAGCAATTACACTATGGTTTCACATCTTGTTTTCTGTTCTGCCCATTACCATATGTAAGAAATTTTTGATTACTTCAAACTAGAGGCATAACCATTATACAGGGGTTGAAAACATATGTGGAATAAATGTATGGCTCATGGCGTATCGCTTTTGCCATTTCTAAAAAACTTACTCCTTAGCGAAAGTGCCCCCCCCCCCCTCTCTCAACAATATAAACCCAACACACAACACAAATCAAGAACCATAAAAAAACTACGTGACGGCCTGACAGCCAACAAAGTCTTTAATCGTGGTACATTTTAAGTTTTTTTTTGTAATACTTGAATCTGCCCCTTTTATAAATTAAATGTCAGACATAACCAGTTAAAAGTTAATCTGAATAATCACTTTAATGTTGCATCCCTCTGCCCCACCATCACGCGACGGCCCAGACAGCCCACAGTCTTAAAATTACGGCATATTTTTAAATGTGATTTTATTTAAATACTTGAATATGTCCCCCTTTTTTTAGTTGATTTTAGACAGAACGGTTAAATGTTATCTAAATAATTGCTTATGTCGCACCCATTTTGAAGGATATCGTTAGCGTAGTATGGCCATGGGGGGGGGGGGGGGGGGGATTTACAATCTAGTAACATATTCGCTCATTCTTTTCCCCATAACTCATAACCTTTGTTTGTACTCAGAAGATCAAAAGTGTAAATTACAAAGTTGTAGGAAATTTTATAATCTATACACATTTGTATTGAGGTATATGTTTTCTTATTTGGCATAGGTATTGACTTATAATAGAATTATTAAAAAAAACACCCTAAAATTTTGCGTTTTTCAAAACTTTAAGCCACCCTGAAAACAAGGGGGGGGGGGGGGGGGGGGGTTGGGGCACGTGTTATATTACTAATTGATTTGGCTAAAATTTTGCAGGAAATTATTTTTTCATTAATGAATAAACAAATTGAGGGGTGGCCCGTGGCCCGTTCCAAATCGAGATATTGTTATTTTTTGCCATGTTTATAAGGACCACCCCTATTATATATAGATTCCAAAAATCGAAAATTATATATATATTTTTTTGCCCTGTTAAATTAAGGACCACCCTAATAATATATATATATATAATATATTACATATATATATATATATAAATAATATACAATATATAATATATATATATATATATCTATATTATATTGCCATGTTAATTAAAGGACCACCCTAAATATATATATATATATAAGTATATATAATCATAATATATATATAAATATATAATAATATAAAGATATATATATTATATAATATATATATATATATATAAATATATATATAGTGATTATATATATATAAATATATATTTATATTATATATATATATATATATATATATATATCTATATATATGATATATATTATATATATTATATATATATATTTATATTATATATATATATATATATATATATATATATATATCACTTCAATTTTATACTTTTCCAAATATTATTAGAATATGTTTTTCAGCAGAAAGGAATTAGTGATAATGAGGACCGCATCTCAAAATAAACAAGTATGAAGATAAATTTGCAATTAAATTATCAAGTTTTAAAGTTAATAAAGCATTTACAAGTTTTGAATTTGGTGTTTACAAAGCTTTGAAATGGTAAATATAGTAGTTTTTCCTTCAATGGGCTTTTCCTTGTTACAAAAAACATTAAATATTTCCTTTGCTTATTATTCTATAACACAGCCAATTATAGTTTGTATAATATCAGAACATACAAGAAGCTAGAAATAATGTTATTACAAATAAAGTGTCTGATTATAAAATGTTTTTTTTTTTTCTCTAATAAATTAGAGTTTGCTTCTAGAGCAAGTAAAAATAACTCCCCATTCTCTAAATAATCCAATGATTAAGGGGGGTAATGTGAATAATTTAACAGCCTACAAGTTCTTTACGGAAAAAGGCATAATTTCTGAGAAAATGTATCAAAACATATGTTTAATCATTAGTAAATGTATTGTTGGCACTTTTGTGATCACAAACTTATACAATATAAGAAAACAAATGCAAAATAATTATTTTTTAAACTAAGTACCTAGCAAAAAGTAAGTGAGATATATTTTAAAATAATAACCAAATAAAAAATAACTACCACATCCAAAAAAAAGTCAACTAAAAAACATAGGTTAACAACATCATCAATTCTAGAAGAACATCATAAAACCAAAATATCTTTTAAGTATTTTTTTTATATTCAGCTTAGTAATATAAAGCAAAATTTTATTCGTAGGTTCTGTATGAATTTTTTTTTACTCAGAGTAATCTATTTAAAAATAAACTTATATATAGGGAGAGGCATGCAAGTAATTTTTTTACAATTCAAGGAATAATTGGCGAAGTAGAGTGCACTTGAGTAGGGCTCAGTTCCCAACAAATCAGCCATGTAGTTAATTGGGCCCTTTGGAGACTGGAGGTTTCATGGAACGAGTTTTCACACAAATAAGCTCAACTATTTATTCATCCTATGAAAGAAAAAAAGCTTTTTTAAACACAACACATCAAAATTATGAATAAAAATCGACAAATTTTTTAAAATGCTCTAAAGCGAAGCGATTAATTTACAATATATATACTGTTTAGACCTTAAATTTTAATAGCCAATATATCAAATTATTTTTTTAGTGAAATGAAATAGTAAGTTTTTGAATCTCAAAAAGTGCTTATTGTATGGAAATATCAGACTCTAAACTAAAAAATACAGCTAAACAAGATTTAAAAAAAATTTAAAGAATAATTAGGTACTAAAAACAAACGTAACATTTGACATAAATTAAAAAGTAAACAATTTAATGAAATTTATCTAATGATTTTTGGAAACTGTAAATTTATACCTGCCTAAATAATGTATTATTATGGGAGTAGAAAATTCTACCAATTCCTTCCTTGGTGGTAACTGGTCCATTCATATTAATATATTTAGAAGGGATCATTAGGGAGCACCTGAGTAGGCACCCAACACAACCATATTGCATCTATCATATTTAATGTGCACTCCCTCTACAACCGTTACATTCAATGAACATTTTAAGCTGCTACGGGGCCGTTTATAGGGTCATCAGGTTATTTTGTTCAAAACATAGTTTTAAAACTAACAACAATCATATTTTAACTCTACATATATCTTTTAACTTATTTAATTAAAGTTACAACGAAAAAAAAGTGCAACTCATTTAGTAGTTAATAACGTTTACTAACTTTTAAATAAAAAATAATTACCGAAGACTAAAAAAAACCAGATGCTTTTAGGTATGTTAAGCTACATATATCAATACTTTTCAATACGAAAATGACCAATCCTTCTTAAGTGATCGAGGCATTTAGCGCTGATGAAAGAAAAACTTAACAAGAAAATTTGAATAAATTAAAATATTTAAAACACTTACCTATCAATATCCTTGGGGAACATAAAATAATTTCATTAAATAAATAAAAAAAATATGTGTTTTGACGAGCAAGAAGAACGCAACAAAAACAATTTTTCTCCAGGCCTCTCTCTCGAGTCGCAATTTTCTTCTTCTCCGCAATCCATTTCAAAAGTAGCGCGCAAGCGCGCATTCATTTATCCAAGTTTGAGCATAATTGGTGCACCTTGGAGTCGCGCGCAGTTTTAACCAGTGACGTGATCATTAGTTCGAAATTAATCTGCTTGGGTGGCTGGCGACGTCACTACTCTCAAAAAAAATTCCATGGAATGTCTGTTTACAATGATTGTCGTGTGCATCAGACCGTGCTTATAGAAACCAAAGAAAACAGAAGGTAACAAACATATGACAACGTGTCAATATAAAATTTTATATAATAGCTTCCTTTAATATAAAAAATTGGTAAACTGGAAAACATTAATCTGCTGGGTGGCTGGCGACGTCACTCTCTCAAAAAAAATTCCGATTGGAATGTCTGTTTACAATGATTGTCTGTGCATCAGACCGTGCTTTATAGAACCAAAGAAAACTGAGGTACAAACATATGACACGTGTCAATTTAAAATTTTATATAATAACTTCTTTAATATAAAAAGTGGTAAACATTCGATACATATTTTAATCTTGCATTGAAAAATATAAGTGTGCATATCAATGTAAGTATTCATATTTTCCTTTACATGAGTGAAAAGTTCAAATGGAAATAATTTTCTTAGCTTATTCATTGTTACGCATATTGAAAAATAAGAAACCTTTCTTCTAAGTTAAAAAGTCAATAGCCATTTTACAATTCCTTTCAGTGTAGTTTAAAATAATTATAGTGACGAAATCTTGTGTCACAAAATCTTGTTTATAATGACTAATGGTGACCCTTAGTTATACTAATCTTTTTCCTTCACTAGTAAACTTTTTTTTTATAAGATGTTGTTCATCAAAAATTCAATTGCCAATAACAGCAAATGTTTTTTAACCTTGCATCTCACATCAACACAGAGGGGATATTTTATTAGCCAATCTTTGAATTCGGGAAGAGCTGTGCATGGTGGTACAAAGCAATATTTGAAACTATGCTCATAGCTACTATTCATCGTGTAGATTTTTTTTTTTTTTTTGAGTTGAATTGCGATGTTTGTGGTCCACCACGTAAAACTACTTATTGCAGCCACTAGACAGACGCCTCATGGAACAACTCACAGATAGACTTGACGAAAGCTTATAAAGTGGTTCCTCTGAACAAACACACAAGTTGGAATAGATATGTACCTACCATATCAAACACACGCAGATGAAAATTTAAAACTGTGTTAAAATATTGTTTCCTTCTTTTTCACACAGGTTGTCTTATTTATTATCATTCCCGAAAAAAGCCGAGCTCAGAACCCCAATCCCCTTTTATAATAAGGAAATAAGCAAACACCGTAGAAAAAAAGCTAACGGTTGATTGCTTTCTAGAATCACAAAAAAACAATTTCATATTCATTACTTCACAATCCGAATACTTACTACAGACTGTGTTTGTTAAAAGCAAAGTGATAAGAAATTTCGGTCTTATCTTGCAAATTTGAAATATTATAAAACTGTTTCTTATAAAATCCAAAATTGGTAGTTTTTATATTAAAAAAAAGCTCTTTTTTACAAAATTTTAGCCATTAATTAAAGATCGTTAGAGTTTTAAAAATTAAAAATTTTGTATTACAATTAACATGCTTCCAACGAGCATCTATTAATTTAAAAAATTAAAAATAAGAAAAAAGTTATCACGCCAACAAGTGTACTACTGTCATTGCAACTTCAAAATTGAAAAAAAAAAAAACCTTTCAAATTATGAAAAACTGGTTTTAAAGGTTAAATTGCAACAAACGATTTTTTATTTTGTACAGTTTTAAAATAAGAAAACTTTATTAAAAGTTCTCAAAAATAACAACCACTATTTCACGATCGTCACAGTCCTCAAACTACAAAAACCCTTTTCAATTAATCGTTCTCTTTTATACCAGCATGGTCGTGTTAGCAAGATCTACTGACCGCATCTTGGGAACTGGATATTTTTGCCTTGGGTTTGCAACTGAAGTAGACATAAAACTGAAGCATTTTCGTGTTGAAATAATCCTAACAAATCAATTAATCTTTTAGATTTTTTTTCACTTATCTGTTTAGTTTTAAAAGAACAACAACCGAACATTTTTGCAAGTAGTTTTTTATTTTTTTACAAAGTAGTTTGGAGATCGTTTTTGAAGTTGTCATGAGGGCATAAACATGGGGGTAGTCATGAGGATTAAACAATGATAAGGTATAGTAATAAAATAAACAAAACTAACATTATAAAGTGTTACATATCGAATTCAAGACACGACACCTTCGTTTTCTGCAAGAATTGTGTTAATTTATCAAACCATTTTTTTTAAAAATTATTGTTATAAACAGGTAGACCATTTTGGGACACCCTGATACTACAATCGCGTACTTGAGTTGAAATTGCAGTGTTGGTGTAAAAAAAATCTTGCAGCCACTAAACAACTTGTAATTTTGGAAACAGATGAAAACAACTCGAGCAAAACAAATATTTTATCAAACCTGTATCCGCCAAAAAAATTTTATTATCATTTCCCATTTTGATTCGGTCAATACCTCATTCTCCTCTAAAAGAGGAGACTAAATATAAACGCCGTTAAAGAGGTTATGTTTGACTGAAACAAGAATTACAAAAATCAATCCGCTCAAATTTAGCCTTGATCTACAGTTTTTTTGAAAGAGAAAAATCACTAACTTCGCCCTTCAGGTCCTCCTAAATAAGAAGTCTTCCAAATGTAGATTAAGTTCGTTAAAATTTCAAAATTAAGACA
The DNA here is from genome assembly GCA_023701765.1 of Hylyphantes graminicola. Classification (NCBI taxonomy): domain Eukaryota; kingdom Metazoa; phylum Arthropoda; class Arachnida; order Araneae; family Linyphiidae; genus Hylyphantes; species Hylyphantes graminicola. Next base: position 34,460,403 of record CM043112.1, read on the forward strand.
TTTTTTAAGTTGAAACGACAAATGCCAATTGTCAAATTGTGCCACATTGTCGTTTAAAAGTAGAAAATTCCAGTTTAAGACATTAGAAACGTTTTTAACCATATTCCAAACGTTATTACCATCAAATTCAAATCAATTAATGTAGAAATAAGCTATTTCCTATAATAATTTTCTTATAAGAAATTTTTTCATATATAAATATATATACCTATATATAATATATATATATATAGGTATATATATATATATATATATATATATATAAATATATATAATATATATATATATTATATATATATATATATATAATTATTGAAAACGAAATTCCATTCCTATCCTATTAATTATTTTCCACTATTTAAATATCCCATATTCCCTTAATCAACCCGATACAAATTTGTTTTTCTCGAGCCCCAAATCACACCATAGTGGAATCATCTTTCTCGTAAAATGTTCGATGACCACGTGACCTTCCACTTTAACTATAGTCTCGAAGAATTCTTCTGCGCACTTGTACATCTTCCATCCTTCTAAGATAAACCACGTCGTTTTTTATTTTTTTCGGGCTCTCCAGCCCTGCTTCCCAATAAAATGATTTAAACTGCCTTGTTCGATGTCGACTTTTTTTGGCTGTGTTTATCACAGTTAAAGTCGACAGGGATCTCCATCCTGACTTTCGATTTGTAGGGGAACCATCGACTTAAAATAAATCATTTTTGAACTGTATCTGATGGCCAGCTAATGCGTAGATCGCGATGTGTTTTCGCCACGAACTGTTAACTGCGTCATTGGCATTTTGCGCAGTCTGACTTTCCGGCTTTGCATCTATCGCTCGTCCACCTTGACTGCCGAGAAGGACAATGCAAAATGGCCTGCCCGTACCCTCAAGAACGACCAGGCTTGCAGTCTGCGCGGGGCCACCAGATGCCCCCGTCCGTGCCATTTGTGAAGCATAAGAAACTGCCACAGCACCGTCCTGGAGTGTGCCATCAGCGAGAGCCAATCTAAGCGCCGCAGACGACCCGCCCCCCCCCCCCCCACCGGACTCTCATTTTCGACCCCATGCCAGCACCGGTTGATCAGCCAACCCTCACCGGCAGGCCAGTTCCATCCTGCGCCTGCCAGTGTCCGCAGACCAGCATAAAGACTGCTTTTCCTCCCACCGGACGTCCGAACCCCGCCCGTGACCGCTCCCCTGTGTCACCTGCCTCCATCGGCAAAACAGTGCCGCCCGACCACGCCCCGATGTCCGTGCCAGCAGTGGTCTGCCTGGCTTCCCTCTAGCCGCGCTGGTCAACATACCCCAACCATTGGACCAATTGGACACCCTGTGACCTGTTGACCTCTGACCCTCATCGTAGAAGACAGATCGCCAACAACAAAAAAGTGTGTTTCGAAATAAAATTGAAATAAAAACAAGTGTTGGTGTTGCCATTCCAGTGTCGCCGAGCCGAGTGTTGTGATGTGGTTGAAAGAAAAAATTGCGCCAAGTGATGAAGCCAATCCGTGCCAACGACTGATATTTGTTTACAAACATTGAGAGTCCATAATATAGGTTGTTTTTAGTTAGAGTTTAAATAAGTTTTTTGATTAATAAATATGGTCGTCGGCATTAATACATAAAGGATTTTAACAAAATAATAATCGATTAAACAAAAATATTATTTACAAAAATTAAGTATTTTTCATATTTTTGGGAACTAAAAAATAAATTGCAAATTGCTACTCATTGTTTGTAAACAAATCAAGAATATACAACCCCAACCCAATGCGGCATTTATTGATATAAAGTAATCGCAATGGGTTTAAAATTAAAGTAGATGTTTGCTTGATATTATTATAAGTTTATTGAAAGCTCTTGCAATGCCTTTTTGCAATGGTT
>CM043112.1:34467284-34472982 GCA_023701765.1 Hylyphantes graminicola
TACATGTGTAAGTATTAAGATACATATATATTTTTTGTGGGAACGAAAATAAAAATTCAAATGCATGCATTAGAGGGTTAAACAAAAGAAAACTCATAAGAGACAAAACCTTTTCTGATTTGGATTTAACAGCATGCTTTCAAAACACACCTTTTGTTGTAAAAAAAAAGAAGATTATGAAGAAGCAACAAGCGGCGGTACATGCAACTAAAAAATTAATACATTAAATAATTTTTAATAAAAATTTGGTTATTGTTTTTTTTAATATTTTCAAAACCGAAGAAATCAATCTTAATTTTAAATATATATTTTTACATGATATTTTTGTAAAAAACACTTTACAAATTTACACTAAAATAGTTTTTAATATTCAACCCCCCCTTATGGTGTTCTGTCGCATAGCACACTACTCAATCAGTACCTACTTCCGGGCCTATTTATAACTAAAGAACTTTTTGGCATTAAATAATTTTTAGAATGAAAATAATAAAAAAATAAATCTGACACAGAGCTTGTTTGTATTATTCATAATACAAAAAAAAAAGGCAGGATTCTTACCGCACAAAACCTCATATTTCACTAATTTGAAGCGTCCTTTCAACAAATGTGAAACTTATTTTTTAAAAACATTGCTTTGATTATAATTATTTGTTTTTATATCGAAATTCAGAGAGATACATTAAAAAAAATATACCAATAAAATATACCAATTTACGAAAAAAAAGACATATATTTTAACATAAAAATTACTTTTTAACTTTTCTGTACAAACCATTTTTTTTTTTATGTAAAAAAATCCGTTTCAAAAGTAAAACTAGGTTTTTTTTTGATTGGGGGGGGGGGGGGGGGATTGAATACTAAGGTGTACTGGACAGGCAGACGAAACATACTTATTACCAGTTTTGATACTCTGGTTTGATGATAAGTTTTCAGTTGGGAGAAGGTTGGACGAAATTTTCTAAATGTATGTATTCGAATTTCTCAGTTTTTTTTAAAATATTGGTAGGATAGAATCACTTGGCATATTTTCATTATGGAATTGGACTGTAGAAGCAGATGGTCCTTGTCTAACTAGCATTCAGTTGACTGAAATGAAAAACTAATAATGGTTTGATTTTCCTTCAAAAAATAGACACTCACTGACATCATTCCTTTGCGATCCCATTCATAAAAATAAACAACTTAATGAAGCATATCCTATATAAATCAAATACTTATTTCAATGGCATTCAAAAAAATCTTTTTATATGAACCAACCTACAATACTTTTCATTCCGAAACACAATATATATAACACGGCCTTTATCAAAACAAATCATGATCTCTAACCCCATATTCACCGGCCGCGGACACTGGACATATTACTTTAAGACCGATCTATCATCATCAAAAAGGTATAAAAGATGATATTCAAGATTTTCAAAAAAAGAAAAAAAAAAAGAGGAGCAGGGAGGAAAGCAAAGTTAGTGCAGAAGATACTGCTCCCCTGCTGGAGACCCTCACGTCCGTGAGAGACGCTATTGCAGACGTCTTCGGGGACTACTTCCACCTTCATAAAAATAAACAGCGAGTTTCTCTCTCTTCAGACACACGAAGGGTGTCGACAAGATGTTGGCTCCATTTAGCATCATCGACGCCTTGGATCGTGGAACCACTCCTGGTCCGTTAATCTCATCACATGATACAAGTTAACTCCATTTTTGAGACTGATTTCGGCATACTGAGAAAGGGCGCTTTCGCGCCGAAGCTCATATCTCCTGATCCGTATTTTTCAAAAATATCGATACCGACAGCAGCTGAATTGTACCATTCGTTATTTTGTTATAAAAAAGTGACTTTGTTTTTAAGAGTTGCTGGCGTTGAATGCTGTTTGAAAGCATTTTTTTCGTTAAAAAACTCTGAAATTCAGTCTCATAAACTTAAATCAGCACCATCTGATTATCCAGTCTTAAAGGGTTTATAACGGATGGGCCATTTATTGTATTGTACATTTGTATCTCTTGAAAAGGGAAAGTCTAGTCTCTCCTCTCAGATCACCCCTAATATTATCGTTTCCCTTCCTTTGCTTTAAGGATGGCTTTATTGAGCTGTCCGGTGGCATCAATTGTTAGCGTTTGATGGGTATAGGGGACAGTGGTCGTTTTCGATTGGTATCGGATCCAAAGAGTTCTATAGTAGGGTTGAGACTGAACCTGACAACAGCACCATGTACCAACACACACACAATACATGGTTTCAAGTGGGGCCCGATGGCCGAGTGGTTTTACTCGCAGGCCATAACGCTAGCAGTCTGCGTGCTGTACCGGGTGCGTATTCAAAATTATAAATTTACTAGCACTTTTGCTACTCTATTCGGGCTCCGTCATGAGCCATGGCTGCCGATGGCGGCTCATTGCGAGTCGTTCCTACACCCTACTATAGAGATCGTTGATCGGATCTTGGGAATATGCATAGAGTTGAGAAGAAGGCAATTTAGGAAAGGCGATTAGGAGCGATTTAGGAGTACATTTTCACCCCTTTCTAGTGTCGAAAATGCACTTCTCCTACAGGAGTGGATTTCACTATTTTGTTTTAAGAGTGTATAAGTCTTGGAAATCGGCATAGCGTTAAGAAGTAGACGGGAGATGGTTGCAGCGAAGTAAAGGGAAGCTGTTAGTAAAGGGAAGCTACATTTGCCATACGGTAATCATAGTAAGGAAGGTTTTAACTAACCGTTTACTAAGTGAGAGTGAAAAAAACTCAATCATTAAAGCAAATGATTTAATTTTCGAAAAGTGTACTTGGGTCATTCCTGAGAAAACGTGCAATTTGAGGAAAAAAATCTCGAAAAAAAAATATATATTTATGAAAGTTTTTGAAACTTTGGATTTGAGTTACCCTTACGTACTGCATTGGAAAAATAATGTCAGTCCAGATCATACAATTAATATTAATTATTCAGCTAGGAATACATGGACCGAATACACGGACATGACAAAATCGTAAATAAGAGCTTCAGGCGCAAAAGGGTTAGGCTTTAGAGAACGAAAACTTGCAAACTGGCAAGTATAATACCTTGTTTTCTTTCTAATAAATACAAAATTATCGGTAAAAAACCATTAGCCTACCATTTCTCATATCTTGACCACAGAAATGGACGCTATGATCTTGTCGATGGCCTATTTTCAACTTTTAAATTTTCGAATTACCTTTTTATCTATTGTGGTATTCAAACTATCGAACGTGATACAACGTTTAAAAAGTGTATTATTCGAATACTAATAAGACTGAAATCGAGTACTATTATCATTTCTAGATAGTTATGCCAAGTAAAGAACAAGTTTTGCACACGGACAATGACGAAAATCTGTCGGACATTTTATTTTCACGGAATTTATATTTTTCTATTTATTTTAATGATTGGATTTTATGTTTTGTACGTTCTAGTAGTGTCAGTTGAAACTAAAAATCAATTTCGTAGTTATGAAAAATTGGTATATAATGAGTATAAACTAACAAAAAAACAGTTTCCCGGACATCGACGGTGAGACTGCTCACGAAACGACATGACTTGTCCATAATCTTGTGTCACAAATTTGTACACAGGATAAATAATTTTTTTGAATTGTTTCAACGCTAGTAAGTAGATGAAATATTCCTTATTTTAATTTATTCAAGTGGAAGCATAACTTTTCTTCATATGAAAGATGTCTGGCGGGGGCATGTTTTTGTACGTTTTCTCAAGAATGACCCACTTGTTTTTGCGAGGCCCAGTGGCTTAGTGGTAGAGCTTCACATTGCCACGCCACATTTCCGGGGATAGAATCCCGGATTGGGCGAGGTTGACCCATTCTTTCATCCGTTGAGTGGTCGATAAAATGGTTACCAAGCATGCTTGGGAACTAAATGCTTCTACATGAGGCTGACAACCTTACCTTTACATATGCCTTGCTCCCCAGAACCGTAGGCCAAGAAGCTGAAATGGGCACGGCAGGCCTTGGCCCAGTAAGGGGCTGTTGCGCCAAGGAATTTAGTTTTTTTCTGCGAGGTCAAGGCTTGCCATCTTCAGCAATACGCACAAACAAACTGACAGTGGGGGCGTTGGAAAGTGCAGTGGACTTTCCATCGTCTCCACTGTATTCTTATAATTTTTAGAAAAAAAATTAAAAAAATATGAACACAGTTATGTTTCATAAAATTTCAAAAAAACATGTAAACAAGTTTAAAATGTCTACTTGGAAAATGTCTTAATAATTACTTGTTTGAAGACGACGTAATTATATTCGCTTGTAAGCTATTCGAGCATTGCTGACTGCATTGGTTGATGGCGCAAGCCAATTAACAAGTTGAATGGTCAATTAATGTCACTAGGGCTCCTAACTGCCATTGTAAAGTTCCGATTATCAAAACTTGCACCTACTCTAGCACCCAAAGCATTCTTGAGCCAAGTCATCACGTAAATTTCTGGCCTCCCCGGATTTATTGAAATAAAATGTCAGTCTCTTAATATACTTTGGCAGAAAAAAAGAAACTCATGAAGACAAATCCTTATTTTAGAATTAAAGTTACTAAATCTAGCACCATCCATATAGCCACTTCTCCACGATACTTCTAGCCTATCCGGATAGCTTTAAATGTTGTTGTTTCTCATCCCCACTGGTCTAGCGGAGCTAGACCAGGTCCATGAGTCCATTCACCCTCAGGAAATCGAAAAACAAGACCCGGGTCCGCGCAGAAAATCCTCCTTTGCAAATTTCAACAACAAGCCAGGAGGTGGGCCGGGCTGGCTGCACTGGAGAGGACAATTTGTTGCAGGTAGGGGTAGGACCTTTTTGTTGCTGTTCGTAAACTTCAATGCACTTTTAGGTTGACCACTGATGAATCTAGCGTATGCGGTCTGATCACCTCTATCACCCAAGAAGGTCAAAGCACGGATAGCTTTATTCTTGAAACTTATGAAGACGAACACCTATCCTATTTAGATTAACCCATTAAGACAATTTCAGGTGGCGCTAATTTAAGGTTATGAGACAAAAATGTTAAGAGTTTTACCGGAAAAGTTGCCTTAAACAGCATCAATGCCTTGGGTCAGATTGAAAATGTACACTATTGAATTACAACGGGAGCTAATTTTTGAACTTGAAAGTTGGATTCAGTTAAAAATTGCGATTTTTTTTAAAGTGTCCCTAAAAAGGGACGCCAGGCATTAATGGGTTAACGGCGTGCTTTTAACTGCACACCTTTTAAAAACTTTGGACTTTGGAGCAAAAACAACCATAGTCAAGATGAAATTAAAATTTATATATGAATATTTTTATAAAAAACAGTGGTTGTAATATTTCAAAATAAAAGACACAATCTTAATATTTAAACTGTAATTCTAAATGATAATTTTTAATGAATACTTGATAAAGTTTACACTCTAATTTACAATATTAACCGCTTAAGAGAAGTTGTAGTTAGTCGAATACATTTCTCCAACTATTTATTAGAAAAAATAACTGAAATCACATGCAGAACATGGTATCAGTCATTTATTTGAATAAAAAATAATTACAAAAGGAAGTAATTCGAAGCGCGTTTTAAGGTATTGCCAAAAACTATTTATTTCAGCAGTAAATGTTTAAGGCATTTTGCGTCAAATCAATTTTAGTATTGTAGACTATTAATACAATAATCTGACAGAGCGTGTTTGTTTATTCTTAAGACACAAGAAATT
>CM043112.1:34473482-34639186 GCA_023701765.1 Hylyphantes graminicola
TCAAAATACAATGTCAGTATTTTGATTTAATTTGCTTAAGAAAAGAAAACTAAAAAAAAAATAAAAAAAAATCCTGATTTTTTATAACAGCATGCTTTCAGAGCACACCTTTCTTGAAAACCGTATCTGGGAAAAGGCAAAAAGAGTAGAAAATAGGTAAAACTAAAAAAAATACATCATAAATATTTTAATAAAAAATGTGGTATTGCTATTTTTCATAATTCAAAACAGAAGAAACAATATTAATTTTAAATCTATAATTTTACATGATATTTTTTTAATCAACACTTTATACAAATTTACACTATAATAGTTATCTACAACCCATTTAGGTGTTCTGTGGTTACATAAATTTCTCCGCCTATTTCTTACTAAGAAGTTTTGCATTAAACAAATTTTAGAATGGAATATTAAAAAAATAATAATAATCTGGCAGAGATTATTTGTTTATTCATATTGTAAAAATAAGGCGGATTTTTACGGCATAAAACCTCAGATTTCAATAAATAGACAGGTCTTTCAACAGATGTGAAACTTAAAAAAATCGTTTAGAATTATTATTATTATTATTATTATTATTATTATTATTATTATTATTATTATTATTATTATTATTATTATTATTATATTATTATTATTATTATTATTATTATTATTATTATTATTATTATTATTATTATTATTATTATTATTATTATTATTATTATTATTATTATTATTATTATTATTATTATTATTATTATTATTATTATTATTATTATTATTATTATTATTATTATTATTATTATTATTATTATTATTATTATTATTATTATTATTATTATTATTATTATTATTATTATTATTATTATATATTATTATTATTATTATTATTATTATTATTATTATTATTATTATTATTATTATTATTATTATTATTATTATTATTATTATTATTATTATTATTATTATTATTATTATTATTATTATTATTATTATTATTATATTATTATTATTATTATTATTATTATTATTATTATTATTATTATTATTATTATTATTATTATTATTTATTATTATTATTATTATTATTATTATTATTATTATTATTATTATTATTATTATTATTATATTATTATTATTATATTATTATTATTTATTATTATTATTATTATTATTATTATTATTATTATTATTATTATTATTATTATTATTATTATTATTATTATTATTATTATTATTATTATTATTATTATTATTATTATTATTTATTATTATTATTATTATTATTATTATTTTTATTATTATTATTATTATTATTATTATTATTATTATTATTATTATTATTATTATATTATTATTATTATTATTATTATTATTATTATTATTATTATTATTATTATTATTATTGGAAATTATGAGGATACACTGTATAAATATTGGAATAAAACAAAAAAACCACAGATATTTACATAAAAATACTTGAAACTTGAATTTTCTATGAACATTTTTTAATGTAAAAAGTGCCGTTTTAAGTAAAACCAGTTTTTTTTCTGTTTTGTATACAAAGTGTACTATACAGCAGACGAACAAGCTCAGTTGTTAGAAGGAAGGGCATGCAGAAGCTTTGAATGTCCGAGATTCCTTATCCAACCAGCATTTATGTTAACTAAAAAAATAAGGTATTGGTTTCCTTCAAAAAAATTGACACCCACTGACATCACTCTTCTACGAACCCATTCATAAAAATAAACAACTTAATCGAGCCTATCATCTCTAAATCAAATACCTATTTCAATGGCATTCAACAAAAAGCTGTCTAAATCAACCATAAAACAATACATTTGAACACGAAACGACAATAAAACGGATTCTATCAAAAAACATCATAATCTCTAACCCCATATTCACCGGCCGCGGACACTGGAATATCAATTTAAGACTGAGCTATCATCATGAAGGTATGAAAGATAATGTTCATGCTTTTCAAAAGAGAAGCAAAGGATCCAGTGTGTCCCAAAATTGAAAACTGTTTTTAAAAGGTAATAAAAATACACGTGGTCAGAACACGAACATTTCTGACCACGTGTCCTTCTTTTCGGTGTATACGCATGAATAGTTCTATCATACAGCCAACACACGGAGTTAAATGCCATCTTTCGGTTACATTGAACATAATAAAGTGTATAAAAACATTATAACGTAATAAACATAACAAACATAGTTAAGTGTTCCAGATCAAATCCCAGACAAGACTCATTCGTTTATGCAAGAATGGTATTAATATCTAAATCCATTTTTTTAAACTTTCAAAACAAGGTAGTCCATTTTGGGAAACCCTGTAGGTGCATAAGATACTGCACCCCTGCTAGAGGCCCTCACGGTCCGTGAGAGACGCTGTTGCAGACGTCTTCGGGGACACTTCCACCTTCATCATAAAAAACAGCGGTTCTCTCTTCAGCCACCACGAAGGCCGACAAGATGTTGGCTCTATTTAACATAATCGATACTTGGATCGTGGACCTCCTGGTCCTACCTCATACATGATACAAGTTAAATCCATTTTGGACTGATTTCGGCGACTGAGAAAGGGCGCTTCGCGCCGAAGCTCATATCTCCTGATCCGATTTTTCAAAAATATCGATACCGAAGCGGCTGAATTGTACCATTCGTTATTTGTATAAAAAGTGACTTTGTTTTTAAGGAGTTGCTGGCTTTGATGCTGTTTGAGGCATTTTTTCGTTAAAACTCTGAAATTCAGTCTCATAAACTTAAATCAGCACCATCTGATATCCAGTCTTAAAGGGTTATACGGATGGCCATTAATTGTATGTACATTTGTATCTCCTGAAATTGAAAGTCTCTCCCTCTCGATCACCCCAATATTATCGTCTGCTTTAAGGATGGTTTTATTGAGCTGTCCGGTGGCATCAATTGTTAGCGTGTGATGGGTATGGGACAGTGGTCGTTTTCGATTGGTATCAGATAAACATAGTTCTATAGTACGGTAGAGACTGAACCTGGCAACAGCACCATGTACCAACACACTATATAGGGGGGCAAGTGGGGCCCGATGGCCGAGTGGTTTGGTTTGCAGGCCATAACGCTAGCAGTCTGCGTGTTGTACCGGGTGAGGGCTCAAAATTATAAATTTACTAGCACTTTTGCTACTCTATTCGGGCTCCGAAGTGAGCCACGGCTGCCGATGGCGGCTCAGTACGAGTCGTTCCTCTACCCTACTATAGAGATGTTTAATCGGATTTTGGGAATATGCAGAGTTATAGGAAGATTTAAGAAGGGGGGCGATTATGAGCGATTTAGGAGTAAGTTTTCACTCCTTTCCAGTGTCGAAAATGCAATAAATTCATTTGGATTGGACTGTATAAGCCGTTAGTATTTGTCTAAGTAGCATTCTGTTAACTAAAACAAAAATAAAGTAATTGGTTTCCTTTTTTTTTTCTTCAAAAAAATTGACACTTACTGACATCACTCTTCTGCGATCCCATTCATAAAAATAAACAACTTAACCAAAGTTATCATCTCTAAATCAAATACTTATTTCTTTGGCATTCAACAACAATCAGTTCAGCAAATCAGCAAATGGCATCAGGTTTGAAAATTAATTATTAAAATGGTCATATAACATCCCTGGAGCTGCACAAGGACTTATGCCATCATACTTTCATCATACTTATGCCATCAATAGAGCTTTAAGAGAATGATTATCGATTTCTTATAAGTAACTTTTTATAAGCATTTTTCAGAAACTCTGTGCATAAGTTTTTACCTTTTCCCTAATTTTCTTTTACGTTTCTTGAAAAGGTTTTTCAACAAGAAGGAACATTTTTATCGGGAACCATAAAATATGGCGACATGTTTCGTATTATTGTTTCTTCCCCATTGATAGCTCTATGATTAAAACTGAAAATTTTTAAAAGTATCTGCTCAAAAAAATATATATAACTTTTAATCGCATTTTTTTAAAAATCAGTAATACATATTTTATAAAATTCACTGTAAAAGTTTTGAGTTCCGTTCGTCGTAGCTGACGCCTGACCTAACACCCTAAGCATCGTTAACCCCTCTGAGGCAAACAGACGTATAATTACGTCACCTGTATGTCATGTGTTCCAGCAACACACGTTTTTTTTTTTTTTAAATTTAATAATTTTATTACACTTTAAAGGTTAAAGGAGCTAATTGTGTCCATTAGCTGCGGAAATATAATTTAAAAAATATTAAGAAAATAAATTTTAAGTTAAAATTTTTAATTTAAATCTTAGCAATGAAAACAGGTTAACAAATTTGCTTATCCCTCAAAGGGGGCGACGTTAGGGTATAAGGCCACTATATCACGTAATTTCAAACGTACTTAGGTGTAAAGAAATAAAAATTTCCAGTTCTTTTCTTCTTTAAGAGTTCTATTGTTTCAGATAAACGGCATGCTGAAAAAACACACCTTTTTTTGAATGCCCAAAACGGCGTAATATGTGGATTAAGGACATCGAAAATTATAAACCATATATAATATTTTTTTATAAAAATAGTGGTGTCCTAAACTGTGATGCCTAATAAATCTACAGCCGAGTTACAAACTTACCCTTTATTTTAAAATATTTCGATTTTATAGTCAAATACAAGGTTGGTCCAAAATATATTTAATTCCTTACCAGTTTATAGTAACTATCGAAATTTTTCATAAAATCTTCAACTCTCTTCGAATACACAACATATTCTGGCAAAGCATTCCACTCATTTACGACTCTATTGCAAAAATAATGTTTCCTTACCTCCTTTCTAAAGCATGATTTATTCAATTTCTGACCAGGTCCTCTGGTCCGGCTATTTAAGGGGGTTCAGTACCCCAAAAACGGTGAAAAAATCAAAACAAAAATCATTGGCTTAAGATACTATTACAACCTTTATTAATAATATCACAAAGTATATCAAGACGACTGGAAAAATATTTTTGACATTAACCCTTTAACCTCACAAGGTAGGAGAATTTCTCATCCCCGAAATACGAATTTTTCTAGGCAGGAAAAAAGCGAAATGGAATCGTCCTGTATCAAAAAAATACCCAAGTGATTATTTCGGCCGTTAGTCATCCTATGGAATCGGACCTTTTTGACTTTGTGAATAAATAACATTCTAAGTTGATTGCATGAAACAAAATTTTCATAAGGGGAGGTCTTCATATTAAAAATGTTAACAACTTTGAAATTTCCTATAGCAACACCCGATTTTAATAACTTAGAAACGTTAAGCACTCTCGAAAACCCTTAAATCTAAGTTTTTGTTACATTTGATTGAATATTAGGTGAGTTATTCAATCGAATCACTTGTGGATCTTTTGGGGACCATCTCTAAATGACAAGCAAGCATGCATGCAAGGCCGTCTTTATTTATCAATTACACATGTAATCTTATACACTGTCCCCTAAAGGGTAATTAAAACATATTTTGGGATTTACTCAGCAAATTATGAATACATTTTTTTAAAAATTGAGATCTCGCTTAAACTTCCTGTCTTGAATTTATTTCTGTAAAAAAAATTAAGTGGTTTCTATTCATATTTTTTTAAAAAAATTAATATAATAATTATTAAAAAATATAAAAATTGTTTTAAATACCCCAATATTGAATGCATTTTGTTTGGGTTATTATAATTTCTTTTCAGTAAAAAATTCGTTTCATTATCTTAATTATTTATAGATTGGGATAGTTTTTTATGTGCAACTCATTTAACATTATGGCACCTAAACTTTGCACGTCTCTAACTCCCCTAATAATGCTTAAAAACTAACAAAATTTGGCATTTCGCATTGACATAGGTCATAGATTAGAAATATGGACTCAAAAAGGGGTGTTGCCATTGGAATTTTTAAAGTTAGTAACATTTTTAATATGAAGACGGCCCCTTATGCAAATTTTGTGTCATGCAATTAACTCAGAATGTTATTTTTATTCAAAGTCAAAGAGGTCCGATTATATAGGATGACTAACAACTGAAATGATCACTAGCGGATACTTTTTTTTTCCACAGCACGCTTAATTTTTAACATACCCAACACCCCTATTTGTGAAACGAAACGGCCGAAACCGGCCTTCCCGATGTTTGCTGGTAGAGCCGTCCTGGGCCGGTTTCGAGGTTAAAGGGTTAAAAGCCATTTTAATGTCATGGCTTCGTAAGGGGGACCAAAACAGAACAGAATATTCCAGATGTGGCCTCACCAATCCCCTATACAATGGCAAAATAATCTCTTTAGATTTGGAAATAATACTTTTTCTAATGTAACCCAACATTCGTTTGTCTATCTTACTAGCTTCAACACGTTGTTTACACATCTTAAAATCATTGCTCACAAAAACTCCTAAATCTTTAACAAACTCACTGTCTTGAATAGTTTCTCCCTGTAAAACATAAGAATAATTAACTTTGTTCTTATCCAAATGCAAGGTTTAGCATTTATTCAAACTGAGCGACATCCCCTACCTTGCAGCCCATTCAGTAATTTTCGTTAGATCACTTTGCAATTGCTCAATTTGCTCAACATAATTTACTGTACTCGTCACTTTTAAGTCATCTGTAAAAATACTTAACTTACTATTCAACCCTCAACTGATATCGTCAATAAACATAATGAATGTAATGGGCCCGTATGCAAAATAGTCGCACGTTTTTTTTTTCTTTCAAAATTATTTAACGAGAATGATCAAAACTTTCCTTAAAAATAAAAATATTTTTAATTCTCAAATTTCAAAATCTATTAACTATTTAAAACTTATTATTCAGAATAGGTACATTTGTAAATAAAAGTAATAAAGTTATTACTTTTTGACAAGTACTTAGCAAATATAAAATTAAAGTTGGAAATGACTAGATGCATTATTATTCCAGCCAAATAACTTGTGTAATTATCTTACAAACGTAAAAATGTAACATGATATTTACGTTAACAATCATCTTTTGAGTATTTTTTTAAGGTTGAATTGTTAAGGAAGCTTTCAATGTATACATATATGTTAAGTTTGAAAATAGGTATCCTTTTAGAACATTTTGAAATAACTTGATAATTTAATTGAAATGTACAGTGGAAGAACGTGCTAAGCACACTTTTGAAAAAAAAAATGTTTTCGTCTTAATGAACATATTATTCCATCCTAAGATAACAAGATTATCTTTTTTTCATAAATTTTAAGTAAATTATATTATTTACTTCTTGTAAGTAATGTTTTTACGTATCTTATTGCAAGCGATTAACTTCAAAGCTTATTTTCCCGTTTTCACATTTTTGATACTTAGCACGGTCTTATACTAAGATCTTTAGTTACGTTTTTATGACTTTAAAGAAACGCATGAATTCCTCACGAATGTTATTGTTTTTAAAAAAAGTAAATTCATAGGAAACTTCAAAATGATTGGACCATGAAATTGTAGTCAAGTATGTACTTTTAACGTTTAAAATTTTTTAAACTAAACAAACCAGTTATAAAATAACTGACAATCATAATATTACGTTTAAAAGCAATTTAAATATTTGATATTGTATCTTGATCAAATGTACCGTATAGGGTTTTGGAATCTGAAAACAAATTCCTGAAGTTTAAAAAAAAAATATCAGAAATATTTGCAAGCCTACCAAAGAATAGACTTATTAAACCATGGCTTATATTAAGTATATTTTATGAAACTTAGCAAGTGTAAAAATATCATAACATATAACTTTCGACACTAAAAATGCCACAAACGCATAATGGATAATTGACGAGCCTTGCACCGAGAAGGTTCTTGGTCTACCTGTCATACGATAAGCATATTCGTGCTGCTGTAAAAAAAAAAAAAAAAAAAAAAAAAAAAAAAAAAAAAAAAACCTTTAATAATCACGTGCTCTTTAAATCCGTGGAATTTAAAGATCCGATAACATTAGCGTACGATGCCGCTCATAGTTCCTTTGGGTACCCACTTAAGGTCTTAAGGTTTCCACCTCATCACTTGAAAATGGTTTTAAATTACGAATAGTAATTGGGTGTGTTAAAGCTCTTAAATGAGGCTAGAAATAGACAACAGAAACAATTAAAATTTCCAATTGCTGGAAAAAAAAATTGTTTTTAATTGACAAATGGCATAGATTTTCTTATGGTTACTTTTAAACGCGTGTTCAGTTGAACAAAAGCTAATTTACACCTCATTCATTCAATATCAAAAAAATTTAAATCTAGATGGGTGATATTTCGTCACTGGGGTGTATGGTTATTGCGTTCATCGCTCGGGGTTCGTCCGTTTTTCGGTGAAATCGTCACGGATCCACTCACATTCCAAGATTTATTCCTTAAAAAGTCTAGTTCAATGAATGGGTTATATGCTTATTTGGCAGTCGCACCATCGTTGAACTCACTGAAAAAAATACGAGAATTTTACAGAACAAAAAACATTTATAGAAAAATACTTTTAGTTTCTTGAACTTTTTTTTCCAAGATATGCTGCTTAATAAAGCAGGGTGTTTTTTTTTTTTTTTTAATCTCTTTTTACCCTGCAAAGAGCTCTAGCCAGCAACAAACACTTTTTTTAAAAACTATTTGTTGCAACTGTGTGTCGAATTAGCTGAGTTAGGAGAGGGTTGAATTGTTTACCCAAAGGTCGGTGGTTAAAGTCCGAGTTTGGTAGATTGTTATTCCTTGGTTTCACTGTGGTCAGTGTATCTCTATAAGCAAAAAGGAATTTTCTTGCACTAAATCTGAGATTTTTCATTCAGTAAAAAACAACAAACTTTTTTTGTAAGTATAGAAGCCACTCGGTAAAAACTATTACTAATAGTTGCTTCTTCCCTACAGAAATGTAGGCGTTCTCCTCCCTGCTTCATTGGCCAATGAACTAGGTCATTGTTTAAGTAACAAATAAAATATTAAAATTCTCTTTTTAATCAATTTTAGAATGATGTAATTTCATTTTACAGAAAACTATATTAACTTTTCTTTAATTTTTTTTTTCAAAATAAATATTTCATGTATTTTCATAAATCCGCATGAAACCAACCATCAAATATAAATCGTCGCAAATTAAACCTTAAAACAACCAACATTTTCCTATCGAACGTTTCCCTGCCTCCTTTAAACTCGACGCATGAACCCTATAGCTCAAAAGTCAGTTCTAAAACGGCGAAATGACCTGTTTTGACAAATCAGTCATGGAAATGAATACTTTCATCCTAAGTCTTTCCGTTCAATAACCATGTCTTGCGCGTTCGAAAACGTTGAGACTTTCTCGAGGAAAAAAAAAAATCGAATTTTTCCAGGCATGACAAACGTTTGTCCGTTTCTCGGTGAGAGCACTAACGCTTCCTGGCGGCGAGAAATGGAAGTTGTGATCCCTTTCGTCCGGGAAGCTTAAGTAGCAGTCCTACTATATTTTTTCAATAATCACATGTTTCATTTGTAGCCAACAATAACAGCTTAAAAGTTACTTAAACATCGGGAAAGCTCGTAAAAAGAACAGCCGAGCGTATCTTTGAGATAAACTAGTATAGTATGCTTTTTTTATATTAAATTTTGTTGAATTAGTTAAATGAATTTTGCTCAATTAGTATAGGGGGAATGAGCTTGCTTTGACCGCGGGTCTCCTAAACAAAGTGTCTCAGTGTTAGTCAAATGGTGAAAAAAATATTTTCAAAGCCATATTTCCCCGGCTTCATATGATTTTTTTACAAACGGTTTTTTTACGTGATAAATGTAGCTGACTAACATGTTCCGACAATCTCACTTTTTGAGATTAGATCGGATATAAAAATACTTTTTTTTTGTTTTTAATAAATAATTGTGCACAAAATATTCGAAGAAATTTCAAAAAGTGGATTAAAGATACATGTACGTTATCTACATTTACCATTAAAAAAACTGTAAAAATATTCAACACAGCCTTAGAAATGTGGCTTAGGAAATTATTTTTTCCCGATTGGATTAACACTTAGGCACTTTGGTCTGAAAACCCTCGGTCAAGCGGGCACATTCCCACATAAACGCTAATGTATGAATGTTAATGCAAGGGAAAATTTTAAAATTATCAGAAATATAGTTGAAATTAAATTACATTTATGCTTTTTGAAACTCGCAAAGTAAAAAAATACATTAATCTATTAAAAAAGCCATGTTTATGTGCAATTATTAAACCATCTCTAAGAATAAGAGAGAAAATGAAGTTAGGTGTATGCTTATTCAAACCTTTGTATTTGTTTTAAAGAGTGTTCCAATGGCAGAAAAACTTTTTATCAAACTGCTTGCATT
This sequence comes from Hylyphantes graminicola, assembly GCA_023701765.1. Taxonomy (NCBI): domain Eukaryota; kingdom Metazoa; phylum Arthropoda; class Arachnida; order Araneae; family Linyphiidae; genus Hylyphantes; species Hylyphantes graminicola. Next base: position 34,483,743 of record CM043112.1, read on the forward strand.
GTACTGAAATCTAATATATCTTTTAATGTCACATCACTTTCTAATTTTAAAATTGCACGAACCCTGAAATATTTTTTTCTTCAAATTCATAGTCCTTAGTACCTTTTACTAGTCCAAAAAAATTACAGCGTACATCTTTATATTAGTCGAATAATTCAAGTTATTCTTCAAACATTTTCGCTCATTTTCGACATTTTTCAATAAAATTAAATTTAGTATATAATTTTTATTAATGAGAGTTTAAAATATATGTTCCGAAGATTTTTCAAATTATTGGGCAAGATCATTGACATTGACGTTTGGCAAAACATTGAATGCCGTACTGAAATCGGAAAAATCAAAGTATTAAAGGTACTTAATTTACAAAATTAAGAACAGGAAGGATCAATGTGATCGTTTCAGGAGACGTAGTTTCTTTCAGATTTTATTCCTGTTATTCGTTAGATTGGTGCTCAGTCAACACGCGACATTGATTTAACCATAAATGCTTAATGAAAAATTTATTTGTATTTTAGTATTTCTTTTACATTTCTAGACCTGAAATATGCCCTTCGCGACAATGATATTATTTTTACTAAAGGGATTTCAGAAAACAACGCCATCTGATCGTAGGTCTTAAATTGATAAAAAAAAACTAACGAAGGAACACTGTAAGAAAACATCTGTTTTATAGCAGACAGATTATAACAATGGCATTATTCTAGTTACACAGTCCTCTAGTTCACTGATCTCCCAACTAAACTAGATCTTTACGCAGAGATTTTACAGACAGTTACGATGCCTCTATGGTTGCAGTATAATACTTTTTATTCCATTTAATGAAAAAAAAACTTTCTTTACTTAACACGGTTGATTTTTTTACTCTGAAAAACTATAATAAGAAAATAACAGTATTTACCTGTAAAAAGCAACATATTTTTGTTTTTAGTGAAATTTGTGAATCAAAATTTGGCTTCTATGTATAACTCTTCGTTGCCTGGACTATTCAGGTAGCATGCAATGAAATCACACCTTTTTAAATGTTAACCCTGAACTAGAGTGGCTCCCCTGAACCACCTCACGCTGGTACCGCAAAAATAAATAAAAATATGTAATTAAATTTTTTTACGGAAAAATAGTGGTGTTGTTATTTCGGAACAGAAGAAACACCATTAGTTTTAAATATACAGGGTGATTATAAAGAAACTTTGCCAACATCTGCTCTAGTAGAGTCCGTTCCATTTAACCGATTGAGATGAGATTTCAAATATAGTTATTTGGAGGTTTGCGCCCGAGATTCTGTGAATTTCATGACAGTGGTGCTCACGGTTACGGTTATAGTCACAGAAACTCGAAAATTTCGAATGGCAACGCCTGGTTTTTCCTGGCTCAAAATGTGCAGCGCATGCGAAAACTATAAATAGCGTTCGAACGGCACCGGAATGTCCAAAAATCGAAGTGTTATAAATAACCATTTAGGACCGGCCATCAGATGTCGCTGATTATGTATATGAGACTAACTGTTAAGAGTTTTATTGAAAAAAATGGCTTAAACAGCCAACAAAACACGATCTGTGCGCACGCAGTATGTTTACATATGACTGACATGTGCACTCAGTAAATTTGCTGTTTTAAGGTTTTCGCATGCGCTCAACATTTTGAGACTGGAAAAACTAGGCTTTGTCATTCGAAATTTTCGAGTTTCTGTAAAAATAACCATAATCGTGAGCACCACTGTAATGAAATTCTTAGAATCTCGAGCGCGTACCTCCAAATAATTATATTTGAAATCTCATCTCGATCGGTTAACTGGAACGGACTCTAGAAGCGCAGATGTTGGCAAAGTTTCTTTTTAATTACCCTGTATATTATAACATATAATTTTTATAATACTTGATACCAGATTACACTCTAATAGCTATCTTTAACCCCATCAGGTGTTGTTGTAGCATAAATTTCTCCGCCTTTTTAATACTAAGACATTTTGCATTTAACAAGTGTTACAATGGACTAATAAAAAATAATCCGGAGAAGCTAGTTTATTAATCATAATACAAAAAATGCGGATTTTTACCGCTCACAATCTCAAATTTGGTTAATCCTCAAATTTCAGTATATTGACGAGCCGTTCAACACACGGGATACTTTTTTTTGTCCAAATTATTATGCAGAATTTTTTTTTCTTTTTTTTTTGTAATTAAGAGGATACACTTTAAAAACATTCAAATTCCACAGAAAAAAAGCCATATAGAATTTACGTTAAAAATTATTTTATTTGTATAGTTTTATTTCAGTATAAAATAATGCTATTAAAAAATACATTTTTTCTATATTTAATAAAAATAGTACTGGACAGCAGCCGAACAAATATTAACTGATTTTTTTTTTTTTTAATCGGTGTGCCATAAAGCTCAGTCACCAAATTGTCGGACTATAGTTCTGTGAATGAATAGTTGTGTGAAGAATCTGTGGTACAAACCCGGGTTCGTCAGTTTATTGGTTTCCAGTATAGCATTACGTTTAGCCTCTTCGCCTGTCACGGGGTAAAACCTCGGTTTCCTCGGAGTCCGTCAACATATTTAAGCGGTCGGGCAAGTGCGGTGAGTGACGTCATACAAACTATTGACGTTGATTACGCTAGAGTGGTTTCCTAGGGAGCGTTGCAGGACAGCTCAACACGACCGCCAATTTGAGTTGCTGTTGAGTGCGTTTGGGAAATACTGATGACAATGTTTTTTGCTGTTGTCTGTTGTGTGGTGTTCATGTCAAAAATTCACAATTTGAGGAAGTGACGGAAGGCGAGAGTTGTTTTATTTTTGCCGAGGAAGAAATGCCAATTGATTTTGTGACAAATCACGAAGAACCTAAATTTTCCATTTTTGACATGCAAAGACGCAAACCAAAACAGCAACAGAGTTAGTTGAGTGAGTTCGCTAGGTTTCTAGTTTTTTGTCAACGGAACGTTCCGATGAAGCGGTGGCCGGTAGAGTGACGTCATCCGCGTATAATAGCGGTCGCATTTTTCTGGCGACAGACTCCGAGGAAACCAAGGCTTAACTTGAGTTCAATTTAACCCCGGTGGAGGGTAGCATTTGGTTGTTCTTCACAATTCGTCGATTAAAATGCAGCTCTTTCGTTAAAATTGCAAATCGTATGTTATAAAATAAACCTTATTTTCTCCTTAAAAAACATTTTCTTTTGCATGTAGCCAGGTGGTAATAGTTTTACTTCTCAATGAAAAAAAAAGGTGGTTTGAATCTATTTCCTGCCATAAATTCATTTGGATTTGTCTGCAAGCAGTTGGTCCTTGTCTAACTAGAAATATCAAACACACTAGTAAATTTTTTAAAAAAAAAATTCTGTTGTTTTATTTCAACAATTTGATACTGACCTGCAAATTGACACCTGAGCTAACACTCAATGCATCGTTTAACTCTCTGGGACATAAGCACGTATAAACCCGTCCCCTGGCTATCAGATGTTCCAGAAATACTCAAAATTTTTAAAAATGTAATACATTTCAAAAGTTAAAAAATAGAGAGGAAATTTGCATCAATTTACTACAAAAATAGATTTTTAAGACATTTTAACAAAATTTCCAGTCAAAAAATTTAATTTTTATCTCAGCATTAAAAACAAGTTTACATTTCAGCCAATTTGCTTGTACCTCTGGCGACGTCAGGAAATAAAGCCACTATGTTACGTTATTTTGGACGTACTTAGGTATGACGAAATAAAATGGCGCGTTAATTGTTTTGATTAAAGACATGCTACAGAAGCACGCTTTTTAAAAAAAAAATGGTCTCTTAAAACCAGCAACGGATTTCCCAAGAAAAAAATTAAAAACCATATATAATATTTTTTTTTCATTAAAATAGTGGCATCTTTGATTGTAATGCTAAATAAATCTACAGCTAGTTATAAACTTACCCTTATTTAAAAATATTACTATTAACGCACGTATCTTTTCAAAAATCATTTAGGCATAAAGATCAACACTTTCCTAAAAAATAATTTCTTTTTCAATCTCAACTTTCAAAATTTATGAAATATTTAAAACTTACCCTTAATTTCAGAATTCTAGGTTAGGAATGCATTTAAAAGGAAAGAAAGTTATGTGAATTTTCTTTTTCAAAATTTTTTGTCTGTTTTGCAGATTTTTCAGTGGAAGGACATCTTTTGATGACGCATTTTAATTATAAACTCAGAAAATGTTGAGGTCTGCATTGTATTGCTGGCAATGCAAATCACAATTTTTATAAAAATTGCTTGGTGGTTGTTGTAACTTATGGCTTTATTTGGGAGTTTACGCCTAAAAAATGTAGATCGCATGGTCGACAACAAAATGAACGCGAGGAACAATATAAACATGAACAACGAAGCGAGCAAGGGAAACGAATAGCAATACAATTGAAACAAAACATCAAAGAGTTCGAGGTAACAGGTAAAGAGGGGGCAGACATTTTCACATCAATCCATAAGCGCTCTTGCGTTCCTATATAATCTAAAAATATGACCTTGTTTTGGGGCACGATTGCCGAATCCTAAGCAATGGGGGGCATTCACGGCCATATCCCCCAGAGCTTCAATTCCATATAACTGTGGTAAAAAAAAAGCGTTTAGACAGGTTAGAGCAGTAGGAAAACATTAGCACGTGTTTCGAGAGGTGTAGGATAACAAACCGCGTGACATCACATGAATGTTCCCCATTGAGAAAGGGGGCAATGTTACTCGCGTCCTTAACATTCTCAAGTTGCAAGTTATATCCTGGGTAGTGCTGAATGAGTAACGAATGCTGGCTATGGGATGTCGTCAAATTGCGTATAATTATATTTTAATATATTAAACATGTCTGCCAATTTTCTGCATATTTAAATAAAGTGAATTTCCGAAACAATTTCTACTCATAGGAGTTCAAATTCTATGTTCTGATGATTTCTGAAATATTTGGCAAGAATATTAATATTAACATTGCATGCCATTTAATGAGTTTAGAAAATCAAAGCAATATTATTTAGTACAAGCTATGCCTTGCGCGATACCCTTTAGTGTGTGAAGAAGGGAAGGACCGCCCCAGTATAAGTAAGAAAAGAAAGGATCCACGGGCTTGCTTAAGGTGAGGAAATTTCTTCCAGATTTCATTCCTGTCTTCGTTCGATTGGTGCTCAGTTTCCTCGTAATTCACCAATCGAGGCTAGAGAGTATATTTATTTTCATTCGGCATTTATGTTGCCACTCAAGACCTGAAGCATGACCACAAAGACAATGCCATTATTTTCATTTTGAGAATTTCTGAAAGCAATCGACACTGCTAGTTCAAATGAATCTAAGAAAACTGCTTTAAAACGGAAGGTTGAAGACTGAATCTTATAAATTCCCTGAAATCCGTTTTAAATCCGTTTTCTAAAACGACATTCTGACGCACACACATGAGTTGAGATTTAAACCTCCGCACTCCTGAGAATGTTCAATCTCAAGGCAGATGCCTTAGCCAATGGGGAACATTCATGTGATGTCACGCGGTTTGTTATCCTACAGCTCTCGAACCACTTGCTAATGTTATCCTATACAGCTCTCGAACCACGTGGTAATGTTATCATACTGTTCTAACCTGTCTAAGCGCTTGTTTTCCATAGGGTACCTTCAATACACTGTGTGCTGTTCAGGGTAACGACAAGGAGCTTAGCATAGGTGAGCCATGCTAAAATCGTTATCGCTCAGCTAAACTCGCCAATAAAACAAAACTAGTTATTTTTCCAGTTTTACACATATAAACATTATGTTTTTTTTTAGTTTGGAAGAAATAAGAATGTTTTCAACTTTCAAGTATAGTCCGACCACGCTAAGTTGGCAATCAAAATATTTACATTGTGGACGATTCCACTTTGAATTGAGGTTTTTAAGCAGAAGAAAAAAGGGTTGCCAGCTCAAGGCGTTTGGCGAGAAGAGGAGATTGTTGGTCTAGTTCAATCTATCGCACTAGAGCTACACATCAGTTATCGGCGATAGAGGATAACTCAGTTATTACCATGATGAGGATGCTTCGGCACAGTTTAAAACCTTAAAAAATTGTATTGTAAAAGCAGAAGCTGTTTTGGAGTTTCAATTATTTTAGAATATTCTTTTAAATATTTATCAAAGATAAAAGAGTTTAATATCTATTTCTGATCAGAATAACTTTTACTTCCAATTTAATTAATTACTAATTTGTTGTGATGTTCTTATTTTATGGTATTCTGCATAATTCAAGGAAAGCTTTTGGTTGAATTTCAGTTGTAATATTTTGTATCAAAATATAGTTAGAAATGTATATTATTTTTTTTATAACATTATGATTACTATTTTTCTGATATTTATACTTTAAACTATGTATATTTTGTAGAGAATAAAAATGAGATGTAAAAGTATATTTTGCGCTTGAAGTAAGGTATTAATCGGGAAAATTTTCATGTATTTAATTCAGGATAATAATCATTTAAATCAGGTAACTACCGTAATTATTAGAAGAAGTTATGTGGATTAGTAAATAGAAATGGTGGGACATGGGTTAAATATTACTTTTAACAAAGAAGTAATTAGGGTAACTAATTTCGGCATAGAATAAGCACATTGTGATGTCATCTAATATATATATTTTTCAATAATGTCCAAGTAATTTTAATAGTTGTAATTAATTAGTGACCGAGACAAATAAAGAAAAAGCTTTAAAACTTTAGTTGCGATCAAGATGTTTGTAGAAATCGTATCATAACTTAAGCTAATATTATTTTACAGAAATTTAATGAACCATGTAAAAAAAATCAAAATTAATGAACAAACTCGTAGTAAAGTAATAAATTCCAGTGAGTATATTTCACAGTACATCTATGATTATTTTTGTCATATTGATGAAGTGTTTTAAAACATAAAAATGACTGTGACCAGGAATTACTCCGATAGGCGCTAGAACTTAAATAATGATGTGAAATACAGGGTGGTTATAAAATACCGCTCGCTATTCGGAGTGGTCTGTAGGTTGAATGAATAATCCGTATGCAACAAACTTTGATATACTTACTAATTAAGAAGAAAAGAATGAAATCATAAAAAACAAACTCGTCTCTTGACCAGGGTTCTAAATTACGAGGCGTAATTGGCTGTGTTGGCAGTAATTGGCTACGCCTTGTAATTTAGATCTTGGTCAAAAGCCAAGTTTCTTATTAATGATTACATTATTTTTCGAAAAAAAACCTCGTCTCTTGACCAGGGCTCTAAATTACGAGGCGTAATTAGCTGTGTTGGTCGTAACTTGCCATAATTGACCATGCCTCGTAATTTAGGACCCTGGTCAAGAGACGAGTTTATTTTTTTTATGATTATTCTTTTTTATGATTCCATTCTTTTTCCCCCTTCTTGATTAGTAACTCTATGTTTGAAGCATTCGGATTATTCATTCAATCTACAGACCACTCCGAATAGTGAGCGTTATTTTATTACCACCCTGTACAAGAGTGAACCCGATGCAAGTACGATTTACCACCCTTCAATTAATAATCTGTTTCTTAACCTTAAAGAAACTTGCGCTCAAAAGCAATGAATCGCCAAACATAGTAACTCTTGCCCAAAACCTTCCTTACCTTTTTTCGAAGTGGACTGGTCCACAATGTAAATATTTTGATTGCCAACTTAGCGTGGTCGGACTATAAGCAATATGACTTTGATTTGCGGTTTGTTTACGTTACCCCGCTAACTATTGTTCCGCCAACGCATGCCAAAGACATGCCAAATACCGTCTGCTAGCTTCGCCATTAAAAATGGCATTTTCTGGTAGTATAATGATAAAAAATACTACTTTTAGAAATGTAATAGTCCACATGATGTTTAATTTACAATACAAAGATTAAAAAGTAAAGCTTTATACCTTTTTTCCGAGTTTAAACAGCTTTTTTATTCCATAGCAATGACACACGCCGGTATTAAAACATGGATTACAGCTTTACCGTTAAGAATTTTAATCCAAAAAAGAATGAATATTGAAGAATATAGATCATTAAAAACAAAATCAATAACAAATAGCGGTTACGTTCCTTTGATTATATCGTTAGATACGATTTATTAGAGCTTCGCTGAGTCACCGTGTAATGTCTACGGGGAAAAAATAACAGCGCCGTATCTCTGGAGCATGGCTATGCTCCAGCCAATCAGGTGAGAGCATCATGTCGCAACCCTCATACGCAGATATTCCAGTAACCCTAGTTTTCCACAGCGATATGGAATTGAAGCTCAGGTGGATATGGCCGTGAATGTTCCCCATTGGCAACGGCAGACTACAATGTCAGCTTGTTTACCGCTTCCGGATCGTGTTGGAATAGATGGGATAAATCATTTACGCATGTCCGTCAGAGACATTCAGCATCCTAACTTTGAAAATAAGGGATATTTTTCCTATCTGATCGGATACGTACCATCAACATGAGTTCACTAAGATTTTCACAAACAGTTTATTTAAGACAAAAATAAAAAAAAATAAAAGGTTTCTGAATTTTTTTCTCCAGTAGCAAAGAATAAGTAAGCATTAAAAGAAGAAAAGTTTACAAGACGTAAACCTCAAAAACTACACAGTTTTTTTTTTGTATGTATTTTTTTTATTTAAAACAAATTCAAAAGCATCACGTATTCCACGAAGCCTGCAAAAAGAAAGTAATTGAACAACATTAACTTTATTTTCGTAAGCCTCGTGGAATACTTTGTGGAATACGAGGTTGTTTTTTTTTTAATTTATTATAAATAAATAAAAATAAATACTAGACAGTTGAGATTCGATAATTTCCGCAACACTTACGCCAACAGGACTGCACATGCACAATTTTGAAACAAGTTATCCTCTTCTCTCGAAAAATGTGGATAGAAATTCACCGAGAAAGTTACTTTATTTGAAATATTTCCAAACTCAAGAAACACATAGTTAAACTCATATTTTCCGGGCAAAGCAGCTACGACCATGGACGGAGTTATAAAACGAGCGGACCAATCAAATGAAGAGAAAATATAACGACAGAAATTTTCACTTCTTCTGTTTGCTCTGTGCGTTTCATAGATCCGCCCATGGTCGTGGCTTCTGTGCAAGGAAACTATGAGTTTAACCTCATTAATTTTAAATATATAATTTTCCCGTGTCACGTACTTCGCGTGTGTGTGTGGACCTACCGAAATAAAATTTCCGTTTCCTGTATTCTTTTAGCACACTGTACTGATTTAGGCGGAACACACCTTTTTATTATAACTTTGTGGTAAATAGCTTAAAATAAAAATTTAAAACCATACATAACATTTTTTTTGTATGTACGTCGTATTGAATTCATTTGTTCTTATGAATTGATTATGTTATTGATTGATCTTTTGTATTATGTTATTGATTGTTCTTTTTGTAAGTGATGTTTTTTACGTACACTGTAAAAACAAGAGAGTATTATTACACTTGTTTTGGGTTTATGAAATGCTATATAAGGTGTAAATATACACGACTTATTGTGTCCGCACCAACATCGGTGTTATCATTCACTCAAAATGGTTTTTATTTAAACTTAAGAAATAATTGGTGTTAACATACACCAAGAATGTAGCCTTTCGACGACATTTGAAAACGAAGCACCCAATTTGGTGTTACAGATTGAGTCAATCTTGCAATTCTTTGGTTGAATCGGGAAAATTAGAGCTGTGTTTCGATAATTTATTCGTGATGTGCATGGTTTGAATCTTACTTTAAAAATTGCTAGATAGAAAACTTATGTCAGCGTGCAGTTAATACTTTTAAATGATTGTGTGTTTGCATTTAGTTAGCCCTAAACAACAGCATGAGTTTGATTTTGATGATGATAAATAGTGTTTGTATTTGCTGAAAATGCAAAGTAAGCGGAAATTTTTTATTTATTCTTTATAAAGATAACTGAATTAATACTGAATAATTTAACTTAAAACTTCAATATTAGCAATTCTGGTTAAAACGAGAAAATTAGGGTTGTGTTTATATCTTTGTGAGCCAGTATATATGATTAAAAGATAATGAGATGATAAGTATAATTACAGTATTTTCCCATGTAAGTCATTTAGCTCCTTGATATCTGAATTATTTCAGTGATTAACTTATCGATTATGAAATCATCATTACACTTTCATAAATGATATTTTATTTACGTTTTGTTTGAAAAAACTATAAAATAGTTAAACTGAGTTTAATTGCACAATTTTATAGCTATATAGATAGTTGAGTAACAAATAAAACAATGTCTGGCCCCCCTATTGATATCTTTAATTTACGTTAAATATTCCTAAACATTACTTTTGTTTGAGTTATGTTTTTGTATAATATGTATTCATTTTCATTTTATCTTTAGTAGCAGGGATATATGGGTAGTTAAGTCAACTCAAATCACAAAGCAACTCAAGTTACAAGATAAGCTATTTTTAACATTACAAATATCTGGTGTTCAGGATTTGTAAGAAATCAGTTTTCACCAAAAAGTGTTTTTGAAAAATAACCATTTTATTCATTTGATTCTGAAATTAGTACCAGAACTCCCTGTTAGGTCGTTAGGTGTTTAAGTACACCAAATCAAAGTTGGAGTTTTATCACCCCAAAAATGGTGGCAACAGAGTAGCCACCAAATGTGGTGTTTCTACACACCAGTCAATTATCGGTGTTTCATTACACCGATTTACTGGTGGTGTTTCCTTACACCACTTTTGGTGGCTACTTTGTTGCCACCATTTTTGGTGTGAAGATACACCAAAATTATTTACAGTGTATATAATTGCAAGCGAACAAATTTAAAGCTTATTTTCTCATTTTTGTTACTTAGCACTCTCTTCCACTGAGCTCTTCAGTTACGTTTTTATGATTTTAGCATCTCATAAATTCCTTACGAATTTTATTGTTTCCAAAAATAAATTAATTCATAGGTGTGGTTCACCAAGTCATGTTAAGTAAATGAAAACTAGTTATAACAATAACAAATTTATTAAAGAACAAATAACAACAAACTTAACTTATAAAACTCGATGAACACATAAAATCATATTAGAAATTAACCGCGGCACAACAGAAGATACAGAAAGTAAATAATAACAAATAACCCAAAAGGGGTGTGCGCGACAATGAATTTGCGCGTGCTGTTTTTATACAAAATACAATGGTCACAGTCACAGGTAAAGATAAGTAGCTAAAGTTCCAGTTAAGGCTTTCGCCACAGCACTCCCCCCGGAGAAAAAGACAGTTCGCTAAGGAAGACATCAGAACCGAAAGCGGACTCTTCTTCCACGCTTCGTTATGTAGATTCTTTGAGGAGGACTTGAAACTGGTGAACTCTGTTCTCTCGCAGACGGTTGAACTTGCTTGACCGAGGAAGGGGTTGGAGGTGCCAATGCTGCAGAGGCCGGAACAGATTCCTCCACTGGCAGGAAAGCTGGCTTGAGCCTATCTACGGAAACCCAACGCTCCTTATTGTTAATCTGCAAGAGAAAAATCTTAGGCCTACGTTTTAAGACTTTATATGGACCCTCATAGGGAGGCTGTAAAGACTTTCGGACTAAATCAATTCTTTGGAAAACATGGGAACAGGTATTGAGACCTTTGGGTACATAAACAGTCTTCTGACCATGCCAAACAGTTGGGTTAGGCTTAACGTTTTGAAAAGCCTTATGAAGCTGGACAATCAAGTCTGGTTGGGATAAAGAGATTTGTGGTTCCAAGAAAAAATTACCAGGTAATCTCAAGTTTTGTCCATAAACCAGAGAAGCTGAGGAATAATCCCAATCACCCCGAACTGCTGTTCTTAAACCCAATAGTATTAAAGGCAAACAATCAATCCAAGAGGCATTGTTATAGCACATTAAAGCTGCCTTAATTGTCCTATGTTGTCTTTCAATCAAACCATTGGATTTAGGGTTGTAGGCAGTAGTGCGAATTATTTCAGTGCCCAAGCACTGCATTAGACCCTTAAAAGTGGCAGATTCTAGTTGCCTACCCTGGTCGGTCGTGACTCGAGCAGGTGCACCAAAGCGTGCTACCCAATGAAAAAGGAATGCACTGGAGACCGATTCCGCAGTAATATCAACCAAAGGAATCACTTCGACCCACCTGGTAAAACGATCAATGACAGTGAGGCAATATCGAAAACCACGTGCCAAAGGTAAAGGACCGATTAAATCTAAGTTCACGTGAGAAAAGCGAGAATTCGGCATCTCAATAGTACTTAGAGGTGATACGGTGTGCCTGCCGACTTTAGCTTTTTGACAAGCTATGCAGGTTCGACACCAACTCACAATGTCCTTTCGCATAGACGGCCACACATAATTAGCACAGATTTGCTTTAGACTTGTACGTGCACTAGGGTGAGCCAAACCGTGAATTGAGTTAAAAATTACTCGCCTGTGAGAAGCCGGAACGTAAAGCCGGGTATTTTCTTGCGAAATGTCAAAATACAGCTCAACTTCAGGATTAGGCAGTTTGACAAGTTTGAGATTTAAACTAGTCTCGGAAACGTTATCCAAAATATCCTTCAACTGGGAATCTCTCAACTGCTGCTCTGCAATTACATTATAGTCAATTTTTACAGGTAAGACAATTTCATCAATCCTTGACAATGCATCGGCTACCAGATTTTGAGAACCTTTAAGATAACGCAAGTCAGTGGTAAATTGCGAAATAAATTCTAATTGGCGTAAACGCCTTGGAGAACATTTTTCAAATTTCTGAGCGAATGCATGTGTCAAGGGTTTGTGATCGGTGATAACATGGAAATTTTTCCCTTCAAGCATATACCTAAAATGAATAATAGAAAGGTATATAGCTAACAACTCTTTATCAAAAGCACTATACTTTTTCTGAGCATTATTCAATTTAGTAGAATAAAATGACAAAGGTAGGTAACCATTTGGTGTTACTTTGTGCAATGCACTACCCACAGCGACATCACTAGCATCTGTGAAAAGAACTAATTCAGCATCAGGTTCCGGATGCGACAATTGAACAATGCTAGCAATGCTTTGTTTACATTTCGTAAAAGCGTCTACTAAAAAATCAGTCCAAACAATATGTCGATTGTCGTTCTTTTTACTACCAGATAATAAAGCATTGAGAGGAGCATGTAATTCTGCCGCTTTAGGAATAAATCTTCGGTAGAAATTTAAACAACCAAGAAACCTTCTAAGATCTTTTATAGTACGAGGCTGGGGGTAGTTTACAATAGCATCAACCTTATGAGGTAAAGGTTTAATACCTTTATCATTAACCAAATGGCCTAGAAAGGAAACTTCATTTTTACCAAAATCACATTTTGAAACATTCATGGTCAAACCATATTTTTTAAACCTTTCAAAAACAATACGAATGTGATTTAAATGTTCAGTTAAGTCTTTACTTGCAATCAAAATATCATCAATATAAGCAAAAACAAAATCTAAGTCAAATAAAACTTCGTTAATAAACCTTTGAAAAGTTTGTGGTGCATTACAAAGTCCGTAAGGCAAAAATATAAACTCAAATAAACCAAACGGGGTAATGACAGCCGTTTTTTCTACATCATCTTTATAAACTGGAATTTGGTTAAAGGCTCTAACTAAATCAATTTTTGAAAATATCTGAGAGCCATGCAAATTTTGACTTAAGTCCTGTAAGTTAGGGAATGGGTATTTATCCTTTTGAGTGCATAGGTTCAAAGCTCTGTAATCACCCGTGGGACGCCAATCGGAGTTATTTTTAGGAACCATATGCAAGGCACTCGCCCAAGGACTTTTAGAAGGACGGCAAATTCCACTTTTTAACATAAAGTCAAACTCTGCTTTAGCAGCTTTAAGTTTATCGGGACTTAATCTGCGAACCTTAGCAGACACGGGAGGACCAAAAGTTTTAATATAGTGGACAGTGTCATGCTTGACCTTTACATTTTCAACCCTAGGTTGGGTAATTTCAGGAAATTCCCGAATCAAGTCGTCAAACACAGTAGTACCAACAATAGTTTTTACACTAGGTACCCGAGTTGGCAAAACCACACCACGATTACCACTGTTAGTAGTTGGATCGATCAGTTTACGATTTTTGATGTCCACTAACAAGTGAAAGTGGTCCAAGAAGTCCACACCCAAAATTGGTTTAGAAACGTTAGCAATTATAAATGTGAAATTAAAACTTCGACGCAAACCAAAATCCAAGGACAAAAATTTTGTACCAAAGGTTTTGATGGTTGTACCATTGGCTGCGTACAAAATGTTCTTTGAAGGTAATCTACAACCTTTAAAAGAAGCAGGTAACAGGCTTACATCGGATCCAGAGTCCACAAGAAATTGTAACTTGGTTTTACGATCAGTAATGAAAAGTCGGCGATTATAAATTACGCCCTTATCGGCATTGATCACCGAATCCAATGCAGGGCCTTTCAGTTTAAATCAAATCCACATGGTTTAACACACCGATCAGCCTTGTCGGCATATTTCTTGTGATACCAACACAATTTACGTGTAGTCTGGTCCGAATCAGCCTTTTCTTTAGTTTGCTGGACAACATTTTTACGATTGCCAAAACGACCTCTAGAAAAACTCCGCGATCTGCTTAGTTGACGAATTTGGGACTTCAAAGCAATTACTTCGTCTTTTAAAGACTGGATTTCAGACTTTAATGAGACGTCTTCAGTTTTTAAGTTAACTGCACTGCAGTTAAGAGAAGCACTAGTGACTTCAAAAACTCGATCAGCCAAACCAGCCAAGTCATCTAAGCCGTCTTTGCTGACGCTAAGTACTGTTTGAACAGAAGGCGGCAAAAGTGACAACCACATTGACTTCAAGGCCTGATCGGTAAAATTTGTACCGGCTAATTCCCTCATTCGTCTAAGCAGAGCGGAAGGTTTCGAATCCCCTAAAGTTAAATCTTGCAAAAGAGTTTTAATACGTTTGCTTTCGGACACAGAAAACTCCTCAATTAGCCGATTTTTAACTGTAGTATAAGGGTTCTTTAAGTCCGGGTTAGCAATTAAATCTGCAATAGTTAGCATAACCTGTTCATCCAAAGCCGAGATCAAACAACAAAATTTAGTACTCTCGGTAGTTACATTGGACAATGCAAAATTTGCTTCAATTTGAGCAAAATATAACCTGGGGTTAGACGTCCAAAAACTAGGCAAACGCAGTGCGATTTTGCCAACCTCACTGCCAGCGGCAGAGACCTCGTTAAGGTCGCTTGGATCAGGCATAGTACAAACAATTTATATTAAAAAGTTACAAAATTTTTAACACAATAGAATAAATACCACAAAAATTTTCTATTTACATAGCAATGTTAGTAACTAAACACATAATTACAATATATACATAATAATAAATACATAATTTGCAGAGAGTAGTTGAAAAAGACAGTTGGATATTAAAAATTTCGCTTACCGAAAAACAGTTGAAAAGCTGTATGTTTATATACTCACGACAGCAACCAAACGCCAGCTCGAATCACGACCAAGCAGGTTACAATGTGGCGTGCAAATCGCATCAGCTTTCAAAAACCCGATACCGGAAAGCATGAAAAAGTACAAAAATACATGGTTAATTCAAAAGCATTCGAAATAGACCGGGTCACCATTTTGTGGTTCACCAAGTCATGTTAAGTAAATGAAAACTAGTTATAACAATAACAAATTTATTAAAGAACAAATAACAACAAACTTAACTTATAAAACTCGATGAACACATAAAATCATATTAGAAATTAACCGCGGCACAACAGAAGATACAGAAAGTAAATAATAACAAATAACCCAAAAGGGGTGTGCGCGACAATGAATTTGCGCGTGCTGTTTTTATACAAAATACAATGGTCACAGTCACAGGTAAAGATAAGTAGCTAAAGTTCCAGTTAAGGCTTTCGCCACATAGGAAACTACAAAATGGTTGGACCATGAAATTGTAGTAAAGTATGTTTTTTTAACGTTCAAAAAGGTTTTTAACTAAAGGAAAACCAATTTTAAAATATCTCACAAGCTTAGCAATTTTTAAGCTTAAAAACACTTCAAATATGTCATATTAAAACTTGATAAAATGCACTGTACAGGGTTTTAGTATCTGAAAACAAATACCTGCAATTAAAAAAGAATATCAGAAATACTTGCAAGCCTACTAAGAAATAGATTTATTAAACCATCACTTATATTAAAGATATTTTATGAAACTTAGCAAGTGCAAAAATATCATAAGATTCATGCTGGTGAAAGAAAAATTTCGAAACGCACTGACCTGCTCTTTAAAACTGTGGGGTTTTAAAGTCCGGGTGACAATAGCGTACGATGTCGCCCATAGTTCCGAAGTGAGCCCGCTATGCTCATTTATATAATGGCGTGCAGTCAAAACATACCTTTAAAAAATGCTACTGGACCTTCCCTCCGAAAAAGACTACAAATAAAATAATATTTATAAATACTTTTTAAAAAATTAGTGGTATAGTTATTTTTATTATATTTCATATAGGAAAAAATATTAATTTTAAATATATAATTTAACATAATATTTTTTAATAAATTATTGACACAAGATTGCACTCTTTTATAGCTATCTTTAAACCACTTCAGGTGTTGTGGTTGAATAAATTTCCCCACCTATTCATTACTAAGACATGTTGCATTAAATGAATGTTAGAATGGAATATTAAAACATAATATGACAGAGTTTTAGTGTTTATTTATGACGGACAAGGGGCTGGGGAGACCAGTCGGTTAGGCACTCGCCTAGCATGCGAAAGGTCCCACGTTGGGGTCCGGGCATCGCCAAAATATCTGCTGACCTATAAACGTCCGACGAATATAATACCCCTTGTAAGGGAGTGCACGTTAAAACGCTTCAAAGTCCTAACGCTGCGTACGATGCCGCCTTTTACGGTTGCGTTGGGTGCCTATTCAGGTGAAAATAAAGTAATTGGTGTCCTTTTTTTCCTTCAAAAAATTGACTCTTACTGACGTCACTCTTCTGCGATCCAATTTATTAAAATAAACAACTTAATCAAAGCTATCATCTCTAAATCAAATACTTATTTCTTTGGCATCAAACAAAAATCAGTTCAGCAAATGGCATCAGGTTCTAAACATTGAAAATTAATAACTAGAATGGTCACTTAACATCTTTAGAGCTGCACAAGGACTTGTGACATCAGAGTTTTGAGTGAGTTCCGCTCATCATAGCTGACACCTGATTGAACACCCAAAGCATCGTTAATCCCCCCCCCCCCCCTGAGAAATACAGACGTATAAATACGTCACCTGGCTGTCATGTGTTCCAGCAACACACGTTTTTTGAAAATGTAACAATTTTATTACGTTTCACAAGTTAAAGAATGGAGGAGCTATTTGTATCCATTTACTGCACAAACAAAATTTAAAAAAAAAAATTTAAGAAATTAAATTACCAGTTAATTTTTTTTAATTTGAAATCTCAGCAATGAAAACAAATTAAAACTTTAGCCAATTTGCGTATCCCTCAAAGGGGCAGCGCAGGAAATAAGGAGACTGCATAGCAATTTCTTTCGTACTTAGGTGTAAAGAAATAAATTGTCCGGTTCTTTTGGCGTTCTATTGTTTCAGATAAACGGCATGCTAAAAGGACACACCTTTTTTAAATGTCCAAAACTGAACTAAAATTAAGAACTTCGAAAATTATATACCATATATAATATTTGTTTTTATAAAAGTAGTGGTGCCTTAAATTGTAACGCCTAATAAATCTACAGCCGAGTTACAGACGACCTTTATATAACCCTGTTCAACCTGCGGTCTGGTGGCGCTGATTTAAAATTAAGGAACTAAATTTGTAGTTTGATAAAAAAAAATGCTTTTAACAGCATCAATGCCAGCAAATCATTAAAAACAAAGTTATTTTTGAAACAAATAACGAATTTTGCAAGTCAGCTGCTTCGGTATCGATATTTTTGAAGCCCTTGAACATTCTCTTTAATACTCGCACGATCGTGCGTGCCCGGTCGGAAAGGGTTAAAAAATATTACTAGTTTAGTCACACGTATCTTTTCGTAATATCGTATCTTTACGCAGAATAATCAACACTTTTCTTTAAAATAAAATCTTTTTAGTTCTCAAATTTCAAAATTTATCAACCTTTTTAAACGAATCCTAAAGAGGTACATATGTAAACAAAGTAATAAATTCCTTTTTGACAAGTACTTTGCAAATATAAAATTAAATTTGGAAATTACCAGATGCATTATTAATCAAGCAAAATAACTTCTATACCTTACAAACTTAACATTTACAATGATATTTATTGTAACAATCTTTGAATATTTTTTAAAGGTTAAATTGTTATGGAAGCTTTTTTTTTTTCAATTTTGATGTATGAAATTTGAAAATAGGTTTCTTTTTAGAAAATTTTAAATACATCTTTTATATTGGAATTTAAATTTTACATTTGAAGTGCTTAGTGGAAACACTTACTAAGTATACTTTTGAAAAAAAAATCGTGTCAATGAACATGTTATTAATTCCTTTGAAGATAACAAGATTCTCTTTTATCATAATCTTTAAGTTAATTATATTATTTACTTTTTGTCAGTGATGTTTTTTACGTATCAAATTGCAAGCGGAAAAACTATAAAGCTTATTTTCTCGCTTGCACATTTTCTTACTTAGCATGGTCTTCCACTAAGCTCTTCAGTTGGGTTTTTATGACTTTAGCAGCTCATAAATTCCTTAAGTTTTCAAAAAAATAAATTCATAGGAAATTTCAAAATGGTTTGGACCATGAAATTATATTAAATTATGTACATTTAGAGTTAAAAAAGTTTCAACTGAAGAAAAATCAGTTTTAAAATAACTGACAAGCATATTGTTACGCTTAAAAGTACTTTAAATATGTAATATTATAACTTGATAAAATGTAAAATACATTGTTTTGGAATCTGAAAACAAATTATTGCAATTAAAAAAAAGTATCAGAAATACTTGCAAACCTTCCTAGAAATAACATTATATTTAACCATAGCTGTCTCACCGAGAACGTTCTTGGTTGCCCCTATCCTGCCTTACTATAATCATATTGTTGCTGGTGTAAAAAAAAAATAATAATAAACACTATTGCATATACGGGCTCTTTAACCCTCTAATGCATACATATTTTGTTTCATCCCGGAAAAATATATTTGTATCTCTCATGCTCATACATTACGGGAAAAATATGGAAAAAAAATTAAATGCATCGGAATTTATATAATTTCATTTTTTTTAATTATTACCAAACGGTTACATAATGAAGCACTGAATAGATGCTTAAAGTTCAGGGTACTAATATTTATTTTTATTCAAATTATTACCTTTTTTACTTAAGCTAATTATTTTTTTTATATTCTAATAAATTATACTTAAAAATAAAGCTTATTGATAATTTTATTATTATATAAGAAGCTGCAGAGGCACAGAGACACATAGTTTTAGGTATAAAATCTTTAATGAAAACGTGTATAACAAATAATAAAGAGTATTAATATTCAGTACAATTAGATTTTGTTAAACAAGAAAATAGTTATTTTTGAAACAAAATTAATGTACAAATAGTAGGCAATAGCAGGTTTAGTACAAATAGTAAGTATTTATGAATAAAAATATACAAAAAAAAACAATTTTTAAACATAACTTTTTTAAATGGCAGAATGATACGACATAAAACAGTTATTTTTACTCTTAAAACAAAGTGGTAGCAAACATTTTAAACACTGAACTCTTGTGAATCCTTTACAGAGATGCACACACATAAGCAAACAAAATTTGTGCTTAATGCATGATGTTACCAAACGGTAACACATGTGAAAACCAACTACAAAGTACCAATTTCGAAAAAAAAATTATTAGAAAACTACTAAATATAGCTTAAAATAACCCTCTTGAACTATAATATTTTTTTCAAAGCAATTTATTTGTTTTTAGTACTAATATTATTACCTTGAATACTTCCAATCACGTAAATTCCCAACAGTTAGAAACTTCACTTTTTAATTTTGATTTCACTTTTACTACTGTCATTTATGAGGGTTATTATTAACTAAAACTTCAAAATGGAATGTAATAGATGAAAAAACGCAAATTTGTCGAGAGGGAGGTCTACCTTAAACGAATGGAGTGGAATATGTATTTTGTTACCAAACGGTAACAGTATGCATTAGAGGGTTAAATCTGTGGAGTCTAAAGTCCAGGTGACGTTAGCGTACGATGTCGCTTATAGTTCCGTTGGGTGAAACACTAAGGTGTCCACCTCATCACTTGAAAATGGTTCTAAATTACGAGTAATAATTGGATGTGAGGAAGCTCCTAAATAAGGCTAGAAATAGACAGCCGAAAACGATTCAAATTCCCGATTACTAGGGAAAAAATTAACTGACAAACGGCATCGATTTTTACTGACATCTTTTTAACGCATGTTTAGTTGCACCAAAAGAAATTTTGAACCTCATTCATTCATTATCAACAAAAATTTAATCTAGATCGGCTATATTTCGTCACTGTAGTGTGGTGGTTATTGCTTCCATCATCTGTAGCCATTGGCTCATCTATTTTTCGGTGACATAGTCATGGATCCCCTCACAATTCACAGATCTATTCCGTTGAAGGTCAAGGTTAATGTAGGGATAGTATGCTTTTATGGCAGTCGCACCATCGTTGAACGAACTGTGAAAATATACGGTATTTTTACAGAACAAAAAACATTTATAGAAGAATACTTCCAGTTTATTGAACTCCCCCCCCCCCCCCCCAAAGATATGCTGCTTAAAGTGAGAGCAGGGCGTTTTTTTCTCCTTTTACCCCTCAAAGAGCTCTAGACAGCAATCGAACAACTTTTTTTTAACTATTTATTGCAGCTTTGTGTGCCGAAAAAGCTTAGTTAGAGGAGCTTTGAATTTCGTAGGTTCCTTGGTTATACTGTGGTTAGTGTTTCTCCATAAGTAAAAAATAATTTTTCTAGCACAACAGCTGAAATTTTTTTTTTTCTATAAAAGCAACAAACTTTTTTTCTGTAAGTGTAGAAGCCACTCGGTAAAAACTATTGATAATATTTGCTTCTTACCTACAGAAACGTAGATGTTAACCTCCCTGCTTCATAGGCCAATGGACTCTGACCTAGTTTAAGTAACAAAATAAGCTATTAAAATCCACTTCTAATCAATTTTAAAATAATGCAATTTCATTTTACGAAAAACTAATTTATCTTTCTTTTTACATTTACCAAATTAAATGCTTCATATCTTTTGATAATTCCGCATAAAACCGAGCATCAATTTCAAGACGTCAGCAAATCAAACCTGAAAACAACCAACATCGTTCCATCGAACGTCTCCCTGCCTCCTTTCAACTCGACGCATGAACCCTATAGCTCACAAGTCAGTTCTAAAACGGCGAAATGACCTCTTTTGACAAATCAGTCATGGAAATGAATACTTTCATCCAAGTCTTTCCGTTCAATAACCATTTCTTGCGCGTTCGAAAACGTTGAGACTTTCTCGAGAAAAATATAGAATTTTTCCAGGCATGACAAACGTTTGTCCGTTTCTCGGTGAGAGCGCTAACGCACCCTGGCGGCGAGAAATGGAAGTTGTGATCCCTTTCGTCCGGGAAGCTTAAATAGCAGTCCTACTATATTTTTTTCGATAATCACGTTTCATTTGTAACCAACAATAATAGCTTAAAAGTTACTTGAACATCGGGAAAGCTCGTAAAAAGAACAGCCGAGCGTATCTTTGAAATACACTAGTATAATATGCTTTTTTTTTTAAAATATAGTTGAATTAGTTAAGGGGGAATTAGCCCGTTTGGCCAAGGGTCTCCTAAAGAAAATGGCTCAGTTTTATTCCTACGGAGAAATAAATATTTTCTAAGCCATATTTTTCGGCTACATTGAATTTTGTAACAAATGTTTTTTTTATGCGATAAATGTAGCTGATTGACTTATATGTTCCGACTATCTCACTTTTTGATATTGATTCGGATATATTATTTTCTTATTTTCAGTAAATAATTTTTGCACAAAGTATTCCAAGCAATTTTAAAAAAGTAGTATTAAAAGGACCCTGTAAGTTATCTACATTTATCATTAAAAAAAAGTTTGTAAAAATATTCAATAGAATTTTTCGAATTATTTGGCAGTACCAATTGACGTTTGGCAAGACATTGCATGTCGTACTGAAGTTAGAAAAATCAAAGGATTAAATGTACTTATTTAATAAAAGTAAGAACAGGAAGGATCAATGGGGTCGTTTCAGGTGACGTATTTCTTTCAGATTTTATTCCTGTTATTCGATATATTGGTATACAGTCCGCACGCAACATTGATTTAACCATAAATGCTCAAGAAAATAATATGCTGTTTGTAGTATTTCTTTTTCAATTCTGTACCTTAAATATGCCCTTGGGGACAATGATATTATTTTCATCTAGGGAGTTGCAGAAAACAGCGCCCTCTGATATCGTCGGTCCCTAAAAAAAAAAAAAAAAAAAAAAAAAAAAAAAAAAAAACTGTAGGAACACTGTAACAAAATGTTTGTTTCTAGAAGACAATTTATAACAAAAAAAGCATGACTATCGGCAGTTACCTAAACCACGAGCGGCCAGACTATCGAGGATTAATACATATTCACCGATTTTTTTTTTGAACCATGGACCTTCAGACCTCCAGTACACCGATCTCCCAACTTAACTAGGCAGAGATTTTGCACACAGTCAAAATGCCTCTTTGGTTGTAGTATAATACTTTTTATTCGATTAATAGACAAAAAATGACTTCGCTTAAAAAGGTTGATTTTTACAGAAAAAACTGTTATAAGAAAATAATGGTATTTATAAGTAAAAATAGCTGTTTTTTTTACGGTGAAGAAGTTCGATCAGATTAGTACGTTTGTAATTTAAAAAATAATATTAAAAATCAGTTGTTTTTTATGAGGACAGATGTGAAATAAAATCACTGAAATATGTAATCATGTTTAAAATTTCTAATTGTATTTTTTTTTATAATTACTTGTTTCCTGATGACGAAATGAATATTCATTTGTAAGCTATTCGAGATTTGCAAACTGTTTAGCAGACACCACAGGCCAATTAAAAAGCGGAACCATCAAAAACGTCCCTAGCTGCAAATAGGCTTATTTTAGAGTTCCGGGTACCAAAACTTCACATAATCAAGCACCCAACCTAATTTATCAAAAAAAAATGCCCGTCTCCTGATTTCTTTTGGGCATGGATGTCATACGCAAACCCACCAACACGTACACTAGTCACATGCAGAAAATGGCATGCATTCAAAACACACCTTTTTTATAGTATTCTAGAATCGAGGACGCTCAGAGAAGTGCCGCCAAATTAAGAAAAAATCTAATTAAATATTTTTACGGAAAAATAGTGGTGTTGTTATTTCGAAACATAAGAAACAATATTAGTTTTAAAATATACATATTCCTATAATAAATATCATATTTCTTTTAAATAAATTCTTGATGTAAGATAACACTCTAATAGCTATCTGTAACCCCATCAGGTGTTGTTGTCGCATAAATTTCTCCGCCTATTTATTACTGAGACATTTTGTATTTAGCAAGTGTTACAATGGACTATTCAAAACTAATCTAAGAAACCTTGTTGTTTATTCATATACAAAAAAAAAATGTGGATATTTACCGCTAAAATTTCAAATTTCAATAAATTGGCATGCCTTTCAACAAACGTGAGACTTTTTTTTCTTAATTGATTACGTAAAATTTAAATTTTTCTGAAATCAAGAGGATATACTTAATTATTCTAATTTTACAGAAAAAGGTCCATCTATTTATGTTATTTGTTTTAATAAATTTTGTGTGTGTGTAAAACAATTTCTCGGTGAGAGCGCTAACGCACCCTGGCGGCGAGAAATGGAAGCTGTGCTCCCTTTCGTCCGCGAAGCTTAAACAGCAGTCCTACTATTCTACGAAGTCCTATAGCCGAGAAAATATGGTTTTGAAAAAATATATATAAATTTTTAAAACCATATTTTCCCGACTATAATATTTTTTTTTTTTTGCAAAGTTTTTTTTATGTGATAAATGTAGTTGACTTATATGTTCCGACAAATCCCACTTTTTGATATTGGTTCGGATATAGTATTTTCTTATTTTCAATAAATAATTTTTGCACAAAATATTCCAAGCAAATTTAAAAAGTAGTAATAAAAGGACCTGTAAGTTATCTACATCTATCATTAAAAAAAACCGTTTGTAAAAATATTCAAGGGAATTTTTCAAATTATTTGGCAAGACCAATTGACGTTTAATGCTGTTAATAGTAAAGACAGTTTTTTTTTTTTAAATTTAAAAAAAATAGTACTAGAAAGCATCCGAACAAATATTTAACTGTTTTTTTATTATTTATTATTTATTTTTATGAAAATCGGTGTGACAAGAATGTCAGTTACCAAAGAGTTGGACTACAGTTCTAAGTATCTGTGGTTCAAACCCGGGTCCGTCAGTTTATTGTTTTCCAGTATAGCGTTACGTTTAATATCTCTGCCTGACACTGGGTGACCTGGGTTCAATTTTATTAACTCTGGTGTGGAGGTAGCATTTGGCTTTTCTTCACAACTCGTCGATTCAATGCAGTCTCTTGCGTTAAAATTGCAAATTGTTTGTATAAAATAAACATATTTTCTCCTTAGCCCTCTAATGCATACTGTTACCGTTTGGTAACAAGTAACATAATCCACTTTATTCTATTAAATTAGAGCTCCTCCTAGACAAATCTGTGTTTTTTTTTTCAGCTATTACATTTCATTTTAAAGTTTTAGTTTCTAATAATCCTCATAGATGACAGTAGTAAAAGTGTATTCAAAATTAAAGAGTGAGGTTATTAACTTTTGTGAAATTACGTTTTTGGCAGTATTCAAAGAATAATAATATTAGTACTAAATGCTAATAAATTGTTTTGAAAAATTAATCATAGTTAAAAAGGGTTATTTTGAAATATTTTTAGTAGTTTTCTAGTCATTATTATCAAAATTTTAATTTTGCAGTTGTTTTTTGTCATATGGAAAAATTTTAAAAATTGAAATTATTTAAATTATAATGCAGTTAAATTTTAGGGTAGGAGTTAATAGAGGGATTTTAGGTAATAGATGGTTAAATAACATTACTCTCTTTGCATGTAGTCAGGTGGTGTAATAGTTTTACTTCTCGATGACTAAAAAGGAGGTGGGTTTGAATCTATTTTCAGCCATAAATTCTTTTAGATTTGTCTGCAAGCAGTTGGTCCATGTCTAACTAAAAAAATGTCGAAACACTAGTATGTTTTTTTAATATTTTTTTTCAGTTGTTTTATTTCAACAAATTGATACTCACCTGACAATTGACACCTGAGCTAACACTCAATGCATCGTTAACGCTATGGGGCATACATACGTAGAAACCCATCCCCTGGCTATCAGTGTTCCAGCAACACAAATAATTTTAAAAAACTGAATAATTTTATTACATTTCAAAAGTTAAAAAATGGAAATGTCATTTGTATCCATTTACCAAAGAAATATATTTTTAAAAAAATGAGAAATTAAATTTTCATTAAATTTTTTTATTTAAATCGCGGCAATGATAGCTAGTTAAAACACTTTAGCCAATTTGCCTTCCCTTAATGGGGAGAAATAGGGCCATTATATTACATAATTTCGGACGTACTTAGATGTAAAGAAATACAGTGTTTGTTTTCTCTTGGCACATTCTATCGTTTTAGGTAAACGGCATGCTATAAGAACACGCCTTTTTTTAAATAAACAGCATGATAGCATATACAATATTTTTGTATACAAATAGTGGTATTTTAAATTGTAATTCCACATAAATTTACAACCAAGTTATAAATTTACCTTTTATATAAAAATATTGCTAATTTAGTAGCACGTATCTTATTAAAAACAATGATCAACACTTTCCTTAAAAAAGAAATATTTTTAATTCTCAACTTTAAAAGTGCATTAACAATTTAAAACTTATCCTTTAAAAATTGGTACATCTGTAAACAAAGTGTACATAAGTAATAAAGTAATTACTTTTTGACTTTTACTTAGCTAATATATAATTAAAGTTGGAAATTACAACATGCATTATTAATCAAGCAAAATAACTTCTAATCATGAAAAAAATACAATAATGTTTATTTTAAAATCTTTGTTTGAGTATTTTTATAAGGTTGATTTGTAAAAGAAGCTTTAAATTTTGATACAAATTTAGTTTGAAAATAGGCATTTTTGAAAATATTGAAATAACTTGATATTTAATTTTCGATAGAAGAACTTAGGAAAAGATCGTGAAAAGTGACATTTACAAAAAAAAAAAAAAAAAAAAAAAAGATTTTTGGAACAATGATCATGTCATTCCCTCAATTTAAGATAACTAGATTCAATTTTTTCATTAGCTTTAAGTTATTCCTTTTCGACCGGCGGTCAGGTGGCGCTGATTTAAAATTATGAGACAAAATTTGGAGTTTTATCGAAAAAAATTCTTTACACAACAATAATGCTAGCAACTCTTTAAACACAAAGTCATTTTTATACAAATAACGATGGTACAAGTCAGCTGCTTCGGTATCGATATCTTTGAAGAGCTTGAACATTCTCTTTAATACCCGCACGATAGTGCGAGCCAGGTCGGAAAGGGTTAAGTATATTGTTGATATATTTTTTAATTGGCCATTTTGACCCCCGTATCTAAGTTTAAACAAAAAACTTATCAGCTCATATTTTCGTTTCCCCCGTACGTAACCTAGCAATTTCTTCCACTAAGCTCTTTATTGTGTTTTTATAACTTTAGCAACTCGCAAATTCTTTGCGAATTCGGTTGTTTTCAAAAAACTGAATTCATAGGAAACTTCTGAATGGTTTTGGAGAATGAAATTATTGTAAAATTTGCTCTTTTAATTTTGCGTTTGAAAGTTTTAAATAAAGACAAATCAGTTTATTTCCTATCAATGCTTCATTCAGCATTAGCATTCAAAACCTAGAATTTGATTCCCCTGAACAATATGACCGTCCAAAATAAACACCCTCTAAAGTGATATGCCATCTCTTAACTCAAAACAATCAACACAGAGCGTTCAAGCCGCACTTAAAACACCCCCCATTTTAAAACAGAGGGGTTTGAAACCGAATCCTTCCAAAATCCATTACCCCTTTTAGTGATTTAAGCGTCGGATTTAAAGGGGTCTTATGCCTGGGAATAAGTTATCCCGATGTTTCCTGTTCCGCCCTCAGCACTGATCCACGCAAATGCAAATTCGGCCGGCTTCGGAGTGTTGGAGTTAAAACTGGGGGAGTATAAATTGAGTTTGGGGAGCGGCGCTGAACAAAGATTTGGATTGAGTTGAAGAGAGATCGGTGAGTTGAAAGATCGGTTGGGTAGAGGAGCAAGATGAGTTGTAAGAAGGAAAAGTTGCTATCTTCGACGATGGCTTCGTTGGCGTTGGGACCGAAATATAATTATTTGAAAGCCTTTTTTATTTTGTAGTTCAATAATTAATATGGTATATCTACGTCCCAAAATGGAGTTTTGTCACCTGTTTTTTTATCTGTTTTTAAAAGTTACTTAAAAAGAAATGTATATAGATATTAACACAGTTCTTGCAGAAAACGAAGGAGTCATATCTGGAATTTGATGTGGATCACTTTATTATGTTAGATATGTTTAGTACGTTATTATGTTAGTACACTTTATTATGTCAATTTAACAGACAGATGGCGCTTCAATACCAAGTGTTGGCTGTATGAAAGAATTAGGCATGTGTATCTCTATCTATTTCTTTTTTATTAACTTTCAAAAACAGGTATATTTTGGGACAGCCTGTAGGTGTATGTATACTTGAGATTAGAAAAAAAAATAAAAGTGTATTTGGACCAATCATAGAATGTGATGTTTGGCGAAGTTGATACAATTAATATATGGCTAAGCTACTTAGAGATAAATATATTATTAATGTTATTATTATATGTTATAATATTATATATTATAACATATAATATTATAACATATAATAATTATTATTATGTTATTATTATATGTTATAATATATTAATATATTATTAATGTTATTATGCAAAGATAATTCAATGGTATGACCGAATGGAAAGAATATCCGATGACAGAAGAACAAAGAGTATTTTCAAGGAACCTTGTTTGAGAAAATAAAAAATAGGAGAGTCAGAAAAAGATGGATGGATGAATTAGCGAACGATCTAAAGGACACGAAGAAAATAAATTGGAAAGCGGAGCCTAGAGGTAGACGAATTTGGATAAATATTGTCGGGTTGGCATAGCTCAACACGGACTGTAATGCCACGGGGATGGTTAACCCTTTAATACCGGCGGTCAGATGGCGCTGATTTAAAATTAAGAGACTAAATGTGAAGCTACTTATCGACAAAAACGCCTTAAACGGAATCAATGCCAGCAACTCTTTAAAAAAAGTAAATTTTTATGCAAATAAACGATCCGCACGATCTTGATAGCTCGGTCGGAAAGGGTTACTAGAAAAAAGTGGATTAAGTTATTTGTTGCCATATGGCTATAGTATGGCACTAGAGGGTTATACAAAAATCCATTTTGTTAAAAAAAAATCTACGGATATTTGAATAATTACAACGCAAAGGAATTATTTGATATTGTATAAGTTTTTTCCAGTGTTGGTAAAACACGTGTATATTCAAAAGCACTTGAGTATATAGCTTTAGGCAGATGTTATTGCAGCCAAACAAAATAAAAAAGAACTCATTTCTTCTTCAGAAAGTTATTATGCTATCCTATACGAGTTAGCCAATCATAATCAAAAGTGCGTTTAGTTAGTCGACTTCTTGTGGTGTTATAACCTAAATCGACAGATCTCTCAGTTTAAAATCGCCCCTGTTCTTAACCCTCTAGTGCATACTGTTGCCATATGGCGACAAGTAACATAATCCACTTTATTCTAATGAAGTAGACCTGCCTATCGACAAATTAACCATTCATTATGTAGAATTCGTTATTTGTATTAAAAAATAACTTTATTTATAATTAGTTGCTGGCATTGATGCTGTTTAACGCATTTTTTTCGAAAAAACTCCAAATTTAGGCACATAATTTTAAATCATCGCCATCTGACCGTTCTTAAAGGGTTAAACATATATATAACATTCATAATTTGCTTTGTCGCACATTTACCAATGAAAATTTTCAATACATAGTTCGAGACATAATTGTTTAGAATTATGCAATTTTCTGGGTTCTCTGGGAAAAAAAAAACAGTTTTGTGCCTCACCCGCATGACTTGGGTGGTGATGTTGGCTATCTTTTTAGGTTCTTTCGCTCAGTTGATATTTTTTTTGTTTGAAGTCTTTGTCATCAAAGTGCAGCGCTTTTCTTGTGAAGTAGTCTATGAGAGAGAAGAATAAAGGCTTTATTTGGATTACATGAAACGTTTTAGGCTTTCTTTTGTTGGTTTTGTTAAATATATGTCGTTGTATTTTATAGGGGAATATTGCGGAGGGGTTCAAGAGTCTACTGTGCTTTTCGAAAGGCATTAAGAATCAATCCAATGCTGTATGAATGCTGACGTTTATCTTTGAACGGTGCTTTACATAAAATGTTTTCTGTATTTATTTAAAGTAAATGCGCGCTTTTATGTGGCACTAAAAACGAATATCAAGTCACGCACGTGTCATTAAGATTGAAGCGAAGGAATAAACACGAAAAGCAATAATATTAAGCTTTTTGTGAGTTTTTTTTTTTTTTTTTAGTTAAATCTCACACTACAAGATATGCGTAAATTTGACTGAAAAAAGATATATTTACAGAAAATACTGGTATTTTCTTTAAACAGTTTTTTTTTCTCTCAAAATATGTTGTTCAAAGTAAAAACAGATTTTTCTGTTTTTGACCGCGTAAAGAGTAATCGACTGCAACCTAACTAAGCATTTAAACTTTTGTTGCAATTCTTTTTGTCGAAATTTCTCGTTTAGGAAAGAGATCTAATGGACAAAAGATCTAATGGTCTATGGTAAAAGCGCGGGTTTGGCAGTTTATTGTTTCTCGGTAGCATTATGGTCAGTTCCTCACTTGTCTTTGAAGGAATTGGGGGGTTCTATGTCTCGCCGAAGTAGATATAATTTATCTTTAAAACAAGATTTTGTATTGAAATTACGAATTTTCGCATAAAACTGAGTTTCTTTATTAATTACATGGTATTTTTCGTCCAAAAGTTGACAGCTTTTTTTCTGTCAAAACAGCGTACTTTTTTAAGGCGGTTAAGAAAAAACTTTTAAATGCATTTTAATTTTCACATGTGACTACTGTTGCACTGCGTTCTAGACTATCAGCATTGGAACAACGAGAACTGAATGTTAAGTGTTTTAACAAACTCAAACATGCCACCTGAAAGACTAAAGTTCATTATTAAAAAAAACTGATTTGGAGCTGATTATTCTCGCTCCTGCAACAAACTAGCCTTTTTAAATAAAACTAAAAAAAAAAAAAAAAAACACTACGCAATTTATTTATGAAAATTCCCGGACATAAGACATTCAAACTAAGGAGCGCCATTCATTAAAACCAGCTCGCCATATCTAGAAAACTAACTAAAAATGGGCAACACGCCCCAAAAAATAAGTATAAATTTCCGAGAAATTTACGATAAGATTTCCCATTTCACACATCGCTAATTCCAACAAGGGGTCACGTCCGTAGCACAATTTCCGATCACACTTTTTCTTTCAACAGTTAATTAAGCGATGACTCGCTTATGGAAATCTTCCGGAGGAGCTGAATTCTGTTTTGCATGTAATGGTCCACATGAAATTATTATAAAATCCGTGAGGGACGCTGTTAATGTATGTCCGTCACGATTGGGTTAAAGCTTTACGCGATCGTATCAGCGGTTATTAAGCGTGAACAACATAGAGTCAAGAAGACGACGAAGGTGCTTTGGCGCGAAATACAGTGAAGAATTCAGAAAGTCGCCCATTCAGCCCAAACAAACCGCACATTCTTATGTTAGTTCAGTGCAAATCGCTTCATTTTACTACTTAAAAAGGGTTGATTAACCCTTTCAGTCCCAATAACAATTTGGAATTAGCATTTTTAATTTTTTTTTCTTCTGATCTTCTATTATTGCCATTTATGATATCAAAAAAGCAAATCATTCGATTCTTCAAACTTTTTAATTAATTTATTAATCCCAATAGATGTCAGCCCTATTATTTTTTTTTAATTATTATCAGAAAAATGATGATGCCAAATGGCATCACTGAGACTGAAAGACTTGTAAAAAGAATAAATAATAATAATAATAAACAGTATGCGCAGTTGTAGTCGGTTGCACGAGATTGTATAGTAATTCCCTTCACTGGTCTGGTAAGAAAATGCTCTGTAATTATAATTTGTATAAACCCTTTAAGACCGACCATCAGATGACGCTAATTTGAGTTTATGCGACTAAAGTTTAGAGTTTTATCGAAAAAGTGTCTTAAACAGCATAGCAATTCCTGTAAAAAAAAGTCATTTTTTATACAAATAACGAATGGTATAAGTCAGCTGCTTCGGTATTGATATTTTTGAAAAGCTAGAACATTCTCTTTTATACCCGCACGATCGTGATAGCTCGGTCTTAAAGGGATATGAGAGTCAGAAATCACCAAGTAATGCAGTAAGCCTATTCAAGCTTCACTGTAGAATGGCGCCAAATACTTCGCCAAGAGTGTTTGTTTGGGCTTACTGGCACAGCGATTAATAGTTTCACTTAGCAAACCAGTTTTTGAATTGGTTTACGTCCGGCAGTATCTACTTCTTAACTCTATAGTGAACACGGGCTTCCAGTGGACTCATTTGCATCAGCTTTATTTGCATGGTTAAACTAAACAAGGGTCAAGTCATTAGGACTTTTTCCTTGCAGGCTTCTTTTTAACTCAACTGTTCGAAGAAAGAAAAGTAGCGGGAAATTATCCTATGGTTCTTATTTATATTAGGTTTATTTATGGCCAAATGCAAAGAATCGAATCTCAGGAGGGTCTCTTTAAAGAAGGTGGAATAGGTGAGATTAGATGAAAGCATATTTTGCACAGTAAGAAATCGATTAACAGTGTGCTATATGGTGTGTTTTATAATGGGGTGTTATAATTTATATCAAAGAACTGTAATTAGTTTCAACGTAGATTTCTTAATAACTTTCTAGTTCAGTTTTTGTAGCCTCTTACTCTGACGAAAAACATTGCGTTGCTACAAAATGTTAAGCATTTAGCTACAGAAATGGCACATATTTTTTCTTGAATGGTTAATGAAAATAAATGAAATGTACTGTATGGGTATAGAAGAACTAGACGGGATGTAATACAGGTGTCCAAAATTTCGTGGAAAGAAAAGCTGCAGTATACTAAGTTGAGACATTTGGAAATAGCTAGATTGTAACCCTATTTCATGGTTCATGTTGTCTAGTAACCACGTGATCTCGGATACTGCTAGCTTTTAAGACTAAATTAATATAGACTTGTGATACCATAATTGAATGCATAACTTTCAAACTCAAAACAAAGAACAATGTATTGCAGCTGTTAATGGCGTCTCAAAAACAAGAGTAGCATTATTCTCACAATTGTGAATCAATGTTTAATTCTTTGGCTATGCAATTTTCACTTCCGCGTAATATGTGATAATAATATAATTATCGAATCCTTAGTGGGACGGCTTCCTGGGCCGTTTCATACGAGAAAGTTTTATGAACACTTACTCTGCCGTGGGCAAGTAAACTGCAGTAATCGCAACAATGAGCTGTACAATTTTTGCACTCAATTTTTTCCAGTATGTTTTCTTAATAGTTAGAGTAAGTGAGTGCTTACAACAATGGTACACGTTATTATAAAAGTAACTGCAGTTTACCTGCCCACAAACATGTTCATAATATAAGAATTATTGGCGTGTTTTGGTCTCTTTAATTGAGATTATAATTCTGAATTTTTCTACATAAAGTAAATCCTAAGATTTAATTTATAAGCAAAAGAATTAAACAATTTATTGAAACGCCGCTCTAAATTTTCAATACCTAAACAATCCATCGGAGGACAGTGCAAAATCACTTTGCAAAGTATCTTTCATTATTTAAACAATCAATTCCAAAATCTTAAATCACTCTCTCCACAAATAAAAGAGACAATATATCAACCCCAAATAGCCAAATTGATTTCGTACAATATAATGGGCAAAGCCTATAGATACTACATTGCTCCCTATTGTAATGGGAAAAAAATTACCCCAAAACATAGGACATTGTTACGTCAGGGTTATTTTTTCCCCACATCAGTTGGTGCTCACATGCTATGAAGGTAAGAATAATATGAGGAGGATATCTGGTTCAAAATATTGAGAAATCTGGTTTGCTAAATAAAGCCGCAATCGCTTGGTTAATAAGCCCACATAAGCGCTTGGCGAAAAATTTGGCTCAATTTTTTGAAAAGGAAACCAAGGCTATGATACATCAATCTAGAATGTCTGAAAAGAAATTATAGTTTCTGTATTAATTTGCATCTCATACTTCAATCGACGACTGTACATAAAGTCATTATATAAAAGTTCAATGGGGTTGTTTCACGGTGAATCTGGCAATAGCTCTGTGGTTTTGTTTTCCTTACTCTCGAATAACTTTTGTTTTGATTAAGTTGTTTGGGTGGCAGACCTTATATTCAGGTTAGTGCGCTTGATCAGCACACAAACCTGATTATCTCTACCAACCAATAACAAAAGTAATTCGAGAGTAAGGAAAACAAAACCGCAGAGCTATTGCCAGATTCACCATGAAACAACCTAATACATTACTAGTTTTTAAAACATAAAACTAAGTTTTCGTTTTGAAATAGCAGTGTGAGTTTTGTTTGCTTGAACGTAACGGAGTGATTTCACGACTTTCAAATGCCTTCAATTATTTAAAAAAACACAACCACGCTCTTGTTTCTCGCATGATAGGGAACATTAAAATCCTGATTAAAATATCTAATAGGGTTGTTTCAGATGATGTTTTTAACAGTAAAAAAATCAAGGTGTAATCACGAGTGTGTGTTTTTTAATAAAAAGTATCGCTAGCTCCACAAATATTTCGAGAATAAGATTCTTAATTAATTGTGTCAGATGATATAACTCTCCTTATTTCTTTTTACAAGAGGTCTTTGGACATATTCCAGGATTTACTTATCCAACATATTATTTTAACCCTTTCAGTCCCAGTGATGCCATTTGGCATCGCCCCTTTCATTATTTTTTTTCCAAATGTTTATGACCGTTACGACATCCAAACACATATCATTCGATTATTCACACTTTGTTCTATTAGCAATATTTTACATTAATCTCAATAGAAGTCAGAACTACAATTTTTTTTTATTTAGAAAATAGCTAACAAGCGTTTCACTTGATTTTTGAAAGTTCACTTCAGTTCCCCATATTTCAAACACAATTTAAACTATTTCGGTTAATATGGTCATTTACCATAAACTATATAACTCGAAGTGTTTTTAGGTAATATATATATTTTTATTTTGTTGTTTTCCACGGTTAAAAAAATTTGCCATTGTATCAACAACCGTCTAAAATATTAAAAGAATTTTTTTTTCTTCTGGAACTCTTATTTTTGACCTAAAATAAGCTTATCTTGCGATTATCAGATGTTTCTGTAGTGTAGTAAATTGTTGGCACTGAAAGACGCGGTTAAACAAATTAACTAATGAGACAGATTATGTAAATTAGTAAAATCTTCAACTTTTCGGGGGTCGTGATAGTGCCAAATATAGATACTTTAGTACACAGGTTTTTTTTATCTAAGTTTATCTATAACGAGGTTGCGTTGGTGCCTATTCAGGTTTCGGCTCGTCACTTGACCGGGGTTCTTAAATACGACGCCCTTCGCTAATAGCCCTCGGGTAGCTCTCGTGCGACGATAATTCAAAAGCGAACCTAAAAGCTAACCTATCTGTAAAGAATTCATTATCCGTTTTTTAACTCTTATAATTCCTCAAAGAAACTTGTACGTTGCTCAAAACAATTAAATCATAAGCATCTCAATTCCTGCGATGCAGACAACGAAAAATTACTTAAAAATAAGAAATTTCAGAATTAAAATAAGTTTACTTGCTATTTTTCTACAAGTTTCCTATAACAATTACTTAACGAATAAGTGCAATCGAAGATAGTTTACACATTTTGCACAGTTCAATAACGAGAATACAGGGTGGTTATAAAATAACGCTCGCTATTCGAAGTGGTCTGTAGCTTGAATGAATAATCCGAATGCATCAAAAATTGAGACACTTACTAATCAAGAAGGGGGGAAAAGAATGGAATCACAAAAAAGATAGAATCCTAAAAAATAATCATAAAGAGGAATAATCATAAAAAACAAACTCGTCTCTTGACCAGGGTTCTAAACAACGAGGCGTAAGTCAATTATGGCCAATTACGGCCAACACAGCTAATTACGCCTCGTAATTTAGGACACTGGTCAAGAGACGAGGTTTTTTTTCCGAAAAAAGAATGGAATCATAAAAACGAAACTCGTATCTTGACCAAGGTTCTAAATTACGAGGCACAGTCAATTATGGCTAATTACAGCCAACACATCCAATAACGCCTCGTAATTAAAAACTCTTGGTCAAGTGACGAGTTTGTTTTTTATGATTCCATTCTGTGTCCCAATTATTGATTAGTAAGTGTCTCAAAGTTTGTTGCATTTGGATTATTCATTAAACTTACAAACCACTCCGGATAGCGAGCGTTATTTTATAACCACCCTGTAATTCAGATAAATGCGCTATTAAAATGTTATTTCTATCACATTAAAAGCTATTTAATTGGATACATCCAGTTCAAGAAAATAGCACAGTTCTTGTGGAGAAGAGGTAAACTACACCAAAACAAACCTTAAGTTTGCAGCATTAAAATGTTCTACGCGGAGGGAACGCGCGTAAACAAACGGAATTTTGCCTCTCTCATTGGTCGCTCCTACGCGATGTCCGCCCTGTTACGTCAAAATCGAAAGAAAAAATAATTAATACTACACTGTAACTGAAGCAAAAACAAATAAAAAATAAGTCTTGAAATAACGAATAAAGTGATTTATTGAATGAGAAAAACCTTTTTTATATTCGATTCTCGCACTCGGAAAATAGAACTATTTCCCCTTTTTCCCGTAGAACATTTGTATACAGCATACTTATACTGTGGTGAGGTATACGTTTTTTCCGTTTGCTGCTTCGTTGGAATTGAAATGCAGTATAAAACCAGAAATGCCCAGGTTTATAATGCATAGTTAATATTTTAAGCAATTATATGCAGTAAGCCCCCGGCATTCAAAAGCTCACCGCTTTTATTAAAGCTATCGCATTTATATATCACTATATCGCTGTCGCATATAGTAAAAAAATATATTTAATTTTGTCTTTAAAAAAAAGTGGTAGCTCATGTAATAGAATATGCAAAGATTTGAGAACAATAATTTCCATTAAATTAAATCTGCTTACATTATATAAAATAGCTTTATACTTCTTTCTGAAAGCTACTAGCCAAAGATTCTGATATAAAGGCGCAATTTTAGTATTGTTTTCTCACGCAATTCCCCGAGAAGACCCAAAAAAACCATAAGGATAAGAATAGTCCTAAATTCGCGATTTTATAGTTGCTTCGATTGCAATTCCAAAATGAGCGTTTTTCAGCCCCTTGTTTTATATTTCAGGGTTCTTTCCGTGTGTACTTCTTTTCATTCATAAAATTAACTTCTCTTCGCAACAGCCCATTAAAGGGCCAAATCCGGCCATGCCCATTACAACGCCTTGCATTGACGAATACATTTCAAGTATGCAAAGCATTACCCAAACTTAAACGTCCTAAACGGTATTTTGTCTTATGTGGGGAAATCAAGTAAAATTGTGAGACAGCAATATAACCCTTTAAGACCAGCGGTCAGATGGCGCTGATTTAAAATTATGACAATTTTAAGTTTCATAGAAAAAATGCGCTTCAATAAATGCGTTAAACAGCATCGTGATAGCTCGGTCGGAAAGGAAAACGTGATTTGCGATCAGAGGAAAATAAGTTATAATGAAATAAAAGTTTTTGCAAAACATTCGTTTCATTATTGGGTAAAAAAAATTGTTCAATGCAAATATAATCCCCGAATGACCAAAATAAAAACAATACCACTGAAACTGCTGCCACTCAAGACAAGACACATTCCATTAAGAGTGCTCTATGAGATCTGTTTGCGAATATGAAATCGATTTGGCAGCTTTCTGAATGTTTCGCTTTCTTTCAACGCCAAGATTCTCCCATATTATTCTAACCCTCCTCGGTGCATACGCGTCCAATCTGGTGGCATCTCCTCTGCTAAAGAAGGGATAAATCACAGGCAGTAGAGGGAATTCTGATAAGGGAATTCCCTTTGGATTTTCCCCTCTTCTGTTGAATCTGCTTCAAAGTATCTGTTGGGGAGAGATGGGTTGGATGATTGGTGGCTGCCATTTTTAACCACATTCTTAAAGTTTTAAGGGCATATCACAAGATTCATTCAACACAACCGTCAATAATAATATGCAGAACTACACTGCTCAAAACAATAAGGGGAGCACTTTGCGTACTTTTGTTTACCCGTCCAGTTCCAACTTCTTATTTTTTATTATAAAAATCTAAAATTTATGAAATAGATTCCTTATGTATCCAGATTGAAATGGTAAAAAGCAGGAAAATAAATCTTAATTTTCTTAACTAAAATTTAAATGGCAAAAAAATTTAAAATATAACTTTTGAATAAATTAAAACGATAATTTTTTCAAAATTTAAGTGCAAATAAAAAATAAAATCTAATTTTAGACTTCTAAGAATGCAAGCGTTAAGAATTTAAGGTCAATTTATTTTATAAAAGTTTTTGGGAGTGAATTTTATTTTACCATGTTTTTCATATTTTCATTGAATTAAAACAAACATTATTTGTTTCTTCAGAAGACACGAGTCTTCCATCTAACGATAAATAAGTAAGAGTTCAACTTAGTGAGAAAAAAAATCGGAAGCTGATGATATCACATGGATTCATCGGGGGCGAAATGGTTTAAACCATGCATTCCCATCATTGTCTTGAGCAGTGTAGAATATATCGTTATTTTAAAATTATATATTTTAGAAGGAAAAGTAAACTCTGACTAATGTAAGCGAGATAAGGACTTCATGATACAATTGGATAGACAGAAAGACGGAAGTAAAAACCAATGTATAAAAAGTATCAAATATTGTTTTCCAATGTTACATCTTTCAAAATAATAATGAATATTATTATTTTTATTGAAAACAAGTTGAAAAAGAGTTTTAAAATTAAAGGACGGACTAATTGAGAAAATTAAAAACTATATATTATAATTACTTTTGTGGTGTCGATTCCTTCAAGCAAGAAAAAATAAATCAAATGGCTTGTAAGGAATTAAAAAAGGGGTACAGGTAGTGGACGAATGGAAACTGTCAGCAACCAACTTTTTGATCACAAACTACGTTTATAAAGTAAAAAAAAAAATGAAAATTTAAAGATGGCTATATAGTTTTCCGTTTAAAGGTTAGCGTTTAACTCTCTTAAAATATTATTTTAGAAAATATATATTATTTATTCTTCGATATATAAATAAATTTAACAAACGATAAGGAATAATCTTCGAATTCCGAAAGTAAACGAAACCATTTGGACGTTAAAGGGGTTGTTTAATGATGAATTAAATTATGCGTATGGTGCATTTTTCCACCGTTGAACAGAGATTTTATGTTTAAACGGCTAAGGGAAATATTAATTTACAAACTACTAGTTTTTATTATTTCCAATTAAAAGAAGAAAGCAGGTTTACCCTTTTAAGACCGGCGCTGCCGTCGGATAGCGCTGATTTCAAATTAATAGACTAAATTCGGAGTTTTATTGGGAAAAAATCACACAGCATCACATCAGCATTAAACACAGCATCAATGCCAGCAACTCCTCAAAAACAAAGTTATTTGTTATAAAATAACGAATGGTACAAGTCAGATGCTTTGGTATCAATATTTTTTAAGAGTTGAACATTACCACGATCACGATAGCTTAGTCAGAAAGGGTTAAAAATAAGGGGGGGGGGGCAATGCGTTAAACAGCCTCAATTCCAGCAACTCCCTGAAAACAAAGTCATTTTTTATACAAATAGCGAATGGTACAAGTTAGCTGCTGTATAGTATAGATATTTTTGAAGAGATAAAGTGGATTATGTTACTTGTAGCCATATGGCAACAGTATGCACTAGAGGGTTAAATAAAGCTACTACCAATAGGAAATGATTAACTTTCTCAAGAATACGAATACTCAATCAATAGGCGCGTTTACATGAGCCATCAAATCCATGGATTGAAGAGCAAACTCAGCAATTTTTTCCTCTTGGTTATTTTCTAAAAGACAGAACCGGAATTGCAGGGTTCATAGGGGGTTTCGCAAACCTTCCAATGATGGAGGGTTTGATGTTTCATACCATGGTTTCGGCCACAGACTATCATTTGCGTTAGAAATCCTGCTATACCTCTTTTTCCAGTAATGAGGATTTTGGCATTCCATCATGGATTCGATGGCTCATGAAAGCGCGCCTGTTGTATGTATACATCCAATGATTTATGACCAAACATGGCTTCCTTTTTACTTACCTCAGCTCCATCATTTGACGCTGTCTTATCTCGGGGTTATCGTTTCAAGCCCTGATGCTTTTTAAGCCCAGGGCTAGAGGACCGACAAAAGCGTTTAATGCGACCAATAGCTAAACACGCGTTCTTCTTCTTTTTTCTACTCTTTGTCGAAAGAAAAAATCTTTCAGAAGGCCAAGATTCTCTAAAGGTAGGAATAAGATTGAGACGCTTGACATGGAAAAGAAATAAAGCCACCTGTATGTCGCCAAATTGGTGTGATAAGCCCAAACAACCACGATTTTAATGTAACTTCACTACTTAACATGCAGTTTTTACTCTTCAAAAATAGTAATTATAACTTAAAACCTCACCTTTTGCAATTGAACAGTGTTAAACGAGATTTGGAATATGCACTGTTATATTATTTTCCTTCTATATGTATGACTAGCTGTTATACCCGACGTTGCACGAGTAGAGGTGTTAAAGTAATTTAATAGTCAATTTAACTATTTTTTTTCTTTCATTTGAGTTACATAAGATATGAAGTTTACCCAGTAATTTTGCATTTAGTTACCCAACTTGTAAATAGTTATGATTAATATTAATTTCAAAAATACCTTTGATATAAGAAGTTCAAATTAAATAAAATACATATTTAAGTAAAAATAAATAGCAAGAAGTAAGAATTAAAAATAAGCTGCTATAGCAGCTTCTATATAGCAAACAGCAAACGATTTGCATTTTTCATATAGGTCAGTTCAATTCATCTATCATTTAATCCGTTTTAGAATAATAAGCTTAGGTTGATGTTACCGTTCGTTATAAAGTACAGAATCTCCCGCTACTTATATTACCTTAACCCTTTCAGTCCCAAAAATTTACTACACTACAGAAACATCTGATATTCACAAAATAAGCTTATTTTAGGTCAAATATACGAATTCCATAAGAAAAAAATCAATTTAAATTTTTTATATGGTTTTTGAAACAATGCCAAAATTCTTTAACTGTGGAAAACAACAAAATAAAAAAATATATATTGCCTAAAAACACTTCGAGTTATATATTTTAAGGTATCTGACCATATTATTAGAAAAAATTTAGTAATTATTTTAACCGAAATAGTTAAAATTGTGTTTTAAATATGTGGAACTGAAGTGAACTTATCAAAAATCAGGAGAAACGCTTGTTGACTATTTTCTAAATAAAAAAAATAGTAGTTCTGACTTCTATTGAGATTAAAGTAAAATTTTGTCTGATAGAACAAAGTGTGAAGAATCGAATGATGTGTGTTTGGATGTCTTAGCGGGAAATAAACATTTTGAAAAAAATATTGAAAGTGATGATGCCAAATGGCATCACTGGGACTGAAAGGGTTAAACATTCGAAATTTTAAAAACGCTATAAAATTCACCGTTAAAGTCCGTAATTTCCCGAATAAAAACATTTTAGCTCATTTGGCGCTTTTTTGCGAATTTGTCGAGGAAAAGATATAGCTACCAACACACATGCAGCTCTCGTGCGATGACCTTCGCACAACCAGCTTATAATTTTTTTTTGCTTATTTGGTACGTTTTTTGTAATAACTTGGCGAGTTTGGCAAAGTATTTGGCAAAAAAAGGAAAATTTAAAACCCTAGTATGCATTTCTTGTGCGATGGCCTTCAAAGGCCATTATAGTTCAGAATTAGCTTAACTATGTCGTTTAAAAAATTCATAATTCAAATTATATAATCACAACATAATCACAATAATCACATAATCACAATAATCACTAGAAAGGAGTTTGGTTGCTTTACGTCACTTGAAACGTATCAACTATTTTTCAAATTATAAATTTATCAACAGAACAAAATAAACATTTTGAATTTGAATTAATTTTCTTTAAAAGTTTTATTTAATTTCT
Source organism: Hylyphantes graminicola (assembly GCA_023701765.1). Lineage (NCBI taxonomy): Eukaryota > Metazoa > Arthropoda > Arachnida > Araneae > Linyphiidae > Hylyphantes > Hylyphantes graminicola. The sequence goes on from CM043112.1 coordinate 34,525,315, forward strand.
TCTGCTGAATCTATATCTTTAAATCGATAAACGTCTTCACTTGGAAAACCCATTCTACATCGGTTTTTTGACCATCCATCATCTCTACCTTATTCCCACCTCCATTCCAAGACCTAAAAGACACAAAGAGGGATTAAAAAAATGTCGTTTTTTTCGTCAGTGCGGTCTTTTGGTAACTATAAAACCCAGAAGATAAGACGGAATGGTTATCTCCAGAAAGCACTTTCTTTCAAGGGACCTTTGTGAAAGGATTGGGCAGGTTGTTCTGTGGCTTTATTTTCATATAGGAGGCGATTTTCTGGGAGGAATTACTTTCGATTTTCTTTTGATGCCAAAATATTGTGCATGGTAGTCTCACTAATCAAAAGCTCTGTTCAGAGAGTATTGAAGAAAGTTGTACTAAGTGATTTAGGTATTGCATATTGAATAAAATGCTGAATATTGCATGATTTTATAACTAATTTTTACTGCTATTTTGCCATGTTTCTCATGTTATAAGTTATATGTTTCAAAAGTTTTATAAAATATTCTTAATTTGATCTTTGATGGCCGACTATTAATATCAAGTATCGACTATCAAGTCATATCATGTTTAATATGATTTAAACATATCACATACGAAGAACTTTTGAAATAGTTTTAACCATTATTATATATTATTTGTTAAATTATATGGGTTCACACAAAATTTCTGGTAGTAAAATAATTGTGATTTATTAATTTTTTATTAGTGATACTAAATTCATTTCTTTATAAATGTTGATTATGCATGAGTTCCTTACTCGGACTTCAGATACTATATTTTATACTTTTCATCTGTCTATCATTTCATTTAAATTTTAGCATGTTTTATTGAATAATGACAATAAAAATTCTTCAAAGAGCATTAAAGTTAACGGACTATAGGTTAGTTCAGAAATCCTCGCTTTTTCTGGAGATTGATTGGTCTTGCAAAGAATAAAAATAGAAAGTCTTACTATCTAACACTACTAATTGCAATCACAATGACTAGATATTGGATCTAATAAAGTAAACAGTGTCGTGACAGCTTTATAGATAATGTTGAAAAAATCTAAAATCTTTATTTTAGTGAACAGATGACGTATCTTTATCAGCCTAAAGGGCTCTAACTTGTCTGGGTGGTGAAAGAGCTCGCCAAAAAACGAGTTGCGATGACTCTTGAGTTGCATAGAAAGCGTCGATATTGAGTGACTCGAATGTAGAAGCGAACATGTAGAAGAAAAATCACGTAAACGCAATTTTGGTTAAGTATAGGAAAAACATAACTCGCCAAAACAATAAGTTGCCATGACTCATGTGTAGCATAGTGCGCGTCGATATTTAGTGACTTTAATCCGGCATATAGAAGCAACAATCATAACAGCCGAGAAATCAATTCCTTAAATCAGACTCTGATCTAACAGTAACAAGATTCCTACCGAAACAAAAAAAAAAGAAGAAAAAAACAGAAAGCACCACCTGGCGGCAATCCCATGAGATCTCTGTACCCCATCAAAAGCGCTACCTAGCGGCGATCCTATGGGCGCTTTGTACAATGTCGCGTGTTAGAGGCTCGAGTTCCTTTAATTTCATGTGCGCGCCGCAGAAAGACTAAAGGGAATTAATGAAAAGCTTTTATGCCAGTATCGCCTTTCTTGAATGGTCCTGGATCTTACGACAAGAAGGAACACCCTTTTTGTGGCTTGTGTTAGCCGGGTTTTGTTTTAGTTCATATATTTTTTATGTGACGTAATTGGATTGCGCTTTTCGAGTTGTTCATTGCGAAAGTGTTTAATGCATGGAGGTCAGAATAACATGGAATAGCTTGGCACGAAATAAAAACGAATCCTTTTGAAATACGATATGATATGTTTAAACAAACAAACGATTCTTTAGGATTAAATATAGACTCTTCATAATGAAAATTACGACGCGTGTCACCAATAGCCCTTATGTAGCAGAAGTGTAACATTGATTCAACTCAACGTTTTAACTTAAATATCTTTGATATTGTGTTATCATTCTCAATGCATTTTCAATACAAAGCGTCTCCATTGCCACATTAAACATCGGTAATATTCAAATACAAATGTTAGATATTTACAGCTGAGAGAGCAACAAATACGGAACGATGCGTCATTTTAATGGAAAGAACATTATGGGTTTATGGGTAAATCCAACACTTTCGTAAGTGGTCGTCGCCCTAATGAAATTAATACAAACCTTCAGACGAAATATTCAAGTTGTTTAAATTTTATTATAAGGTTTGCAACGTTTTGCGAAAGAATTAGCCAAGGTTTTGTTCGGATGCGATCAAAGCTTCACCTGGGGAACTGGTTTTTAACAAGACAGTCATATTCTAACCTTCATGCTTTAGTGTAATCTTTTTGTAGGAAAAATGCCATTTAGTGGAGAACTGTTAAGGAAATTTAAATTTAAATTGCTTTTGTAAGGTGTTAATTTATTTTTGATTAATTAAGGGAAATTTTCTCTAAATTTCTAACAGTTGGAAAACGTCAGTCTAGGAGTAATTTGCTAAACGCCGACATATACGTAACATAAAACAGTGGGAAACTCTACATTAACAAGTTTTGGCATTCCTATATTATTCAGTTATATACTGCCAATGATAGTTAAGGCTGCTTAAAAACACAGTATTGATAGATTGAGAACTGTAAAAATAATTTTACCCCGAATTATTCTTATTTGTATCGTCCTGTTAGAAAATGGCAAGAAGACAAAAATGATACTCAACCTTTAAAAGTTTTGCTTTTTTCTGAGCCTGTGGAACTTTTTTCTTCCTCTATCGACTGTGTATCTGGCACATGAGACATAGCTTTTTATGGATTAAAAAATATTATACCTCTCAACCAAGTATTTTTAAATATGAATCTTCACTTCTTTTAAAAAGGGGCCCCTTTGTAGAATGTTACCACTGCTTTCTTTTTACTTCGCTAAACCTTCGACTTCTTTGCAAAATAATTCAATAAGGATTCCATCTGTAGATCGGCGAAATTTATTCAAAAAATCAAACAATTTCAAAATCCAATCACTTTACTTTTAAGAAAGTAAAAGTGTGTGCTGTCCAACAGTCTCAAAAAAAAATGTTTCCACTTCATTAAAGCTACCTAAAGCATTATCCACAAAAACCATTAAAAAAGTTTCAGAGTGATAAAGAGCGATTTTAAGTTGAGATTATGGTCTTTGTCCAAGTACAAATTGTTTGTCTCTAAGTACAAATAGTACTTTGCTTGTCTTTAGTACAAATCTCTCCAGAAAGTAATCAAACATTTCAACTGCTTTTTCCTTACACAAACTTTGTATGAAAGCCAAAGATTTTGAGAGATTCGCCACATTTTGTGAGGTTCAAATCTAAAAAAAAATCTGGATTTTTTTCCCCTCCTATATTAATACTGCTTTGCGAAAGATATGAGCAAATCAACTGATGTGTATCTTTTAGCGACAGTGGAAGCTCCTTGCATGCATTACTGGCACATTGATTAATTAGATGTCATACACATTAAATCAAGTATACCTGGGGATATTATTTATTATACAAGCTGCGAAGCCCTTTAGCGGTATACCAACAGGGTATTAGTAAAAAAAAAGCCTTTTTTTTCCTTCATGTTTTGATTTATGTTCAGGACATGGGAGCCGACTCCATAAGGAGTTTAGAATGCATGCGAAAGGTTCCATGATCGCGAACGGGAATTACAAAAATAACTACCGACCAATATATGGACCATGAACCCAGCACTTTTGAACTAAAACTCAAAAAACCTAATATTTTTTTTAAAAGCAGATTGCAAAGCAATATTTCAAATCTCCTAATACTTATTTATCACTATTATTGTATTTATCCTATAACCCATTCCAACCGAGCTGTAACGATCATGCGGGTATAAAATAGAATGCTCAAGCTTTTCAAACTTAAGTCATTCCATTCCAAACTTAAATCATTCCATTAAGCCATCTGTTGGAGTCTTTGAGGGTTAAATGGAACTGCTTAATTGCTCCTTAAATGTACACTGTTTACGTTCCTTTTTCCTCAGAAATTCGAAAACATTTTCTTTTATAAATACAACACAATCCGAGTACATCAGACCGTGCTTTACAGCATAGACAGTAACCTGTTATAAGATCATCCGTTCCTGAATATTTAAAATTCTATAATACTGCTTCTTTAATATAAAAAAGTGGTTAACATTTAGTACATATATTTTTTTCTTTTGCATTGAAAAAAATATTAGTATGCAAGTTAACGTGAGTATTCATCCTTTCCTTTACAAGCATACATAGTTCACATAAAAATAATTTTCCTAGCTCATTCACTGTTATGCATATTCAAAAGTAGGAAATCTCTTTTTCAAGTTAAAAAATCAATTGTACAATTCTATGATTGTAGTTTAAAATGTTTATAGTGACGAAATCGTGTATTTCAAAATTGTTTTATAATCACTGATGGTAAAACTTATTTATACTAATATTTTTCCTTTACAATAGCAACGTTTTTTTATCAGATAGTAATCACAAAAGAATTCGCTTGCCGATAACGAACTAGTGGTTATCAACTTTACATCTCGCATCCTCACTGTTAGGATATTTTAGGAGCCAGATAACTCTTAAATTCAGGAAGAACTGTGCATGGCGATACTTTCTTTGTCGTGCTTTACTTGAAGTATAGTCAGGTCGCCAAACCCCGATTTTTGGCCGAACCCTGCACTGAGAGGTTAAGTTTTATTATTGATGATTCTTATAGATTCGAGGGTGTAGATTACGAATCTGGAAGGTACTTTTTAGGTACCCTTGAGCATTTTTAGTTATTCAAGATGGCGTCTCCACCATCTTGAATTTTGTAATCTTAATATTTGACAATCAATTCGACAAAAGTGAATAGTTTTTGTCTTTATAGATGCATTTAGTAATAAAGATTCACAATTATCAAGAAAATTTCAAAAATAAAAAATTCAAAATGGTGGAATCCGCCATATTGGATTTTTTCACTTTTAATACTTTTGTTTTATATTTAGCAAAACAAAATATTTATATTTTAACTATAATTTTTATACCTAGTTACTATAGAACATTACTTTGAAGAAAATATAAAAAATCAAGATGGCGGCATCAGCCATATTGGATTTTTTCACCGTTTATATAAAGCGATCCATAGGTCCTAAATTAAAAATTCTTCTTATTTTAGTTATATCTTAATTTTAGTTTCTATTTCAGTTTTTACGTGTAGATTATGAATTAAGAAGATATTTTTTTCGCTAAATTTGAGTATTTTTTATATTTAAAATGGCGTCTTCCGCCATATTGGATTTTTTTTCCTAATTCAATTTTTCGGGTAAGGTCTAACATATTTGAATATTGTTTGAGAAAATTTGGCAATTTTATCAGAATGAAAAGTGTATTTTTGATGAATTGTATTCAGATCATTTTGTATGTAAATATCTCCTTTCAAGAATTTCCAAGCAACGGACCAATCGGGCTTTTCAATCTGCCTTTTTACTATTTGCTTTTACCCAAGTTAGGTTGGCATGGAGTGTAGACGCCTCGTGGAACAGATGAAAACGACTTCAACATATGATGATAATTTTTTCGTCTTTCCCCACCTATTATCGCGTTTATTTTCAATGCCCTGCTTTTACCTCAAGAGAAGAATATGCAAATACCTGAGAAAAACTAAGGTCGATTGGTACAAGAATCAAGAAAACAATGCATATTCATTACTTCACAATCCGGATACTACAGACTGTGTTTGTTAAGAGCACAATAAGATGAATGATGACACTACCAGTAAATTTAAAATATTATAAAACTATCCTTATAAAATAAAAAGTGGCAGTTTTTATTACAAAGAAAAAAAAACTTTGTAAACACAAAATTTCATTCATTGAGAATCTTTATGGCTTTAAAAAAATTAAAATATCGTATTAGAATTAACATGTTGACAACGAGCATCCATTAAGTTTAAATTTTAAAATAAGAAAAGAGTTATCTTGCCAACAAGTATATTATTGTCGGCGCCCCTCCCCCCACCCCCGCTGATGTATAAAATCTCCCCAATTAGCTAGAAACTAATCCAACTGTTCAATAGCATTTCTAACATACACTTTTCTTGAAAGCCATCGATTTTGAGCGATTTGCAACAGTTTGTGTGAGGTTGATATATTAAAAAAATATGGTTTGGGGACAAAATATCGCGGCCGAAATATCGGGGGCCAAAATATCGCGGCCAAAATATCGTCGGCCGAAATATCGTGCATATTTTGGCCCGCGATATTTCGGCCGCGATATTTTGTCCCATTACCAAAAAAAATATATATTGATTTTCCTTACCTCCGTCTATTTTTTATGGTAACCTGAAGAATTTGAGTGAATGTATCTTACAGAGACATAGGTAGCTTCTTGCTTATATAATTGGCCCGTAGATAGATATTTGATGACATGAATGCTTAACCCTTTCAGTCCCACCAGTGATGCCATTTGGAATCATCACTTTCACTATTTTTTTCCAAATGTTTATGTCCCGTTGTGACATCCAAACACATATCATTCGATACTTCACACTTTGTTCTATTAATTAGACAATATCTTAGATTAATCTTAATAGAAGTCAGAACTACTATTATTTTATTTAGAAAATAGTTAACACGCGTTTCACCTGATTTTTGACAAGTTCTCTTCAGTTCCACATATTTAAAACACAATTTAAACTATTTAGGTTAAAATAATTACTATTTTTTTTTTAATAATATGGTCAGATACCTTAAAATATATAACTCGAAGTGTTTTTAGGTAATATATGTAATAGAATAACATCTATTACACAGGAGAGTACAATTCTTAATAAGTTAATTTAGAAAGAAACAAATATTGGACGTCCAAAGGTGATTTATTGTAAAGACAGCATTTGTAAAGAACGGGGTCGGAGCCGCAGCTCGACCCGTCAGAAAGCACACAACCTTACATCGTGAAATCTAATTTGAAAGTGCGTAACATCTATTGGATTATTATTTCTCATTTCTCGATGACCAATCAGAGTTCTGAAATTTGTTATGGGAAAGTGTGAAACGGTTAAGTTTAAAATGTGATGACTAAACAGTTTCTGTGGGAACGGTTACGTTTGCTATTCGATGACGCTGTTTTTGGGATGTTAAAGTTAGTTGGGGTGTTAAAGTACTAAGTGATATTAAGGATACTTGAAAAGGTAATTAAGTTTGAAGTTTAATTGAGGATAAAAATATGAGTTTTTGAGAGTCTTAAGTCAGGATATGTCATATCCCCCACAGCAAGCCTGCTCGGACGGGGACGAGGGGAAAAAGGTAGAAAAGGAGAAAACTTGATTCACAAAATCGAGAGTTGGCCACCTCTCGACAACGGAAGACAAGTTCGAAGTTATTGTAAGCGTAAGTGGGAAGGGTGAAAATAAAAATAAACATCTAATTGGTCAACCGAAGAAAGCAAAACAAGGTAAAAAGTAACATGAAATTAGCAACATGGCAAAATAATATTAAAAATAACAAGTAATTCAGGAAAAAAAAAACATAATTGATGTCAGTCAAATTAACATCTCCTAAAATGTTAATGCAAATAGAATATGAACAGTAAGGAAATACGGAAAATAAGGCATTCATGAAAATACAATATAATGAAATACGGAAAATGAGATGTTCATGAAAATACAAAATACAATAAAATATATACTAAAAATATGTAAATACAAACATTATTAACATCTAATTGCCCTTTCATTAGCAAGTCACTAACAGAACCAGTGAAACGTGGACTAGTGTTCCGGACCACCGTTGTTACGTTTCAAAAATCCCGAGGTATACACCTTGTCTATAAGTCTCTCAAAAAGTCTTTCTTAAGAGTTGTATGGTAAAAATTGAAAAGTTAAAAAAAAAGTTTCGCAAACGTTTGACCAAATTCGAGATTTTCATAGTCGATATGTTGTGTAGTTGATAGGGCCATTTTTTTGTCATAATAAGTAGCGAGTGCACTTTAGAAGTAAATGAATAAAATGTGTGTGGGGTTTAACCACATCATTGATTAACTGGGTAAGTTAAATGAATAAAATATGTGTGGGGTTTAACCACATCATTGATAAACTGGGTAACCTTAGTATTGTAATTCGATAACTCAATAAGAACAACATAGTAACTTTTCAGGTTTCATGTGGTTTGTGTGAAAATATCGAAGACAGTAAGGCACCGAAATGGCATGTAAAGCACATAAATAATTTCATCTTGTAGTTGCAATGGTTAACTTCTTCTTGAAATGACTTTGAGTTGCCCTGTAGTTGACACGTTGAGTATGTTACGTACATTGATAAATTGATACTTGTTAAAGTTCGATTAGATGAAGATTCTTCTGTTGATTGAGTTAAAAGTTTATTTTTAACTGAATCTTGTATTATACTTCATCACACAAACAGATATTGAAAGAACAGTGAATATACAAACACACGCACAGCACAATGCACATAGAAATGTACTAATAACACCTGGTATGTAATTAGATAGTTGTTGTCATTATTATGCATTCAAACTTTAATTATAATTCTTAAGGATTCAATAGTATAATAAGATAATTTACAGAAAATTGAAAGACAATACCCTTAAGTGCGAGCAACAAAAACACAAAGACAGAAAGTAAAAAGGCTGTCTGTAAACAATTCGTATTAACTGAGGCCCTAAGAACCATGCATTGTTTTGTTAACTCCTACACCCGAGCATTAGATGTGTTTCAAAATTATGCCACTATTAAATAATTAGCATTTTTTATGTAATTAAATATTATGTAGAAGTTATTTCTGATTCTTATTAGTATAATAATTCTAGAAAATTAAGTTAATTGTATAGATTGATAAGAATTGGATTTTGGACCTTGAAGGTAGAACTTATAGTTATATTATTATTTTAGCTATAAAATAAAATATAATAACTAAACTAAAATAACAAAAAAAACTCGTACTTTCTCAATATACACACAATACTAAAACGGGGAAATTGTACATTACTTATGTATTTAGAAAAAAGCCATGTGCTAAATCATATAAAACATATGGAAATAATAAAAATAACAATATAAAAAGTGTTTGTGATTCATGTTAATTGTAAACAAGACAAATTATCTAATCAATAATCTTCAAAAAATTGTTTCATAAGAATCTTAAATGTAAAATTTGTCGCACATTGGATGCAGTGAAAAACAGAATAACTAAAATGCAAATGAAAAGTAGAATTGCAAAATGTTTAAAAAAAATGATGAAGTAAGTATTCTAATCAACCTATTTCACTTTCAGCAATACATCAAAAATAACAAATTTGATCATTTTGTAAAAGGATACTTGAAGTGTGTCCATCTGGTTTGTTCTTAATCTTTCACTTGAAAATCGAACATAGAAAATATGTTAAAGGGAATTTCGCTATTAATTTTATGGTTTAAAATTGTGAAGATTCTAACGATAGAAAGCATATAATCATATTGGGGCTGACGCACAATTTCGTTAAAAGTGGAGAACACACTGGAGCACATCTTCGTTTTAAAAGTGGAGAGTACATAATTTAGAAATTTTCATACTGAGGATGGTATACATAGAAGATTATTATTCCTTTAGCAGATAGAAAGGCACAAATTTTTGCATGTCGAAGGCACTGAACCACTTCGTAGATCTGCAAGTTTGGGACAGTGGGCGGTGAGTGGGGCATCCCGGCCGGAACGGGGCGAGCTCGACATCACGGCCGGAACAGAGGCGCTTCCGAAGAGGACATCAATGCAAGGGGCAGGTTGACCGCAAATTTTCCGTGCAGAAGGCAGATGACCCCTCGGCGCGGCGAAGAGAGAAAGCGAAGATACGCCACACCCAGGCAAAGAATTCAGTAGAAATTGACGAGTCAGATTCAACCAGGAACTTTTGAGTTTGCTTTATGTGATATTGTAGAGAGGCGAGAAGCAAAGTTCAAGTTATAGAAGACGACGAAAAGTTTATGATTTGTAGTCTATTCAGCAGCCGTAAAGTAATAGCAAAAAGAAATGGTTGTGTGCTTTGGCACTTTGGAGGGCCGTTTATATTTAATGAGGATTGTACGCGCAAGAGCACTTAATCCTGCCGACTTTATGTAATAGAATAACATCTATTACACAGGAGAGTACAATTCTTAATAAGTTAATTTAGAAAGAAACAAATATTGGACGTCCAAAGGTGATTTATTGTAAAGACAGCATTTGTAAAGAACGGGGTCGGAGCCGCAGCTCGACCCGTCAGAAAGCACACAACCTTACATCGTGAAATCTAATTTGAAAGTGCGTAACATCTATTGGATTATTATTTCTCATTTCTCGATGACCAATCAGAGTTCTGAAATTTGTTATGGGAAAGTGTGAAACGGTTAAGTTTAAAATGTGATGACTAAACAGTTTCTGTGGGAACGGTTACGTTTGCTATTCGATGACGCTGTTTTTGGGATGTTTAAGTTAGTTGGGGTGTTAAAGTACTAAGTGATATTAAGGATACTTGAAAAGGTAATTAAGTTTGAAGTTTAATTGAGGATAAAAATATAAGTTTTTGAGAGTCTTAAGTCAGGATATGTCATATATATTTTTTTATTTTTGTTAATTTCCACAGTCTGGGGAGCCCAGTTGGTAAGGCGTTTGCAATGCCTGCGATAAGTCCCAGGTTCGTGAACGGACATTACCAAAACAAACTACCTATCAATAAACGTACTATGAATCGAGCATTTTCTAACTAAAACTTAGAAATAATACTAAGGGTTTTCTTTTGTAGATTGAAAAGCAATATTTGATATCATTATTGTTTATACCTCATTTTCCTCTAAATAGGAACTACTTTCTTTACTATTTACGAAGTTACGTAAATCATACCTATATCAGTGTGTGTATAGCGCAATCCGAATACTTCAGATCGTGCTTTTTAGAACAATATGCAGGAAAAAAACTGCCGACTACAACACACGCCAATTTAAAATATTATAATATTACATCTTCAATAAAAAAAGTGGTAAATACTTGATACAATTTTTGCTCTTGCATTGAAAAATATAAGTGTGCATATCAACATGAGTATCCATTTTTTCTTTTACGTGCATAAATAGTTCAAATAAAAATAATTTCCTTAGCTCATTCATTGTTACACATAATCAAAAATAGGAAACATCTTTTTCCAGTTGAAAAGTCAATAACAATTTTACAATTCCTTTCAGTGTAGTTTAAAACGTTCATAGTGACGAAATCTTGTTTTACAAAATCTTGTTTATAATCACTAATGGTGAGATTGCAAAACTAAATTTTTTTCACTAGTAAACTTTTTTTTATAAGTACTGATCATCAAAAAATCAATTGCCAATGAGCAGCTAATGTTTTTCACCTTGCATCTCACTTCAACACTAAGGGGATATTTTATTAGCCAATCTTTGAATTCGGGGAGAGCTGTGCATGGCGGTACTTTATTTGTCTTACTTTACTTTTAAGTAGGTCTATATAAGATGTTTGGGTTCCGCTTAATTCTTCTTTAGCTTATTTGTTGCTGTAGAAAAAGCTACGGTTGATTGATTCTAGAAAGAATCAAGAAAACAATTAAATTCATTACTTCACAATCCAAATACTGCAGACTGTGTTTGTTAAAATCGAATCATAAAGACTATGGCACTTTTATTGAATTCTTTTTATTGAAAAAGAAAAAAAAAGCTTTGTAAACATAAAATTTCTGCTATTGAGTTATGATCGTTATAGTTTTCAAAATTTATAATTAACATGTTTACAACGAACATCAATCATTTTAAAATTTTAAAATAGAAAATGGTTAAAAGTTTTTAGGCTAACAAGTATATTATTGTTGCTACCAGCTTCAAAACAGAAAAAAAAAACCTCTCAAAATATAAAAAACTATATTAAAAGTTAAATTGCAACGACGATTGTTCAATTTGTACAGCTTCAAAATAAGAAAACTTTCCTAAAAGTCTAAATGCCAACCACTATTTCACGGTCGTCACAGTCCCAAACTACAAAAATTCTTTTCAAAGGTTAAAATGTCAACAGACCGTATTGCGATCGCTTTACAATGATAATCCGCGAGGAATTCTCAAGAAAGGGTCCCTTTTCCCGGTATTTAAATAGCAGCCATCCATCCTAGCCTGGCAATTCTCATAGGCTTGGCGATAAATCACCATCCCACTCACTAAATGGATCCATTTATATTCGCAAAGAGACGTTTTCTTCTAGAACTTGCGCATTTCTGCTATGCTGAGTATAGTGGATCTGCGAAAAAATAAGAGTGTTTCGCGTTTCGACGCGTGAAAGGAGTAAAGTGTTGCGTTCTGGGAGGTCTCCGGATGGCATGATCTTTCAAAAAAGCATTGTGATGTATTTGTTTTTCCCTTTTTTTCCCTTTTGGTGAATTGTTAGGGTTATCATATTTGGCGAATGTAGCGTTTTGATTGTGTAATTCCTCAACTTATGCCTTTTTTTTTCTTTTTTTTGAACGTTAGATTAGTTTATTCTTAAATCATATTACTAACTTTCCCATTAATTAACCTCCTGCTGATCAAATTCGGAACAAATTTAGTTCGCATTCATGAAAATCGTGTTTTGCTAGTGTTCTATCTCCCTTTAAGACTGGCCGTCAGTAGGCACTGATTTAAGTTTATGAGAACTTATTTTTATCTACCAAGTTGCTTAGAACATCAATGTCAGCAACTATTTCAAAACCACGTCATTTTTAAAAAAATAAAAGATTGGTACAAGTCACCTGCTTCGGTAGTAATATATGTTTAATAAGCTTGGGCAACACGATTGTGATAGCTCGGTTATAAAGGAGTATGTGTCTCTTTGTAGGTACAAAATGCGTTCAATGCCTTTTGGGCAACTTTTTTTTATTTAAATATAATTGATTCGTTTTAAACGGTGCTTTTCAACTGAAATAAGGGGTTTACGCTAACAATTCTAGCATAAAAAGTTTTACATGAATTTACCTGACATTTTTTACAGATGCTATTTCAATATATATTTGTACCAAGAACCTTAACATCTGGTGTAAGTATATATATTTTTTTTTAAATTTCCAAGTGTTAGTTAATCGAAAAAAAATCTTTTTTTTGTGGTTAATTTATTACATTTCTCTTAATAACTTCTTTTCTTGTAATTCCTATGTAACATCTAGAGGGTCATTGCATGGATCAGTTCATAGCGAAGAATTTAGCACACACTAATTAATGTTTATAGGATGAAAATTCAATGTGGTAGACTTGTTAGCGTAAACCCCTTTTTTTTAGTAGAAACACACCTTTCAAAATAAATAAATCATATGGTTCTTCTAAAATATTGGTTTCGTCTTCGCTTGCCGCCATTTTCTTCAGAAAGCTGGAATTGTCACCTATGTTCTCCTGCTATGGTACCCGCTCAGTTCCAGTACGACCTATTTGACTCTAGAGCTCACAGCGGCATTTCAGAACAGAAGTTTATACTTTAGAATTTTAGAAGTCAGATATGTTTCAGGGAAAAAATAAATAAAATTCAAATAAATTTAAAATCGACTGGATTTATTAAAAAAAATAAAGCAGCCGCGACAACAGTCGGGCGTGGCATTTGTAGTTTAGAAAACATCGTACTGTTGCGAGATCTAAAAATTTACATTCAGTTAATATATTATTTGAATACAAAATAATCAATAATTATTCACAAAATATTTAAAATGATATTTCAATAAATATTAAAGTAAATAATACACTGGAATTTTAGATTAGTTTCAATTTATTTATTTTTAATAATATTCTATTTGAGCTATTACCGACCCTTGGACATTTTCATTGACTGTCGTCTATTAGCAATTATTAGAACTAATTGTTCCCAACAAGGGTACAGCATTCACTTCCATATAGGATAATAGGTCTGATTAAATTTTTTTAAATGCTAAACTTGGTGTTTACAGAAATAAATTTATACTTAAATTTGTTTCTATGGCCATAAAAACTTCTATTAGTCACGAAGATTATATTATTTATTTCAATTTTTAGATCATTGCTTCTCGAGATCAGAGTTCCCAGGTGATAAACTGTTTTACAGTTTCAAAGAGTTAGTGCCCTTTTAAGTTGAGAGGAGGGTGTTTGTCCAAGTTCATATCTCTACAGAAAGCAATCAAACATTCCAACTGCTCAATAACTTGCCTTGCACAAACTTTGCATGAAAGCCAAAGATTTTGAGCGATTCGCAACATTTTGTGAGGCTTAAGTTGGAAAAAAATCCAGATTTTTTTGCCCTCCTATACATTTTTGTTGTTTTGCAAAATATACGGGCAAATCTGTATGTATATTTTAACGACAGAGGAAGCTAGTTGCATGCATTACTTGCACATAGATTAATAAGGTGAGATACACACTATTTATTAAACAAACTGTGAACCACCACGGTTGTATTCCAACAGGGCAGTTGTAAAAAAAAAAAAAAAAAAAAAACTGTTCTTTTTGTTTTCCTTTTATGTCTTGTTTTATGTTCTTTTTGTTTTCCTTTTATGTCTTTATTTATGTTTTTTTTTTGTTTTCCTTTTTTGTCTTCATTTATGTTCTTTTTGTTTTCCTTTTAAGTCTTTATTTATGTTCTTTTTGTTTTCCTTTTATGTCTTGATTTGTGTTCTTTTTGTTTTCCTTTTATGTCTTGATTTATGTTCAGGACAGGGGAGCTGACTCCATGTTTACTTTACAATGCATGCGAAAAGTACCAAGTTCGCTAGCGGGAATTACCAAAATAACTACCCACCAATAAATGGACCATGAACCCAGCACTTTCTAACTAAAACTCAGAAATCATACGATTTTTTTTTTAAAGCAGTATGCAAAGCAATATTTGAAATCACTATTACCAATTTATCACTATTGTATTTATCCCGTAACTCATTCGAACCGAGCTGTAACGTTCGTGAGGATATAAAATAGAATGCTCAAGCTTTTATAACTCAAAAATTGCCATATCGCACACCCAGATCTAAACAGGTATTAACTCAAAAAAGCACTTTTTTCAGAAAAGGCGAAAAACTGATATTGTGTCCCTGTGAACTGCAGGAGTTTTCTTTATAAACGGCATTCTTAGAATATGCAACTGGAAGAAAGATATTGTAGGAATCTTGTGTTTTCATCATGTTTTGGGGCTGAAAATTAGATTTTCGTAGTTATTTCTCTACTGCTTAATAATATTTGTATATTTGTTTCATTATTTTGAGTTGAGCCCTTGTTGGTGAATTTAGTTTTGAGTTGGCTCTCTTTTGAAGAGGTAACATAAATTTAAAATGTAATAGTATTTTGTATTATTTATAATTAGTGCAATTCATAGAGTGGTCTGTGGACCAGCAGTAGGGATATATTGGAAAATAAATTAGTAAAAAAAAACACTAGAAAGACTGAAATCGATCAATATAATTATTAATAATATTAATTCTTAGTATTAGATTTCCTTCTGTTACGTCCCAAAAGTAGCACACGACATTTTTTGCCCTTAAATTACTGATAGTCAAATTGAGGCAGTTGATCCTGGAATTATAAAAAAATAGGGATATTTGTCTCTTCGGAATCTGAAATACGGCTTGTAAGTCATAAACTGCTGTGACGGGACCATCTGTCCTGTCTTTGTCATTTTCCTTTTCAATTCCTGCCAAAGTGTTTTCTTGCAGATGCTGTTCATATTGTTGGCTTAGCGTTCGCTTTCCTTCTTCGTCTGAGTTCTTGTACCTTTCGCACAGATCACATTGATCTTTTTTCAGTACGAAAAAAGAAATGTTGAATTCGGTGTTGAATATCTTGTTGAATGTGGAAGACGTGGCTACAAGTAACCCATCCCCTTCACGAAGTCGTTTATGATCTCTGCAGATATCGGTCAATGATTTGTCACTGGAAATAAATTCTCTGGTTGTTAGTAAAGCAGTTTCAACTAAATACTATTAGCAGAGGTAAACAGAAACAAGACAACATTCTTGATGCTAGCTCGAACGTTTTATTTACAAAAGTGAAAGAACTCTTATTTGGCAAGCAAGAAGTAAACAAGTACTACGCCATCTAGCGGCGGAACAAAGAAACAAAATCAGTTAACACAACAGTTACGTTACAATTATTTCTTTAACACTTTCCCTTGTTAGCCTGGTTTTGTTTTAGAAAAGTCACATAGTCCCATTAGATCACAAAATGTCATTAGTCTTGACTTCATCAGAGGTTTGGTTAGAATGTCAGAAATCTGGCTTTCAGTTGATATATGCTCAACATTCAACTTCCCTTCCAACACCTTTTCACGAATAAAGAAATGCTTTATTTCAATATGCTTAGTTCTTCGATGGTATTCAGGATTGTGCGAGAGCTTAACAGCTGCTCTGTTATCCACTTGAAGTATAGGTACTTCCTTTAGGTTCACTATGCCTTGAAGCAGTCTATGTAGCCAAATTACTTCTTTGGCTGCTTCTGATGCTGCAATAACTTCAGCCTCGGTTGTTGAAGTAGCAACAATGGCTTGTCTTTGGCTGCGCCAAGATATTGCTCCACCAGCATATATCACAACATACCCAGATGTTGATCGACCTGTTTCGGTACATCCACCAAAATCTGAATCACTATAACACTGAAGTATTCCTCTTGTATCTGTTGCACGGTAAGTAATTCCGTATCCAACTGTGCCGGCTATATAGCGAAAGACTCTTTTCACTCGCACTATATCCTCTGCAGATGGATTTTCGAGAGATCTTGAAAGAAATCCCACACTATAAGCAATATCTGGTCTTGTTCCAACCATGAGGTACATAAGAGCACCAACGGCCTGTCTATATGGAAAGCTAGGACTTGTGGTGTCTTCAGACTTTTGATGTGTTCCGGAATCTTTTAACATTGGTGTTGCTACAGGCTTACATTCATCAAATCCGAATCGCTGAAGGATTTTCCTAGCATATCCCTTTTGACTAACTGATATGGAGTTGTCACTGCTTCGCTCAATTTCAAGACCCAGAAAACAGGATACTTCTCCAACAGAGATCTTGAACCTTGCCTGCAGCTCCTTGATGAACATCTCAGAGTCGTGTTGGTCATTTGCAGCAATTAGTCCATCATCTACATAGAGTGCTATTAACAGCTTTTTACCGTTTCTCTTACGAATGTAGAGGCATGGATCAGCTTCACTTGCAACGAAACCTAGATCTTTCAGGAACTGTCCAAAACACTTATTCCAGCAGCGTGGTGATTGTTTCAGGCCATACAAACTACGCTTTAGTCTGCATACTCTTCCTGAATTATCCTCAAAACCCTCCGGCTGCTTCATGAATATAGCTTCGTCCAGACTTCCATAAAGAAACGCTGTTGACACGTCAAACTGTGTTAAATGCATTCTTTCTTCAGCTGCGATACTTAACACTGCACGTATAGTTCCCAATTTAGCAACAGGACTATATGTTTCACTGTAATCAATACCCTGACGTTGACTGAAACCCTTAACAACAAGTCTTGCCTTGTACTTGTCGATGCTGCCATCTGGATGAGTTTTAAGTCTGTAGACCCACTTACATGGTATTGCTCTAGCTCCAACTGGCAAGTCGGTCAGCTCCCACGTATGGTTCTCCTTCAGAGAGTTCATTTCATTATGCATTGCATTTTTCCAGTTAAGGCTATCCTTACCTTCAAGTGCTTCTTGAAACGTCACCGGAGTCTCACTCTCATTTATAAATGATTCTGCCTCCATGATGTAATCTTCATAACGTTTCGGCTTTCGAAGACATGATCGGTCTCTTAGCTGCCTGGATACTGTGGGTTCAGCAACTTCCTCTTCACCGTCAGTCTCAGCATCACTTGGTTCCTCTTCTTGATGCTTAGGATCTTCTTTAATTTCTTCTTGCCTCTCTTCGCACTTTCCCTGGTTGGATTTTTCCTCTACTCTGTCCTGCAAGGATGGCTTGGCGTAGTCGTCACATGTGCCTGGTCTTTCTTGAAAGATCACATCTCGGGATAAAATCACACGATGGTCTTCCTTTATCCAGATTCTGTAACGCTCATCTCCATCGTATCCCACAAGGTAGCCCTTAATAGCCTTCCTGTCCATCTTCCTCCTATTTTGAACCGGAATGTGTGCAAAACATGTAGACCCTATTACACGTAGGTGTTTCAATCTGGGTTTCTTGTTTAGCCAAAGCTCATATGGGCTTGCATCTTCTACTGATGACTTTCCTGTTCTGTTGAGAACGTATATGGCGGAACTTACTAATTCTGCCCAGATTCCTGCAGGGAAGTCTGCCTCAGGGTTTGAGTATTTAAAAGTTATGGCCATTTCGACTATTGTACGAAATTCTCGTTCACTGCTACCATTCTGTTCTGGGGTATAAGGTGCTGTCAACCTTTGAGTGATTCCTTTAGAACGCAGAATTGTACGAACATTCTCGTTGTCAAACTCTCCCCCGTTGTCACTGAGTAGTTCTTGAATTGTATGTCCTACAGTTTCGGAGTGTTTAATCATGTGTTGCAACATGTTCTTTACCTCTGATTTCTCTTTTAACAAATAACCATAACGAAATTTTGTGAAACTATCCTTAAATACTAATAAATAACGTTTCTTTTGGAAAGATAAATCAAATGGTCCACAAATGTCAGCAGAAATGAGTTCACCTGGCCTAGAAGCCTTCTTTCTTGTACCAAACGGTAAACGGTGTGTCTTGCCGTAAATGCACGGCTCACAAATTTCTTTATCCATATTTACACAGATGCCTAGTTCTTTTTCTAGAACCCTTTTCACATGACGCTTGTCTTGGTGACCCAATCTTTCGTGATATAATTGTAACTGTGAACTGTCCACAATAGCAGTGTGCACTTCCTTAGTTAAAACTGGCTCTAAATCTGCCTTAAATAAAGTACCATTTACTTTTCTAAATCCTTTTAGCACTACTTGACCATTCACTTTTAATCTGCACTCTGTAGGAGTTGACTCGAATACACTATTTGGGTTTTTGTCCTGTGATGCCAGGACAGAAAACAAATTTCTACTAATTTTGGGAACGAACCATACGTCTTCTAAAAAGACTTCTTGGCATTTTCCTTCAATAGTAGTTCTTGCTAAAATTTTTCCTTTCCCAAGTGCACTCAACTTTTCATTTCCTGCAGCTCTAATGCTACATGGATCACTGAATTCCACAAATTCAACAAAATATGAAGAATTATTTGTGACATGTCTAGTTGCGCCATTATCTATCCAAAAAGCTGAATCGGTCTCTGCTACGTAGGCTTCCTCGCAAACGGACATAAGTGCAATGTTTGCCGACACTGCATTTGCTTGTGTATAACTTAATTTTGTCTTTCCAGGTCTTCCGTCAGCAATCCACTGTCTACAGTCTTTAACCCAGTGGCCCTTACGTTTACAGTAATTACAGATATCTCCTTTCCTTGATCTAGATTTAAATCTTCCATCTTGTTTTGGTTTTTCTGGTTTTGCTACTACAAGTGCTTCCTGAACAACTTTGCTATTGTCTTCCGTCTTGGTAAAGTTTCTTTCAAACATACTCAGCTGCACTGTTAATTCATCAAATGATTTCTTGTCATCACCAGACAACAGCATCCAACTTGATTTAAAGGTCTCAAAACTGTTCGGTAAAATATGAAGAACTTTGCATACGAGCATTAAATCAGGTAATTTTCTCTCGTTCATGGACTCAAGGCCATTATTCAACTCGTTCCATAAACTTCTAAGTTTTGCTATATGAGTCGAAACATCTTCTCCTTGCATCCAACTAAAAGCGAAAAATTCTGTACATATCTTAAACAATTGATCTTTTGAGCTTGCCTCAAACTGCTGCTTTAAGGCATCAAATGCCTGGTACGCTGTTTCTTGGTCCATAATTTTATGATAAACAGTGTCTGTGACAGTGCTTGTGATCATTGACTTGGCATAGCTGTTGGCTTTTCGGTAAAAATCGCTTTTTTCTTTATGTTGCTTTTTCTCGGCTTCTGTGGCTTCTGCAGCTAAAGGCTCTGGTTTCTGCAGTATTCCGTCGATAACATCGATAGCGCCCTCGTGATAATCCAGCATATCGCGAATTTTACGTTTCCATATTGGCCAATCTTTTTCGCCAGTCAAGGGCCTAATGTGCCGACTAAAATCCATTTTCAGCAGTAAATTCTTTCAATAAAACGTAGCCAACGTTGTCTGAAAAGCAGTTCACTTGCACTTCTTCCGCACCAAATATCGGCCTGCGACGCGACGACGTCCCTTCTGCTAAAACGTAGCCAACGTTGTCAGAGAAGCAGTTCACTTGCGCTTCTTCCGCACCGAATATCGGCCTGCGACGCGACAGTCTCCTCTGCTTCTCAACCGTGCGGCGGCCTCTACGCTTCCTCCCCGCTTACAACAACAAAGCAGTATGGCGAGCACCGGCCACGACGACAGCTGTTTCTGAGATAAACATCGGCCGAAACTTTAAAGAAGTCATTTCGTGTTTACACGTGCGCTAGTTAAGCGGCAAACGCCCATAACCTAAAGCAGTTTCAACTAAATACTATTAGCAGAGGTAAACAGAAACAAGACAACATTCTTGATGCTAGCTCGAACGTTTTATTTACAAAAGTGAAAGAACTCTTATTTGGCAAGCAAGAAGTAAACAAGTACTACGCCATCTAGCGGCGGAACAAAGAAACAAAATCAGTTAACACAACAGTTACGTTACAATTATTTCTTTAACAGTTAGAGCTCTCAATCATTTGAATAGAATTTATAAAAGTATAACACTGTTTAATTTGTGGGTTAATATAGTTGGATGATGGTCGAGTTTTCCTCTAAAATCGGCTTCATTAACTCCTGATTCCGTTTTCTTGGAAAGTACTGTTTTTATCGCTTTATAGGCAGTGCTGAAAGTGGGGGTAGACACGGGGTGACGCGTCACCCCACTTTTCAAGAAAATGGCTATCCATATCCCCCCACTTCTTATATCTCTCAAATACATAATCCATAGAGGGGGAGATGGGGCATAGCATTCTAATTGAAGGCATCACCCCACTTATTTTTTTCCCACTTTCACCACTGTTTACAGGTAAAGTTAAGAGTGACTTTGAAAAATGGCTGGCAAACTTCAATTTCGGACCCGTTAACCTTAAAATAATTGGCGGCGTTAAGCTCTCTAAAATCTTGTGTGCTTGAGTATCGATATTTAGGCTTTATTTGTTGCGAGTGTCATACTACAAATTCTTGTCTTTCAAACTTGCTGAGTCCCCAAAATACATCAAAGAGCTGTTGCCTAGACATTTCATTGATCTTATCTTTGCATTTTAGCCGTCTTTTTTCTCCACAGGGCGGTCCAAATTTTCTCAGTGGCACTTAGTTCTTTGATTTCGACGAAGATTGGTAGGCTTTATAAGAATTTCTTAACACTTTTGCGACTTTCAAGATACATTTAGTTTTTTTACTATTCTCTTTATACGCTTTTCTTCTCTCTCCTCGGTCTTGTGGGAATATATTTCCAGCAACCGTAGCATTTTGAGGGTCTACCTGCTCACTATCATCATCTGTGTCCGACGAACTATTAGATTTTGATGAATTCAAGCTGCTACTGCTAGTGCTTGACGAAGTCAACGATGCGATAGGAGGTAAAATCCTTGTATGGGGTTTTACTTTTGTGAAACAATCGGAAATTAGGATCCTCATCGAAGTCGTCAATATCACTTTCATCGCTCTGGATTGGTGAAATAGAATAGTTTGGTGCACCAGTCTTTTGTTGTTTAAACATGCTCGGAATAGAGTTATCAACCATGGATAAAGCGGCATGATTTTCTATAGATGAGACTTCATCACTAATTGATGTCACCTTCAAGTCATCTTCCAGAGTTGCATGTTGAGTAAATAATATAGGAGTGATATTGCCTTTCTCCCTTCCTTTCTAATTTCATATTTATTGAAACCGTCCACGTTTCAGTGTTTGCCTGAAATCGAAAACGTGTATTTCACTAAATTATGGGATCCTGTGAGTCAAATAGATTTAAAAAGCCATAAATATAACGTTTGCGATCTCATTAGCGATGTTGTAAAATTAGACTTGGTGGAACCCATCTAAAGAGATCTAACTGAAAAATTGATCAGTAAAACAGAACAAACTATGTAATTGCTAGGATGAAAATAAAATTATATTCAGATGAAAAGACTCTAATCGCCAATAGCCAAAAAAGTAAATTTAATTTGTTTTTTAAAGAAATATAAGAGTTTCAAAAATGACTCAACTAAACAGACTCAACTACAAATTCAAAAATGTTGCAACAATACGGTAACAATTCTAAATACAAATAAAAAATTTACTCACCCTGCCAGCAAAACTGGTTCAACTCAGAATGTTGTATTAATTTACTCAGCGTTAACCATCAAAATGGCGAGAAGTCAAAATAATACTGCTTCAAATTTTGACAACACGGATGCAACTTAAAATAACTCCAGTTTGTTTACGACGGCCAACGTGCTATCCGCTTGTGATACTGATTGCAACTAAAGACGATCCTGTTTCGGTGAAGAGGGAGCGAGGCCTGCTAGTTTAACAAAAGGGACATTTGTAGCCTTCCAGGATCGATTAATTATTATTATTAAAAATATGTTTTATTAGTCAGTAGGTATTGAAATAAGAAATTTGATGGTGTGCATAACTCAAAAATTGACATTTTTGAGTTAGCTCCCTTTAGATCTAGGTGTGCGATATGTTGGGAGGGTTAAATAGAACTTCTTAATTACTCCTTAAATGTACACTGTTTACGAGCCTACGTTTCTTTTTTCTCAGATATACGAATTTTTTTTATATAAATACAACACAATCGGAGTACATCAGACCATGTTTTATAGAACACAGGTGGAAAACAATTGGCTGATAATTTTTTCTAGAATATTTAAAATTCTATAATACTGCTTTTTTAATATAAAAGTGGTAAACATTTAATACACATTTTTAACTCCTGCATTGAAAAAAAATATTAGTGTGCAAGTTTACGTGAGTATTCATCATTTCTTTTACAAGCATAAATTGTTTTAATAAAAATAATTTTCCTAGCTCATTCATTATTACATATATTCAAAACAAGAAGTTATGAAAGAACTAAACTAGCCTACTTTCCAGTTACTTAAATACTCACTTTAATTCTTATTGGGGAAAAACTAGGTTCGTAACAGTAAGTGACATCTATAACCATTTCTACATTAAATTTATATACATTAGAATAAATTTCACTAAACACAGCATCCAGCCATAGTTTAAACTTCTCAAAGCCAAATCAATTATTTTCATTGATTTTCTATCGCAAATAAAATAAATATTACTTATCGTCTGCATGATTCATCTGCAGTTATAAATAAATATTTAATTATTCGCGTCGAACAAAGCCTTTAAACTACTCCACAATGCACTTAAAATACGAAATGTAAATTAACAAGTAGGTTTGTAGCAGAATCTGTCATTTAATCCGCTTCCCCCCAACAGTTGTGTTTAACAGGTAAAAAGGCGCCAAACACAGCATCAATTCTATATTAAACATTTACCCCGTAAATTCGGCTACTTTCATTTATTTTATTTTGAAAATTAAATAATTGTTACTTAAATAGTTTGCAAAAATTTATATTTGAAAGAATGAATATGTAATATTTCTCGCTTTTAAATGGAATGAAAACCTTTCATAACAACATAAAAAAAATTCTTGTAGTGAGATATGTTGTAGGTCATTTCAAACTGATCGATGTCAAAAAAAAATAATTTATTGTTTAAAATAATTCAAGTTTCTCGAGCGATTGCTGCGATGGCAATGGTGATTTAATTCTAATAAAAATCGCTTCCTAATGCTAATTGAAGTACTTAGAATTCGAATTCTTTTCTGAAATTTTCAATGTATTCTCATTTCAATGCGCTAAATTTATGAAAGTATGAAAGTTGGGTCTCTGAGATCTTAGCTTACAAACAAAGAAAAAAAAAGAATTTTTAAGATCGGATGGATAAAACCGATTTTGGAATGGGGGTGCGGACAGACGAACGGACGGACATCGACCGCATGTCAATACCTACTTTTTTACTTTTTTTTAAATTCTTCGAATTAAAAAAAATGAAAGTAGGCTAAATTAGGAAACCTCTTCTTCACGTAAGTAGTAAAAAAGTGACAATATCTGATATGTTTGAAGAGTTAAAACATTCTATTTTATATTCGCTCAATCGTTATAGCTCAGTTGGAATGGTTAATAATTCTAAGACATTTTTTTAGCATAGATTGCAAGGAAATTTTTTGAATTAATGCTCCATGCAATATTCGTGTATTGAGTTGAGTTTCTTGCAGCAACTAGATACCTCGTAATTTTGGAAGAGATGAAAACAACTCAAGCAAGCAGACCTCTGTGTCCGCATTTACTATCAATATTTGGTCAATACCTGATTTTCCTCTTAAAATATTAATTTTATGTAAACGCCGCTAAATAAGTTACGGTTGACTGCCTCAAGAATTACACTACAATCTGAATACTACAGACTGTGATTTAAAAAAAAAAAAACAGCTTTTGGAATGGATTTCATTTTTAAATTCAAATATAAATTTTATTAATATTTATTTTAAATGAAAATTGGTATTTTTAAAAATATTTTTTTTAACTCTTGCAATAAAAAAGATTAACTTAATCATAAACGTGAGTAATCATCATTTCCTTTACATGCATAAATATTTCAAATAAAATAATTTCATCATTTAATGTGGCGCAAATTCGAAATCACAGAAAACCTTTATTAATAAAGTTATAATATCAATAACAATTCTACGATGACTTTGATTTAAATTAAAAATATTGTTTTATAGACACGCGAAAGAGTTAAATTATGGTTAAAAATACTTCTACTAATGTTTGTGTTTTCGTGGTCAAACTGCTGTTCATAAGAATTGGAATTGGTCACGAAACATTAAATTGCCAAAAACAGCTAAGGGTTATCAAGTCTTTCAACATTCCCTCCAGCTAATATGGTGGTTTCGATCAATGCTTTTCAAGCGAGGAAGCCCGGGTTCGAATCCAAGATAATTCATGGATATTTTTGAATTATCCTGAGAACATGCGGAGTACGTCGTTAAATCTGTGCTATGAGTGGTCACAGCGGTAGGTTGTTTGTAGAGAAATGATCCTACCCTCCCGGGATGTGCCTAAATTGAGGAGTCATCTTGGAGCAGAAGTCAGGCTTCCAACCCTCATTGGTGCTCAAAGCCTTGTATCAATGGAAACTATTGAAGCCCTCCATCTTTCCAGAATATGCTCTGGAGGCTTATTACAACTACATAAATTAAAAAATATTGAACTTTTAAATGCCAACCACATGTTTATGGACCTAATTGTTTTAAATGCAAAAAATGTCATCTGAAACACAAAATACATACCAAACAAGTTTAATGTCGTTGTAGTTTGAAAATTTAAAATGTCTCCATTAAATTTAGAACGCCAATAGCCATCCCACAGACATAATTAGTCCACATACCGTAAAAAATCTACTAAAAGTCATCAAAATACCGACAGCAAGCTTACCATTCAAATTTAGCCTTGATCTACCAGTTTTTAAAAGAGAAAATTTACCACCATCGCCATCAGGTAATCATAAATAAGTCAAATGTAGTAAGATGTATATTAAGTCCGTTAAAGTTTTAAAATTAAGACATTATTTTTTAAATTGAAAAGATGAAAACCATTTGTCGATTGAAACAGTTTTAAAATTAGAAAATGCCATCAAAAGTTAACTTGCGGGCAACGTTTTTACCATATTCATATATCTAATGTAAAAAAAAAAACCTATTTCCAACATTAATTTTCTTATAAGAATTTTCCCTATATAAATTGCTTAGGACAATGGTTTTCACTTGTCTTATATCTTGTTTACTTAATAAACTTAAGAAATAAGTTTTTTTCACACGGATTTTTTTTTTTTTTTTTTTTTTTTTTTTTGCCAAAAGTCGCTAATGAGTTACGACCGCCACACCTTGAAAACTGGAAAATAATTCTGAATTGGGTTGGCAAACTGCACTTTCTACAACAATAAACTGAAGAATTTTTGAGCTGAAATATATAGCCATTGATGCTATTTCTTATTCTCTTAAAATCTTGTCAGCTAGATACCGACTCAAATGCTTAATGATTCTCCCTGAATGAAAACAAACTTGTAATAAAATCGCCCAAGATTTTGAGCGATTCACAACATTTTGTTTTTTGAGAGATTCACATCATTATTATGTGAATTTCCCAATTTTCCTGAAATTCACAACATTTCGTGAGACTCATATTGGAAAAAAAAATGATTTTTTTAAAAACGTTTCTATATATTTTTATGGTTACGCGAAAAATTTGAGTAAAAGTATCTTGCACAGACATAGGTAGCTTAGATTCTGAGGAGCCCATAACTAGCCCCGTACTAGGGAGCCTCGTCAATGTTGAGAATTTAAAATACTATAACACTACTACTTCATTAAAAAAAAAAAAAGAGGTAAACACCAAATGCATATTTTTACTCTTGCGTTGAAAAATATAAGTGTGCCTATTAATGTAAGTATTCATACTTTCCTTTACATGAAATAGTTCAAATGAAAATAATTTTCCTTGCTCATTCATTGTTACACATATTGAAAAATAGGAAACCTCTTTTCTAAGTTAAAAAGTCAATCTAGCAATTTCACAATTCCTTTCAGTGTAGTTGAGAATGTTAACAGTGACGAATTCGTGCGTTACAAAATCTTGGTTTATAATCACTAATGGTAAAATTTAGTTATACTAATCTTTTTCCTCCACTAATAAACTTCTTAAAAAAGATACTGATAATCAAAAATGCAATTGCCAATAACAGCAAATGTTTTTTAACCTTGCATCTCACATCAACACTGTGAGGATATATTAGTAGACAGTTCTTGAATTCGGGAAGAGCTGTGCATGGCGAAACTTTCTTAGTTTTACTTTATACCTAAATTAGGTCAACAAGATCTTTTGGTACGCTTAATTCTTCTTTAGCTCTTTTTTTTTATCGTCATCGGCATTATACTGGTCCTCAAGAATCAGACATGACATTGATATTTCGATGAAGTGATAATATTTCGGCATATCACGTAGCGCACTTACAAATTTAAAATGAATATTATTATTACTTTTTTTTTGTAGAATACAAAGAATTGAAACCAATGCCCATGCTACTATAATCGTGTTTTGCGTTGAATTGCGATGTTTGTGTCCAGCACGTTACGACTTATTGCAGCCACTAAACTCCTTACCAACCAAAGTTGGGTAACTAGAAATATTCTACGGAGAAGATCCTTCCGCGCTTGTAAAGAGTTCCATAAGTTATTTGTGACTCCATCCAGAAAACATGTTTTTAATATTAATTTCGATTTTAAGGTCTAAAATAGTTGCATATTATTTGATAAAATTTGGCAATTTTATCAGAATGAAGAGCGTATTTTAGTTAAACTGTATTCAGATCATTTTGTATGTAAATATTACTTTCCAAGTTACGGACCAATCGCGCTTTACAATCTGCCTTTTTATTATTTGTTTTTGCCCAAGTTGGATTGGCCCTGAGAGTAGACGCCTCGTGGAACAGATAAAAATGACTTCAACATATGATAATTTTTTCGTCTTTCCTCATCAATTCTCGCTTTTATTATCAATACTCTACCTTCCCCTTAAAAGAAGAATATGCAAACTTCTGAAAAAGCTACGGTTGACTGCCTCTAGAATCAATAAAACAATTCATATTCATTTCTTCACAATCCGAATACTACAGACTGTGTTTATTAATTAGCCGCAAAAAAAGCAAAATTGATTTATGGCAGTTCCTGTAAATTAAAAATATTATAAAACTATCCTTATAAAATCAAAAGTGGTAGTTTTTATTAAAAAGAAAAAATCTTTGTAAACACACAATTTCAGCCATTAAGTTAAGATCGTCATAGTTTTAAAAATTAAAAATATCGTAGTAAAATTAACGTGCTCACAACGAGCATCTATTAAGTTAAAATTTAAAAATAAGAAAAAAGTTAAAACTTATCATGCCAACAAGTGTATTACTGTCGTTACAGCTTCAAAATAGAAAAAAATCTTTCAAAATATGAAAAACTGTTTTAAAGGTTAAATTGAAACAACGATTGTTCATTTTGTACAGTTTTAAAATAACAAAACTTTATTAAAATTTAAAATGACAACCCCTATTTCACGGTCGTCACAGTCTCAAAGTACAAAAACAATTTTTAAACTTATGAAGAGCCTGAGCATTCTCTTTTATACCAGCATGATCGTATTAGAAAGTTCTACTGATCGCATCTTGGGAACTGGATTAATGGATGATTATGATTATTTCAGCACGAAAATGCTCCAGTTAATAGCCTCTACAGCAATTAACTGGAGCTTTTTCGTGCTGAAATAATCATAATAAACAATTAATCTTTGAGATTTCTTTTGTAGTTATTCGTTTAGTTTTTTAAAAAAACATCAACATATTCATATATTGAATAGTCATATTGAATAAGGAGTTTACAAGACATGCGGAAGGTGCCATGTTCGCGAACGGGAATTAACAAAATAACTACCGACCAATAAATGGACCATGTGAACCCAGCACTTTCGAACTAAAACTCAGAAATCAGACTAAGATTTTTTTTATTTTAGCAGATTTCAAAGCAATATTTGAAATCACTATTACTTATTTATCACTATTATTGTATTTATCCCATAACCCATTCCAACCGAGCTGTTACGATCGTGCGGGTATAAAATAGAATGCTCAAGCTATCCAAACTTAAATCATGGAAATCTGTTGGGGTCTTTAAGGGTTAAATGGAAATGCTTAATTACTCCTTAAATGTACACTGTTTACGAGCCTACGTTCCTTTTTCCTCAGATATACGAATTTTTTATTTTTTTTTTAAATACAACACAATCCGAGTACATCAGGCCGTGCTTTATCGAACATAGGTAGGAAACAATTTGCACATAGTTTTTTCTAGAATATTTATTGATGATGAATATTTATTGATTGATTTATTAAGGGTGTCCCTCAGGGATCTGTTCTGAGTCCGACCTTATTCTCAATTTACTTGTCAGGCGTTGAAAAGCTGATTACTCGAAAATGTGAAACTGGATTGTTTGCAGACGATATCATCCTCTGGAGTTCTGGCTCAGTCATTAAGACAGGTGAAGCAAATTTGAATTCAACCCTTGGTGATCTGTGGGGGTTTGCAGAGCTCCATAACTTAAATTTTAATCCACTGAAATCAAATGTTAGTTTCTTTACTACGAACAGGAAACTCTATAACTATCACCCACAGGTCAGTTTCGGTGGTCAGCTTCTCACCTACGAAAAGCACCCTAAATACCTGGGCTTCGTACTTGACCCTGAATTCATGTGTAATAAACATATAGAGAGCATTATTCTTAAAAGTAGAAAAAGATAGAACCTTTTAAAATACATCTCTGGACGAGACTGGGGTGCCCGTGCTGACACCCTTAGAACTACGTACATTTCACTTGTGAGACCTATCTTGGAATATGGATTTCCAATATACTCCAGTGCCTCTCAGTCCAATCTTATGAAATTATAAAAAGTCCAACTAAGCGCTGCCCGCATCATAACAGGATTAAGAAACAGCTGCCCGAAAGATGTTTTGCTGTACGAAGCGGATCTTCAGCCTCTGAGCATGAGAAGAGAAGCAAACCTAGCGAAATATTACAGCAAACTTATTAGTTACGGCACCCAAAATCGTACGGCAGAGCAAATTCTGATGGCAAAATAACCAGAGATTAAAGAAGAACAGCCCGTTTAGTCAGGCGACATCCATGGAATTATTTGATAAAAATGTGAAGAGTCACTCACTCAGTTCGGGAATTGATCCCTCAATAGGGCTAACAGATGTTTCTTTCCACACTGAAATGCTTTCCCATGTGTCCAAAAAATCAAGGATTCCCGAACATTTTAGGCAACTTGCACTAGAAGTTATAAATGGGATTCCACAAGATGCTACCAAGATTTACACAGATGACAGCAAAGGCGAAAATAACCAATCCGGAAGTAGTGTATACATTTGGACTCCAAATGGAGAACAAAAGATATCAATCCGAAATTCAGACCATTGTTATGTTTGCAGAAGCGAACTGATTGCCATCGAAGCTTGACTTAAGACTATACAGGAGGAAAGAAGCTCTAGTGAGGTCTGGATACTATCGGACAGTAAGAGCTCTATCCAACACTTAAGTGACTGGAGTTCTGTGGGAGACAGGACCAGTATCTCTGTGCTAAACATGCTAAAACAGATTTCCAGATACCGAAAAATCCACCTGCAATGGATCCCCTCACAGGTCAGTGTATACGGTAATGAGGTGGCAGATGGCCTTGCAAAGGGAGGCCTCGAGACCCCAGCACTCCTCCCGGTCTGGACTTTCCCGGAGATCCACACCATCAGGAAGAACAAACCCCCCCAGCAAGTAATTGGTATAGGAGAAAGAACCCTGGGGGCTCCCTTACATAGCATTACATAGCCCAGAACTGGGAACGCAAGGCAAGAATTGCCCTGTGCGTTATGACCTAAGGCCCCCAGTCCGGGAGTTGGGGGCTCCCTTGGCCTCATTTGCGATCGCAGAGATCAGACGGCTTTATCAAGATTAGCGAGTGGCCATCTGAAGACCCTTACTTTTCTTGAAGGACGCAAGCTTTTCCCGATTTGTGCGAAGTGTTCTACGGAAATGGCCTCGCCTGACCACATTTTGGACTGCCTTAATCTTTCCTGGGACGATCTTCTTAAGGACCCCTTGTATTTTCTGGACTTCTTAAGTGTATATAAACTCATGGAATTTGTCTAGCTATCGCTAGCTTGGAGGATTTGTAAAAAAAAAAAAAAATTAAATTCTATAATACTGCTTCTTTAATATAAAAAGTGGTAAACATTTTTAACTCTTGCATTGAAAAAAATATTAGTGTGCAAGTTAACGTGAGTATTCATCCTTTCTTTTACCAGCATTAATTGTTTTAATAAAAATAATTTTCCTAGCTCATTCATTGTTACCATATTCAAAATTAGGAATACTCTTTTTCAAGTTAGTAGTAAAAAAAGTGACAATATTTGATATTTTTGAAAAGATAAAACATTCTTTTTTTATATCCTCACGGTCGTTATAGCTTAGTTGGAATGGTTAATAATATTAAAACATTTTTTAGCACAGATTGCAAGGAAATTTTTGAAACTATTCTCCATACTATAATCGTGTATTGAGTTGAGTTTTTTGCAGCAACTAGACACCTCGTAATTTTGGAATAGATGAAATTAATTAAGCAAGCAGACCAGTGTCTGCATTTATTTGGTCAATAACCTGATTTTCCTCTTTAAAGAGGAAATTTTATATAAACGTCGTTAAAAAAGTTACGGTTGACTGCCTCAAGAATTACACTACAATCCGAATACTACAGACTGTGCTTTAAAAAACAAACCTCAATGGATTTCAATATTTTTATAATTTCAAATATAAATTTTATAAATATTTATTTAAAATCAAAAGTGGTACTTTTTAAAACATTTTATTTTAACTCTTGCAGTTAAAAAGATTAACTTAATCATAAACGTGAATAATCATCATTTCCTTTACATGCATAAATTTTTCAAATAAAATAATTTCATCATTTAATGTGGCGCAGATTCGAAAGTTAAAATATCAGTAACAATTTACGAGGAATTTGATTGAAATTAAAAATATTGTTTTATAGACACGCGATAGATTTAACTTATGGTGAAAAATACTTCTACTTATGTTTTGTTTTGTCGTGGGTAAACATTTGTTCATAAGAATTGGTCACGAAAAATTAAATTGCCAAATACAGCTAAGGGTTATCAAGTCTTTCAACATTCCCCCCAGCTGATGTGGTGGTTTCGATCAATGCCTATCAGGCGAGGGAGCCCGGGTTCGAATCCAAGATAATTCATGGATATTTGTAATGTCCTGAGAACATGCGGAGTACGTCGTTGAATCTGTGCTATGAGTGGTCACAGCGCAGAACCTAGGGTGCAGGTTGTTTGTAGAAAAATGCTCCTACCCTCCCGGAATGTGCCTAAATTGAGGAGTCATCTTGGAGCCGAAGTCAGGCTTCCAACCCTCATTGGTGCTCAAAGCCTTGTGTAAATGGAAGCTATTGAAGCAATCCATCTTTCCAGAATATGCTCTGGAGGCTTATTAAAACAACATAAATTAAGATATATTGAACTTTTAAGTGTTTACAACCACATGTTTGTGGACCTTACAGTTTTACATAAGAAAAATACCACCTGAATCACAAAATGCATACCAAACAAGTTTAAGGTAGTTTTAGTTTGAAAATTTAAAATTTCTCCATTAAATTTAAAACGTCAATAGCCATCCTACAGACATGATTAGTCCACATACCGTAAAAAATCTACTAAAAGTCATCAAAATACCGACAGCAAGCTTACCGTTCAAATTTAGCCTTGATCTACCAGTTTTTAAAATGGAAAAATCACTACTTTCGCTATCAGGTCCTCCTAAATAAGTCAAATGTAGTAGTTATGGTTATTAAGTTCGTTAAAGTTTCAAAATTCTGAAATTATTTTTTTAAGTTGAAAAGACAAATAAAAATTGGCAATTGTAACAGTTTTAAAATTAAAAAAATCCATCAACAGTTAACTTGCTGGCAACGTTTTTACCTTATTCACAGATCTAATGTAAGAAAAAGGCTATTTCCTATAAGAATTTTTGTATAAGAAGTTTTCCCATATAAATTGTTTAGGGCAATAGTTTTCACTTGTCTTATATCTTATTTAAAGTCTTAAAAAAGTCTTTTTCACACGGATATTTTTTTTTTTTTTTGCCAACAGTCGTTATCAAGTTTCGTCCGCCACACCTTGAGAACTGAATAAATAATTCTGCCTTGGGTTGGCAAACTGCACTTTCTACAGCAAAAAACTGAAGATTTTTTTTGTGATGAAATAATTAGCCGTTGATGCTATTTCTTATTCGTTTAAAATCTTGTCAGCTAGATACCAACTCAAATGTTCAATGATTCTCCCTGAATTAAAGCAAACTTGTAATAAAATCGCCCAAGATTTTGAGCGATTCACAACATTTTGTGATTTTGAGATATTCATGTTATTGTTATGTGAATATCCCAATTTTCCTGAAAATCACAACATTTTGTGCGGCTTATATTGGAAAAAACGATTTATTTTCAATTCTTCTATATATTTTTATGGTTAGGTGAAAAATTTGAGTAATTGTATCTTCCACAGTAGCTTTTTGCATTTAAAATTGGCTCATAGATATATTTAATGACATGCATGCTTAATCAAGTGTACTTGGTTAAGCAATATAAGCTATACTTTTGGCTATAGCAAGCAACAAAGCACTGCGGTGACATCCCAATATGATATTAGCAAAAAAAAAGCCAGTTCATTCTGTTTTCCTTAAAGGTCTTGATATATGCTTAGATTCTGGGGAGCCCATAACTTTTTCCCTACATGATAACGAAAACATAATTTTAACAGTACAACACAATCCGAAAACATCAGACCGTGCTTTGTAGTACATAGAAAATATTATAATGATTTTTGTCAGCTTTAAGAATTTTAAATACTATAATATTACTTCTTTAATAAAAAAAGGGGTAAACACTAAATACATATGTTTACTCTTGCATTGAAAAATATAAGTGTGCCTACCAATGTGAGCATTCATCTTTTCTTTTACATGAGTAAATAGTTCAAATAAAAACAATTTCCCTAGCTCATTCATTGTTACATATATTGAAAAATAGGGAACCTCTTTTTCAAGAAGTCAATATAGTCCGACCACGCTAAGTTGGCAATCAAAATATTTACATTGTGGACCAGTCCACTTCGAAAAAAGGTAAGGAAGGTTTTGGGCAAGAGTTACTATGTTTGGCGATTCATTGCTTTTGGGCGCAAGTTTCTTTAAGGTTAAGAAACAGATTATTAATTGAAGGGTGGTAGATCGTACTTCATCGGGTTCACTCTTGTACAGGGTGGTAATAAAATAACGCTCACTATTCGGAGTGGTCTGTAGATTGAATGAATAATCCAAATGCTTCAAACATAGAGTTACTAATCAAGAAGGGGGAAAAAGAATGGAATCATAAAAAAGAATAATCATAAAAAAATAAACTCGTCTCTTGACCAGGGTTCTAAATTACGAGGCATGGTCAATTATGGCAAGTTACGACCAACACAGCTAATTACGCCTCGTAATTTAGAGCCCTGGTCAAGAGACGAGTTTTTTTTTCGAAAAATAATGTAATCATTAATAAGAAACTTTCCTTTTGACCAAGATCTAAATTACAAGGCGTAGCCAATTACTGCCAACACAGCCAATTACGCCTCGTAATTTAGAACCCTGGTCAAGAGACGAGTTTGTTTTTTATGATTTCATTCTTTTCTTCTTAATTAGTAAGGAAATCAAAGTTTGTTGCATACGGATTATTCATTCAACCTACAGACCACTCCGAATAGCGAGCGGTATTTTATAACCACCCTGTATTTCACATCATTATTTAAGTTCTAGCGCCCATCGGAGTAATTCCTGGTCACAGTCATTTTTATGTTTTAAAACACTTCATCAAAATGACAAAAATAATCATAGTTAACCGCTACTAGCAATCAACAACAATCCTCTATCGCCGATAACTGATGTGTAGCTCTAGTGTGATAGATTGAACTAGACCAACAATCTCCTCTTCTCGCCAAACGCATTGAGCTGGCAACCCTTTTTTCTTCTGCTTAAAAACCTCAATTCAAAGTGGAATCGTCCACAATGTAAATATTTTGATTGCCAACTTAGCGTGGTCGGACTATAGTCCGACCACGCTAA
Organism: Hylyphantes graminicola; assembly: GCA_023701765.1. Taxonomy (NCBI): domain Eukaryota; kingdom Metazoa; phylum Arthropoda; class Arachnida; order Araneae; family Linyphiidae; genus Hylyphantes; species Hylyphantes graminicola. The sequence continues at coordinate 34,560,181 of CM043112.1, forward strand.
GTTGGCAATCAAAATATTTACATTGTGGACCAGTCCACTTCGAAAAAAGGTAAGGAAGGTTTTGGGCAAGAGTTACTATGTTTGGCGATTCATTGCTTTTGGGCGCATATTTCTTTACGGTTTAGAAACGGACTATCAATCGAAGATCTAACTTGCATCGGGATTACTCTTATATTTCCCATTAATATTTAAGTTTTAGCGTCCCTCGGTGTAATTTCTAGTCAGTCATATTTTTAAGTTTTAAAACCCTTCATCAAAATGAAAAAAAACTCATAGAAGTATACTGGGAAATATACTCATTGGAACTTATAACTTAACTACGAGTTTGTTTATTAATTTTGAACTTTTTTTTAGCAATGGTTAATTAAATTTCTGTAAAATAATCATAGATTTAGTTATTCCACGAATCAAAATATCAAAGAAATACACGTGTAATCGTTAACCGCTACCAGCAATCAACAACAATCCTCTATCGCCGATAACTGATGTGTAGCTCTAGTGTGATAGATTGAACTAGACCAACAATCTCCTCTTCTCGCCAAACGCCTTGAGCTGGCAACCCTTTTTTCTTCTGCTTAAAAACCTCAATTCAAAGTGGAATCGTCCACAATGTAAATATTTTGATTGCCAACTTAGCGTGGTCGGACTATATAACAATTTTACAATTCCTTTCAGTGTAGTTTTAAATGTTTATGGTGACGAAATCTTGTGTTACAAAATCTTGTTTATAATCACTAATGGTGAAACTCAGTTATACTAACTTTTTCCTTAACTAGTAAACTTTTTTTTATAAGATAATGATAATCAAAAATTCAATTGCCAATAACCAGCTAAAGTTTTTTTTTTTAACCTTGCATCTCACATCAACACTGTAAGGATATTTTATTATCCAATCTTTGAATTTGGGTAAAGTTGTTCATGGCGATACTTTCTTTGTCTTAAGGGGTCTAAGGAGTCTTAAAAATGTGCAAAGAAGGAACTACAAAGCATAGTTTGATCTTTCATGTAATTTTTTAACTACTCAATATACAAGTATAATTTTTTTATATGTAGTTCTACAAGATTTATTTAATATGAAACAAATTTTTAAATTTATGAAACTTTAACCAAAACTAAAATAAGTGATAGTAAACATAAAGCTATTTGGTGTAGTATTTTTTAATTTTGTTTGTATTTCATTATTGTATTCTTCTAAAAGTACAGTTGGTCCTAGTATCAGGGTTTTTTAATATAAAATTCAGGCTTTCGCGCAACTTTATTACTGGTAAGATTTGTTTCAAATTTTTCAATTTATAGCTAGTTACAACCAAAATGCTTAAAAATGGTAGACAGTAATATGAGATATGAATAATGGGTTCAGTTCACGGTAGTACGGAAAGAAAACATAACGACCAATGAAATAGCAGTATGGAAATTTGAGAGCGTGACATCATAAATAACACTCCCATTGCTATATAAACATATTCAATGGGAGTGTTTTTATACTACTTGTACTTATTTTCATTCTTCCGCGTACTGCGATTTCATTGGTTGCTTCGGCTTCTCTCCCAAAATGACCGATATAGATGAAAATAAAATTTTCTTTCCATGCAAGCTTTCTTTAGTAAATGTCTTGAACAACCAACATATCAGCAAGAAATTGGCATTTAAAAAATATAACCACTAAAATATTCTTAGAAAACTCGAATCCGAACTCCAAAACAATATAATTCCCGACTACAAATGAAAACAAACTGTTGGATCTGTTGCCTTCCACGACATGAAACAATCCGATTCAAAGATGTTATTTCAGTCTGTTCATGTAGCGTCAAAAAACCCTTTAAGGGCTGGAGCCCAGTCGGTTAAGCACTCGCTTAGCATGTGGAAGGTCCCAGGTTCGGGTCCAGGCATCGCCAAAATAGCTGCCGACCTATAAACGGCCCGTGCAGCCAAAAACGTCCGACGAATAATACCCAGTGTAAGGGAGTGCACGTTAAATATCCTTCAAAGTCCTAACGCTGCGTACGATTTCGCCCTTAACGGTTGCGTTGGGTGCCTATTCAGGTGTTGGTTTGTCACCTGACTGTTATTCTAAAATACGACGCCCGTCGCAAATAGCCCTCATGTAGCTCTAGTTCGACGATAATTCAAACCTAACCTAATCAAATAACTCTTTAAGACCGAGCATGATCGTGCAGGTAAAAAAGAGAATGTTCAAGCTTTTCAAAAATATCGTTACCGTAGCAGCTGAATTCGTTATTTGTATAAAAAGTTACTTTGTTTTCAAGGAGTTGCTGGCATTGATGCTGTTAAAGGCTTTTTTCCGAAACAACTCTAAAATTTAGTCTCATAATCTTAAATCAGCGCCATCTGATAGCCATTCTTAAAAGGATATTTAGCCAACCCTAGTATGGGCCTATGGCGAAAGCATTTCCTTTCAACCAGATATTTGTAAAGATGCAACTTCGTCTTATACTAACCCTTATAAATACAATTCTTTAAACCGCGGAATCTTTATTATTCTAAAAATATAGCCATTTTTATTATTTTTAAGTGTAATAAACGTGCGAATGAGTAAGGATTTCACTTGAATTTGGAATGCGTAAGGTTTTAACAAAATAAAACAGTATTTTGCGGCGAATAATTTATTTATGTTATTTTTCGCTGCTAGAGTTGGAAATTTTTTCAGAGTCATTTTTTTAAAGGCATTTTTTTTTATGAAGCACTAAAATTTAGTCTCATAAACTTAAATCAGCGTCATCTGATAGCTAGTCTTAAAGGGTTTATTAGGCCAAACTAAAACAAATGCAAAAAAATGCTCTCAGTAGAAATTTAATCTAATTTTTGGAATTATTGCTTATATAGGGCACTTAGCCTCAATACCCCATTGTCATATCTATCTTTTATTGCTATAACTTTTTAAAATGTATCTTGCATATTTATGTTTTCTTATTCATTTCTTTCATGAGTTTCTATTCTTTCTATTTTCATAAGTTTCCTACAATTCCCGGACTTTGCGTCGTCAACTGTTTGTGTTGTGTGTCATTCTGGTGTAGATGAGCGTTTTGAAAATAACCGAAACATGTCAACACATGTGCGTCAATCACATGAAACATGTCCCTTTTCGACCAGCGGTAAGGAGGCGCTGATTCAAAATTATGAGATTAAATTTGGAGTTTCATCGGAAAAAAAAATGCGTTAAACAGCATTAATGCCAGCAACTCCCTAAAAAAAGTCATTTTTTATACAAATAACGAATGGTACAAGTCAGCTGCTTTGGTATCGATATTTTTGAAGATATGAAACATTTTCTTTTATGCCCGCACGATCGTGCGATCCGGGTCGGATAAGGATATACGTACCAATATTCTACGTTGTTTACTTCATAAATCCTCTCATGTAAAATGTGCAAAGTTGGAAGATATTTTCTTAATAATCCCTAGATTGTTTTTCATTGAACTTGTTGTTTTGTTAACAAAAATAATTGAATTGAAAAATATTTATTTTGTGAAATTTATTTAAATATGAAAACAAAAATTAAATCTAAAAATATCCCCATGCATGATCCTTTTTACTTTCAACAACGTCCTTAAGCGAACTCCTCTCTACTTCCCCATAAAAAATTTAGAAAATCAATTCAAAAACACAGCCTACAAAACCGAATGAAACTTTCAACAGCTCTCGACAACAGGAAACTGCTCTCTAGCAATTCCCAATTGAGCCTACAGGTTCCTACCATTAACGGCTCTAAGCCTCAAGAAAAACTTCATATCAGTTTGACAAAGGTGTGACCTAGTATTTTGTTCAAAAATATATTTTATGAAAAACAAGAAGCTCTTAACCCTTTCAGTCCCAAAAATTTACTACACTACAGAAACAACTGATATTCATAAAATAAGCTTATTTTAGATCAAAAATAAGATTTCCATCAGAAAAAATAATAATTTTAATTTTTATATGGTTTTTGAAATATAGCCAAAAATTTTTAACTGTGGAAAACAACAAAATAAAAATATATATATTACCTAAAAACACTTTGAGTTATATATTTTAAGGTATCTAACCATATTATTAAAAAAATAATTATTATTATTTAAACCAAAATAGTTTAAATTGTGATTTAAATATGAGAAACTGAAGTGAACTTTTCAAAAATCAGGTGAAACGCTTGTTAGCTATTTTCTCAATAAAAAAAATAGTAGTTCTGATTTCTATTGAGATTAATGTAAAATATTGTCTAATAGAACAGTGTATGAAGAATCGAATTGTGTGTGTTTGGATGTCAAAACAGGGCATAAACATTTAAAAAAAAATATTGAAAGTGATGATGCCAAATGGCATCACTGGGACTGAAAGGGTTAAAGAACTAAAATAGCCTGCTTTCCTGTTACTTAAAGACTTACTGAAATTCTAATCGGGAAACAACTAGGTTCCTAGCAGTAAATATCATCAACATTCGTTTCGACACAAGATTTATACGCATTAAAAAAACCAGCATCCAGTTTTAATTTAAACTTCTAAAAGCCAGAATCACCTGTTTTCCTTAATTTTCTTTCTCAAAATTTTTACTATTATTTATCTTCTGCTCGATTTATTTGTAGCTCGAAGATGGAATTAAATATTTATTAATAACACAAATAATGAAACTACTCCAAACTGCATTAAAAATAAATGTAAATTAAAAATAAGCAGAATTATATGCAAAAAATATGTTGTTTTGTCATTTTTAAATTCTTTCGAATTAAAAATAGAAAAGTAGGCCAAGAAAATATAGCTACGTTTCTATTGCAAGTGATACAGTCGCTAAAAATGTACAACCGCTGACAAAAGGAATATTTCTACTGGGGTATTCTTTAACTTTGTACCTAGATTATGGTCCTTTAACTGAAAGAAGGCCAAAGATTCCATTTGGCCCGATTTGCGCCCTATAAATGAAAAAGTACCTAAGGATAGTATGTCGGAAACCTCGTTAATAAATACTTGAAGGGTGGGACCTAAAATATTTCATTTCAAATATTGGGAAAATGGTCCAGTGGGTTAAGGTATATCATGCTACACTTGTTACATTTGCAGGTTCACCACTGAATATCCTGCAAACATACCGTGCCGAAGAAAAAACAAAATTGCACCAATAAATAACTCAACGTATATCAGAATGGTAAACGTTACGTCAGTCTTAGACAAGCCTTAAAATCAGTAAGTAAACAATATGTCCGAATTAAACTCTGGTGTTAGTCTCGTCATTGATTTAAAAAAAAAAAACTTCACGTAGCTCTATTGTGGCAACATTTCAACCAAAACATACTATTTTATTACCAGTAGGTACCCGGATGGCCCTAGTGGTTTGGATCGCAGATATGAAGAGCAGTCTGCGCGCTGTAACGGGTGCGGCATCGATTCCCGCCTTCACCCTGGGTGTACTTCCTATCTTTGTGTCAGTAAAAAATCTTTCTGTGTCTGTCTTACTTAACGAAGGCTTATGATCTGGAATATATATGTGCCTACCCTACCCTATTACCAGTAAACGCATTATAATATAGTTTACACCTATCAGAATCAATCTCTCGACAATTGCAATATAACTCTGTCGAAAGTGTATCCATTAAATTGCATTGACATTTATTTTTATTCATTTATATATAAACTCTGTTTGCCACATCAACAAAAAAAAATGAACTTTGTGAAACTTTTTTTAAAAGTTATTATTCGCGGGAAAATTCATTTCTAAGTGTTTGGTTACAGCTATTTTTAAAACTCATTTTTTTTTAAATAAGAATTTCGGTGAGTATCAAAGTAACAGGAATATGGCTTTAGTTTTTTCAGATCTTCTTGTTTTGTAATTTAATCCTTTGGTACCCCTTGTCCATACTGTAATACATTGTATCCCTTTCCGACCGAGCTATCACGATCGTGTGGGTATAAAAGAGAATGTTCAAGCTCATCATATACATCATACGCAGCTGACTTGTACCATTCGTTATTTCTATAAAAATGACTTTGTTTTTAAGGAATAGCTATCATTGATGCTTTTTAATGCATTTTTTTTTCAATAAAACTCCGAATTTAGTCTCATAATTTCAAATGAGCGCCACCTGACCGCCGCGCCGGTCTTAAAAGGATAAGTATATCCTAAGCAGTCTTGACAAATTATTTGTTATATTATTTCTCATTATCTTTTGCTAGTGCCACCTATAACACAACATCTCACAACACTCTCAGAGATAACCTTTTCATTTTTGACGATTCATGAATCCTTAAGCCTCATTTCGTTAATTCTGAGGATTGTTTCGTCAAACCATTACGTGACTTTTGAGTAAACGCGAATCCTCAGTTGTGCGATCGTGATTTGACGATTCTGTATCTTGATTTTGAGGAAACTGAATCTCATTGTTGTACTCACATGCTCAAAAATGACGAAATATTTCTTTAGATTAAACGACATTCAAATCCTCATAAAAATGACGATTCAAATTTCCTCACTTTGAGGAAACGAAAACTCTGTGGCGGTGTGCCCTGTGCTGAACTAGATCTGCAACTTTTGCTAGAGCAGCTAACCAAACTTCAACTAATTGTGTCAGGTGGCGCTGCACTTCCGGCCACATGCTATATAAGCTGCGTCGCCGACCAAAACATCCTCTTTGCCACATCTTAATTTCCACATGGCACCTGTCACGACCTTTCCCTTGGTCGACATGCCACGTATTTTGACTTTAGTTTTTTCGTATTGTTAAGTTTGTACAATGGTTAGGAATTTTTATTTATATTAAATTTATTGATGGTTGTTTTAATAAAGGCTGATTTTAAATGAAGCTTGGAACTTTCTTCAACGCCTACTTCTGTCACCCCACAAACTGGTGACTCCGGCTAACCCCACAAACTGGTGACCTTCGGACTTCGTGACTTGCAACCTGTCTAACTTGTGCAACTACAAACCTGCGAACAACCTTCGACCTGTGCAGAAGCGAAAATGCCTTGGTTTCTAGTTCCGATGTAGCTCAATCTACGTGTGACCTCATCAACACGTGCACTGGCTCCTCACCGTCCTGCCGTGGTACCGCATCGGCCTTCCGTGGTTCCTCACCGACCTGCCGTGGTACCGCGCCGACCTGCCGTGGTACCGCACCGACCTGCCGTGGTATTGCATCGACCTGCCGTGGTACCGCACCCACCTGCCGTGGTACCGCACCGACCGGCACTGGCTCCTCAGTGACCGGCCCTGGCTCATCACGCAACCGCAAATCAAAGCCCTGCGACTCAAAGCAGGCAGCAAAGCCCTGCGACTCAAAGCAGGCAGCAAAGCCCTGCGACTCAAAGCAGGCAGCAAAGCCCTGCGACTCAAAGCAGGCAGCAAAGCCCTGCGACTCAAAGCAGGCAGCAAAGCCCTGCGACTCAAAGCAGGCAGCAAAGCCCTGCGACTCAAAGCAGGCAGCAAAGCCTTGCGACTCAAAGCAGGCAGCAAAAGTCCCGAGACTCGCTTCAGGCAGCAAAAGTCCTGAGACTCGCTTCAGGCAGCAAAAGTCCTGAGACTCAAATCAGGCATCATCACCACTCGCAGGCTAACGGCAAGGCCACATGCTAACCTCCTCCGTTGTCAAAGATGCAGCACTGAATTCCTTCAGCAACTGCGACAGCACATGGAGACTCTCCGGCCAACGTCGGCTTCCCACCATACCGCTGGAAAAGTGTTCGTTCATCCTGCTCTTTCAGACTGTACCCACGTTTTTGTGAACGTTTCTGTGAACAGTGGTCAAGATGTTTCGGTTCCGAATTCAGACAATGACTCTTTTCAGAACTATAAGCTGCTATACAACCCGGTCTGACCGAAAAGTCAATTTCGCTTTCATTATTACTGTTCTCAATTGTAAAATTGCTACTAATCAATTTTTTCATAGTTTTTTTTTCTATAAACTTTGTATTTTTTTTCGTCTTTTAGACTGGAGGGGGAGTGATGTGGCGGTGTGCCCTGTGCTGAACTAGATCTGCAACTTTTGCTAGAGCAGCTAACCAAACTTCAACTAATTGTGTCAGGTGGCGCTGCACTTCCGGCCACATGCTATATAAGCTGCGTCGCCGACCAAAACATCTTCTTTGCCACATCTTAATTTCCACATGGCACCTGTCACGACCTTTCCCTTGGTCGACATGCCACGTATTTTGACTTTAGTTTTTTCGTATTGTTAAGTTTGTACAATGGTTAGGAATTTTTATTTATATTAAATTTATTGATGGTTGTTTTAATAAAGGCTGATTTTAAATGAAGCTTGGAACTTTCTTCAACGCCTACTTCTGTCACCCCACAAACTGGTGACTCCGGCTAACCCCACAAACTGGTGACCTTCGGACTTCGTGACTTGCAACCTGTCTAACTTGTGCAACTACAAACCTGCGAACAACCTTCGACCTGTGCAGAAGCGAAAATGCCTTGGTTTCTAGTTCCGATGTAGCTCAATCTACGTGTGACCTCATCAACACGTGCACTGGCTCCTCACCGTCCTGCCGTGGTACCGCATCGGCCTTCCGTGGTTCCTCACCGACCTGCCGTGGTACCGCGCCGACCTGCCGTGGTACCGCACCGACCTGCCGTGGTATTGCATCGACCTGCCGTGGTACCGCACCCACCTGCCGTGGTACCGCACCGACCGGCACTGGCTCCTCAGTGACCGGCCCTGGCTCATCACGCAACCGCAAATCAAAGCCCTGCGACTCAAAGCAGGCAGCAAAGCCCTGCGACTCAAAGCAGGCAGCAAAGCCCTGCGACTCAAAGCAGGCAGCAAAGCCCTGCGACTCAAAGCAGGCAGCAAAGCCCTGCGACTCAAAGCAGGCAGCAAAGCCCTGCGACTCAAAGCAGGCAGCAAAGCCCTGCGACTCAAAGCAGGCAGCAAAGCCTTGCGACTCAAAGCAGGCAGCAAAAGTCCCGAGACTCGCTTCAGGCAGCAAAAGTCCTGAGACTCGCTTCAGGCAGCAAAAGTCCTGAGACTCAAATCAGGCATCATCACCACTCGCAGGCTAACGGCAAGGCCACATGCTAACCTCCTCCGTTGTCAAAGATGCAGCACTGAATTCCTTCAGCAACTGCGACAGCACATGGAGACTCTCCGGCCAACGTCGGCTTCCCACCATACCGCTGGAAAAGTGTTCGTTCATCCTGCTCTTTCAGACTGTACCCACGTTTTTGTGAACGTTTCTGTGAACAGTGGTCAAGATGTTTCGGTTCCGAATTCAGACAATGACTCTTTTCAGAACTATAAGCTGCTATACAACCCGGTCTGACCGAAAAGTCAATTTCGCTTTCATTATTACTGTTCTCAATTGTAAAATTGCTACTAATCAATTTTTTCATAGTTTTTTTTTCTATAAACTTTGTATTTTTTTTCGTCTTTTAGACTGGAGGGGGAGTGATGTGGCGGTGTGCCCTGTGCTGAACTAGATCTGCAACTTTTGCTAGAGCAGCTAACCAAACTTCAACTAATTGTGTCAGGTGGCGCTGCACTTCCGGCCACATGCTATATAAGCTGCGTCGCCGACCAAAACATCCTCTTTGCCACATCTTAATTTCCACATGGCACCTGTCACGACCTTTCCCTTGGTCGACATGCCACGTATTTTGACTTTAGTTTTTTCGTATTGTTAAGTTTGTACAATGGTTAGGAATTTTTATTTATATTAAATTTATTGATGGTTGTTTTAATAAAGGCTGATTTTAAATGAAGCTTGGAACTTTCTTCAACGCCTACTTCTAACACCCACAACTCGTAGCATTTGCCAATAAACGAATCGTCAAAATAAGGAAAATTTCGTCATTTTTGAGCATTCATTTTTTAGAGTGAAGTTCGCGTTTTCGAAAATTATTTGTCAGATTATCTATCATTCCCTATTTCTAGTGCCACCAAAAACACAACATCTCACACACAAAAAAAACAACACAAAAAAACATTATTTTCACCACAAATTCCATCATTCACAAAAACATTCTTTTCAACACATGCAACCATACCAAACCATCTCCGAAGATATCTCTTCCAAATGGAAACAAATGATCAACCGATAATGTTTGGTGGGAGTCCACTTGGGTTATCATTGGATAAGTCTCACTTGCTTTGCTGATGATTACAAATGACCACTTACCGAGTAACATGGGCCGTGGCGCTTTTTGCTTCTGTCCCTGTGGTATAAGTATCGCGCCGCTTCTTTTCCTTAATTTGTTTTGCCGTCAGGTGGCGTTGATTTTGACTTAGATCCAGAACGTGTTTTCTTTTTATATTTATTTATCATCGTGATGCTAATAAAAATGGAATGTGTGACATAAATAAATGGAATATGTGCTTTTTTTTAATAACAATGAATCCGATTTAAGGCTCTCATTTAAACATTAATTCTAAACGCTTTGGTTTTAGTGTATAATTGTCGATCCCCATATTAAAATAAAAACCATTAAACTTGATTTCAGTTTTTTGAGAGATAGTTTAAAGTCGTGTAGAGTTACACAGATACGTAGCTCTAGTTTTGCATCATTGTCAAATACGTAGGCTTTGAGTAAGCATTATTCAATTATATCTCAAGTCGGGACATAAGCACATATCCTGGATGATTAAGAGTTCTGTTTAATATAATTCAATTTAAAATTTTATTAAGACGATTCATATCGTTGAAGAAATTCAAACAAACAATATTCAAAACATTCATTTTATAAAAGTAACGATCTTGATAAAAATTTTATTCTTTATCTAGTAACATATTTACATTTCAACGAAACATTGTTTATTCAAAAACTCAACCCAATTAAGCGATAAAAATGAAATACACCGACCAAAAACATTTCAAACAAAACAATAACCATCTCTAAATATGCTTATCTCCGCTAACGATAAATTTCCTTCTAAAATTAAACTTTTGTTTCCAAACATTGAATAAAGCTTTTCAACAAATTCCGCAATGGGATAATACTATGAAGGTCAGAGTTAGAGGGAAATTCTCGGCGACTAAATAGTTCAGAAAGTCGCCAAATATTATAGGATCAAACTCGGCGCAATCTTATTTCATTTCGAAACTGTAGTACGATATCCGAATTGATGTTGTTCTAAAGCCCGTCATGATTTAAATTATTGTTGGCATTCATCATTTTTTTTTTAAATAATAGCCTACAAAATCTTAGGTTTTTTTTTAGATTAGTAAGTAATTCCCAGAGTAAACCATTTAAGAAAGAAGCGTTCCTAAAGTAACTTTTAAGTTTATTGAGACTAATTCGAGATAAAATTTTAGAGTTTTATAGAAACAAACATCTTCAACAGCACCAATGCCAGCAACTCCTTAAAAACAAAGCCATTTTTTTTTCAAATAATTAATGAGTCAGCTGCTTCAGAATCGATATTTCTGAAGAGCTTGAACATTCTCTTTCAAACCCGCCTCGTGAAAGCTCGGGCGTAAAAGGGTACATTGCATAAAACCATGACCGTACCCAATTCTTGAATTACTTTAGCTAATGTACTACATTTCTGTAATAATTTAGAAGACTAGTAGTTAGCGATATCTAGCGTGGATGTTATTTGAGGTCGCGTGTTCGTATGCGTTGGATCATTAAAGTTTAATTTTATTCAATCATTATATGAACTCAAAGCACTCTTTAGTAGGATAGAGACTGAACCTGGCATCAGTACCATGAACCAACACGGTAATAATATAGGGTGGCATGGCCTCTGGAGCTGCTGGTTCCGGGTTCGAATCCCGTTCAGGCATGGATGTTTGTGTTTGTCGAGTATATGCGGAGTACGTGCTCGTAAAATCTGTTGGATCCGAAAGTCCTGTGGGCGGTCATTGCGCAGTTTCCCATGGGTACAGGTCCCTGGAGAAAATTTCCCTCCCCTTCAGGGACATGTCTAAATTGTGGAGGTGGCGACAGATGGCAACATCTGTCATATGTGTTTGTGTGTGTCTTGTGTTGTCCTACTTGACGATGGTTTATAAGCGGGTCCTTGTGACCAAGCACACAAGCCTGAAAATATATGTCTACCAATCAACCATATAGGGAGGCATGTGGGCCCGATGGCCGAGTGGTTTGGATAGCATGTCATAACGCTAGCAGTCCGCGCGCTGTAACTGGTGCGGGTTCGATTCCCGTCTTTGGACTGGGTGTACTTCCCTTCTCAGTATCAAAATTATAAATTAACTAGCACTTTTGCCACTCTCCGAAGTGAGCTATGGCTGCCGATGACAGCTCAGTACGAGTCGTTATCCTTCTACCCTACTATAGAACTCTTTACATAATCTCTTTCATTTTCGCACACATATAATAAAAATCGCGACAAATCATTCGGCAAGCGTCCTTTTGGGCTTACCTGAACAACGAGGACTTTCGTTTGGCAAACCTGTTTTTGCATTGTTTTTAACCACGCAGCATCGCCATGCAATTCCGTCCTCCATGTATAAAACGAATGCACCGTGATTCCGGGTTTCGGAGTAGCGAATTTCACTCCAAGTCGTTATCTAGAGTCGGAAATGCTTTGTATGGTAAACTCCCGCTTGTTTCCTTCTCTAAAAAAAAAAAAAGGCTTATAACAATTTCGCCGAGGAAATTCAATACGTTGTTGTGTACCGGGCAAACATAAATTCATTTTGCTTTTGTCTAGCATTATCTCTCTTGAGAAAGAAAGAGTAAGGATTTGTATGCATAAAAAAACATAACCTCAGAAAGGAAACATGAAAATATAACAATGCAGTTCTACAAATTGTGAAAAGTGGGGCTGGGGGGTTTGGGCGGAGAAGTCGCCAAATTCAAAATTCGCCAATTATACTATAGTATGTAGGTAGTGTACAATTCAATATAAATGTTTTTTTAATATTAAAAATTGCTATTCGATAACGGCACAACGAGCCGTTAACATAAAAGTAAGTTCAATCATTTAAATTTGTCAAATATAATCAGATTATATTTGATTAATATACTTTACAAAACTAATTAAATAATAATATATCAATATTAATAAAAAATAGTAATGATAATACTACTTATTTTGATAATCATAATAATAATAATGCTGGACATACTTCAGTGCATGACTTCCAAAAGAAAGGCTGAATGAAAATGAATTCATCCTGGAGCTTCCATTGGTATATCAATATGTCACGTGCGAAGAGAAACCCAAACGGAGCATCGACCAAGGAAGAGCAGGAATGAAAGCTGCAAGGGATACGTAACCTGAAACAAGCCGATATAGTAGTTTTTGAATTTGAACAAAACCTTTCAACCCAAAACCTTGAGCCAAATTATAAAAGTTGAACAAGGTAAATAAATTGTTAATGTTGATTTCACTTTGCAATTGAGCCACATGTAAATTATTAAGCGGTAAGTATCTAAATAAAACTACTCGGCGCAACAACCCATTAGTTGGTCGAGGCCAGCCGTGCCCAATTCAGCTTTCGTGACTTATTGATCCGGGATGCTAGGCATATGTCTCGGTAAGGTGGGCAGCCTCACGCGAAACCCCCAGCGTTTAGTTCCCAAGCATGCTTGATACCCATTTTATCGACTCACTTAAGGGATGAAAGGATGGGCTAACCTTTCCCAATCCAGGATTCGATCCCCAGACCTGTGGCGTGGCAATGCGAATCACTACCACTAAGCCACTGGGCCTCAAGTATCTTAAAAGGACATTCAAAAAACGGCAAGTCGCGTTGGTCATGGAAACGAAACAAATTGCTATGTAAATAAAAGTGTATAAAAAATGTCTGAAATGCAAAAATATACTGATGAAGTATTACATTTTGGTCATATACCAATATTTTATTTTAATTCGCAGCGTATCTGTAATTATGTAACTCAACAAAAATGAGCGAAAACAAAAAAAAATTCCGTTTTGCGTTATAAAAATTTATGAATTTGCAAAATTTTATAAATTTACGGATATCTAGCGTTTTTCATAAAAGTATTACAAAAGTGAATTTACTTTTAGTCAGGTCGCCAAGGGGGGGAACCCTGCACTGAGATGTTAAGTTTTTTTATTGATGATTCTTATAGATTCGAGGGTGTAGATTACGAATCTGGAAGGTACTTTTTTGGTACCCTTGAGCATTTTTAGTTATTCAAGATGGCGTCTCCGCCATCTTGAATTTTGTAATCTTAATATTTGACGATCTATTCGACCAAAGAGAATAGTTTTTGTCTTTATAGATGCATTAAGTAATAAAGATATACAATTATCAAGAAAATTTCAAAAATAAAAAATTCAAAATGGCGGAATCCGCCATATTGGATTTTTCACTTTTTATATTTTTGTTTTATATTTAACCCAACAAAATATGTATATTTTAACTATATTTTTTATACCTAGTTACTATACAACATTATTTTGAAGAAAATATAAGAAATCAAGATGGCGGCATCCGCCATATTGGATTTTTCCCCCGTTTATATAAAGCGATCCACATGTCCTAAATTAAAAATTCTTTTTATTTTAGTTATATCTTAAGTTTAGTTTCTATTTCAGCTTTAATATGTAGATTATTAATTTAGAAGATATTTTTTCGCTAGTTTTCAGTATTTTTTTATATTTAAGATGGCGTCTTCCGCCATATTGGATTTTTCTTCCTAATTCAATTTTTCGGGTTCTTTTAGGCCAAAATTAATAATTTTTTTCTTTTATAAGTGCATTTTGTGGTAAATAATTACTTAAAAATTCAAAAAATCCGAAATCAAGATGGCGGCTTCCGCCATCTTGGATTTTTCACCTTCTAATATTACGTGATCCACTGGCTCAAAGCTAAAAATTCTTTCAGTTTTACTTGTATATTTTATTATAAAATGCTTTAAAATCATCATAAAGTTTTATTTAAACACTTAAAAACCAAATTCAAGATGGCGGATTCCGCCATCTTGGATTTTTTTACCATCTACTATTACGTGATCCATTGGTGCGAAATTCAAAATTCTTTCTACTTCAGGTGTATTTTTCAGTAACAAATGGTTTAAACTACATAAATGGGGAACACAATTGCAACATATCTGAATTTATGGCCATTCAAGATGGAATCTTTCTCATTATTAGATTTTTTACCTTTAGTATTAGGCGATCTATTAGCTCGAAATTAAAAATTCTTTCTTTGTTAGGTATATTTTTACTACAGAATTATCGCTATGTCTTCTTCTAACTGAATACAAATATGTAAACTCAAGGCCCAGCTTAGAGTTGCTGGCTTTAAAGTTATTCCTACAATCCTTTTTGGACCATGGCATATGCTTTTATGTAGTTTCAATCAACTTTTAATTTATTCCAAACTCCGGCATGTGTCGCATACCGTGATCTGATTTTTAAAAAGTTCTTTAACACATTTTCAGGCATTTTTTCCATTTTTCTGAAATAAAATAATGCATATTATTCATAGTTTTGAGGACCAGATGCAAATAAATAGGGTGGACTTGGATAACAAGTTCAATATGAAGGGACCAATATCCTGCTCTTCCGGCCCCCACATATAACATCTTGAAGAAAACTGGTTGCAATAAACAGTTCAGCGATACTCTACTAATGTTGCGATTCGCACCCTTTAATTCTATAACTGATCGAAGATCTCCGCTGCAGTTTGGCTGAGATTCCTCATATAATTCTATAAATCCCGCATGACTTATTTTGCAAACATTCTTGAAGTCCTGAAGTTTTGGAAACTTCTTACCTTTCTGCATCTGTAGGACTCCTACAAACACACTATAGGCATAACTTTGGATAGACCACTACCCAATATTAACCCCACACAACCTATAACACTTATCAACATGATGATTTGCAAAGCCACCCTACAAAACTGATGATCCCAAGTAAATGGCCAAATTCTTGACCAGCTAATTTAGTGAGTCGGGCTTCTGCTAAAGATGTGATGCCATGGTTGTATCTGGATTCTGAATAAGAATTAGGTATCATGTCTAACAGAGGATGATACTTTACAGTAGTTTCTGGTTGAATCTGAAATTCATATTTTCGGCCAATTTAAGTATTTATTTAACTCTGGATAACATTCTGAGAATGTATTTGAAGAATTTGAAATCTTTATAAGAAGAGAAACTAAAGAGAAACTTTTCCATCACATAAATATACAACCCTTAGCCGTCTAAGCGGTAACTCTGTTATTAAAGAACATTCAAGAGTCATAGGTGGTTTATTTTTAAGATTACATTAACGATCTTTAGGTTATAAGGAATGTAAGGTATGGCTTTAGACATTTCTTCTTTGTTTTTTGTTTCTTGAAACTGTATCCCTCTATTTTATTAATATTTTACCACTTCTTCTGGTTGAATACAGTCTTTCTTTCAGAGTTTTCTGAATGTTTATTAACTCTTGATCCCATATTCTTATAATTGTGCCGCTAAACGAGATCTCAGCAAGTCCAAAGCCATTACTTCGATTAATGAACTCCTCCTGCCATTACTTCGATTTATGAATTCCCTACCCACAAGATGTGTGGGGGAGGGGTATTGAGTAGATAGTAGTATTGAAAGGATACAAGCTTACGCAATCTTGCGTTCCGTAGTGTAAGAGTAATCTTGTTTGAAAAGAGGAAGCATTTTATACGAGTAGGGCTCTTGTAGTAATTGTGTCTGATGAATAACAAAATATTTAAAATACTTAACTTAATATGGTGGAAAACATATTTAATATTTTTC
The DNA here is from genome assembly GCA_023701765.1 of Hylyphantes graminicola. NCBI lineage: Eukaryota > Metazoa > Arthropoda > Arachnida > Araneae > Linyphiidae > Hylyphantes > Hylyphantes graminicola. Next base: position 34,576,808 of record CM043112.1, read on the forward strand.
CTTCAACATTCATGGTTTCAAAGTATTTCAAACACAATAAAGAAAAATAAATTGAAAGAATATTTAATTTCGCACCAATAGATCACGTATTATTATAAGGTAAAAAAAATCCAAGATGGTCGGAAGCCGCCATCTTGATTTTGGATTTTTTGGAATTTTTAAGTAATTATTTACGACAAAATGCACCTATAAAAGAAAAAAATATTAAATTTGGCCTAAAAGAACCCGAAAAATTGAATTAGGAAGAAAATCCAATATGGCGGAAGACGCCATCTTAAATATAAAAAAATACTCAAAACTAGCGAAAAAATATCTACTAAATTAATAATCTACATATTAAAACTGAAATAGAAACTAAAATTAAAATATAACTAAAATAAAAAGAATTTTTAATTTAGGACATGTGGATCGCTTTATATAAACGGGGGAAAAATCCAATATGGCGGATGCCGCCATCTTGATTTTTTATATTTTCGTCAAAATAATGTTATATAGTAACTAGGTATAAAAAATATAGTTAAAATATACATATTTTGTTGGATTAAATATAAAACAAAAATATAAAAAGTGAAAAATCCAATATGGCGGATTCCGCCATTTTGAATTTTTTATTTTTGAAATTTTCTTGATAATTGTATATCTTCACTACTTAATGCATCTATAAAGACAAAAACTATTCAGTTTGGTCGAATAGATCGTCAAATATTAAGATTACAAAATTCAAGATGGCGGAGACGCCATCTTGAATAACTAAAAATGCTCAAGGGTACCGAAAAAGTACCTTCCAGATTCGTAATCTACACCCTCGAATCTATAAAAATAATCAATAAAAAAAACTTAACCGCTCAGTGCAGGGTTCGGCCAAAAATCGGGGTTTGGCGACCTGACTATTTGTCATTGAAAGGTGATTCTCAATTAGCAATTTGGTTTACATGAACCAATATATATATTTTTTTTATAAACCACGATAAATGTATAATTTAAGACAAAAAAAATAGCCAAAATAATTATAAGGAAAAAGCTTATTTTTAACTCGCATAAATTTCAGTGAAATATAAATTTCAATAATTTCAACCAATGATTGTAAAAATTAATTCTAGCTTATTTTCAAAGAATGATTGTTATGCATATTTTACTCTAAGATCGAAGCGTCCTAAATAAATGCAAATGAAACACACAAATTTCTAGAGAAAACGGTTGCTTTTTTAAGATAATGCGCCCAACCTGCAAGCCCTTCTCCCAGATCCATATTTTTACAACAGCCTTGGAGATAAATCTTAAGACGAGTTAAATTCATTGTAAACAACAAGATTTTTGAAGAAAATATTTGCTCTTCTACTTGTATGTCACTCTAGAAAGAAAACAACGGAAAATATAAATAAAAAATATCCGTAAATGTGTATCATAATGCAATAGAACATTATTTTTTCATTTTTAAGTTCTGTTGAATTTTGGTTTTGGAATCTCTTTACATTTGGTTTAATCTTGGGGGTTAGAGTCAAAATTTCGCATGAAATAGTTTCATTAGCAATTACAGTTATTTTTTTTTCTAAAAATCTAAAATTTGTTAATTAGATTCATTGTGCACTCAGAAAGAAAAAGTTAGAATCAAGGGGAAACTATTAAAGTTTTAACAAAAATTTAATGATTTTTTTTAATCATAACTTTTTAAAGAAATTATAACATATATGTGAAACCAATTTATTTATTAAACTTCTTTCAAAATAAATTTTATTTTACCATTTACCTATAACAAACTTTTATTTAAATCTCATTATTTTAACAAACAAAAAAAATATTTGTCTGTTGAAAAATTTATACAGAATTTAATTGAAGTAACCGTGAGTTTTATATTGTGAGAAAAAAAGTCAAAAGTTGATGAATCCAAATGGAATTAATTTGGGAGTGAAGGTGTTAATACTACCTTAGCGATTTTTTTTTAATTCTTCATTTATAATACCGTTATTCACATTTTTAGAATAATGTAAATAATTTTTCTTGAGTGCTCTAGTCGCGTGCCAGTCAGTGGCTTCATGAAATCTGAAATCAAAAACTGACAATCTGTGCATCGGCGCGAAGCGCCCTTTCACATTCATCGAAAACGGCCCATAGGGCAAAACTAAGGAAAACAGGATTCGAAGAGCCAGGCGAACCGGCTGGTCTAAGAACAGGGAACGTGAACTCACGAGCCGAGAGTCCGAACTCAATCTGAAATCATAAACTAACAATCTGTGCATCGGCGCGAAGCGCCCTTTCACATTCATCGAAAACGTCCCATAGGGCATAACTTAAAACAAGAATCAAATAGCCAGGCGAACCGGCTGGTCTAAACGATGTGAATAAGAACTCACGAGCCGAGAGTCCTGGGACGAAAACTAATCCGAACTCAAAAACTACGTTTGAACAATTGCAGGGGACCTGGCAGCGAAGCTGCCTCCACCCCTAGTATGGCAGGAAAATGATGGATGGCGAAATAAATATGGGATGGCAGCCGAGGCAAAGGCTGTGCGAAATTATGGACTGAAAATTTCGAAAAGAGCTGACATCTTATCAGCTTTCGTGGAGCAATTGGCGAGGACCGCCACTTTCTTGCGAAAAAGTTCGATATCGCCGAAGACGTCACGGATTGCGTCACTCACGGCACGAAGAGAGTCCAATAGGAAGGCAGTTTCAGCTTGAAACTTTTGGGAGTCCGAGAGATGCTGCCCCCTGGCGGCATTCGCTGGCTCCTCCCTCTTGGTGAATCTTGGTCGCATTGGGCAGGAAGCACTAGAGCTGTAGTGCGCTCCTTTGCAATTTGCACATGATAGAGTCTTGGTTTCACGTTTGGTGGGGCAGGTGCGGGTGTCATGGCCTTGGCCACAAAAACGGCACCGTGGGCCCATCGAACAGAAGTGGGCAGTGTGACCGTAGTGCTGACAAGAGTAGCACTGTGGAATTCTTGATAATTTCTTGTAGGGCTCGATGGTGACCGTGCAGTCAAGCAGGCGACGGATGTTAAAAGCCGCTTTGAAGCTCCCCGTCCTCACAATCAAAACTTGAAAGTAAGGGAGGGGGGACTTGGTCTTGGCACGGGTGAGCTGGACTACTTTGGTGGTAATGAATCCTAGGGCGGAGACCGCAGCGGATAATTTGTCAGTAGCAGTGTCGCAAGGGAGCCCCTTGACGACAAGTTTAAGGGTTTTGTCTTTCCGGTTGTTATGCCGGAAGTAGCCAGTATTGGTTTCCTTAAGAATATTAAGAACTAAGTCTTCCTCTGATGTTGTTTGAGGGAATATCTTAAGAAATTGAAAGTACCGCCGGTACTTGATACTCTCGCCGCCGGCAAGGGCGATTTTCTCGCAGATGGACTGGCCCAGGTCTCCTCCGAAGAAAAGAATGGGCAAAGGAGTTTGTAATTTGACAGTGACGTCTGCCGCGGGCCGGGACTCGACGTATGCCATGGCGTCAGGGACCTCCGTAATCCGAACTCAAAATCGGTCTTAGAATTTATATTATAGTTTTTGAAACTTAAAAACTGGTATTATATAAATTTTTAATTCAAATTTGTATGAAGTATATTAGCAAGGTTAACTCAAGTCAGTAAATGTTATAAAAGTTAATGGACACTGTAATCTATTCAACAGTACTTCCGGCAAAATAATTAGTGAAATAATACGTTTAAGAGAATTCAGAATATAGGCTGTTCGACGAATTACTAATATGGACAGATTCGCGGTAGCTCAGTCGTGAGAAGCGTTTACTCGCATCGGAAGGGTGATGGGTTCTGTCCTCGGCGGAGCTCGCAATTCTGATGTTGGCTGGGTCGGCGCTAGTATTCGACTGAAGATCGTCATGTTGCTGATGGTGGCTGGGGCATGTTAAATATGTCTCGCGGTCACATAGTCCTTCATGTTATAATACCAAATTAATACCTACAGGGGTTATCGGAGTTTGATCTGAATCAAAATTCCGAAATGTGAGTGAGAATGTATGTGTCAAAAAGACCTTCCTGTGAAACGGATGTGTCATGGTGACGGGCAGAAGTCGGACTTCCTCCCTTGTGGCACTTAATAAAACCGGTACCGGCCCTTTTCGCCTTGAAATCATCTTGTTCTCTACTCCGGACTCGGTTACCGATTGGCATTAAAAACAACAACACAACACTTATTTGGACTATTTAAAATAGTGTACACGAAACCGGGATCGATAGAATGCACTGCTGTTGTGTGAGGGAGGACATTTGTTTTATAATTTTAACTTATAGTAGTTGAACTATCATTAACTTATAAATTTATTATAAGTATCGATAATACATTTTTTTCAATAATGTATATTTTTTCGAACTTGGCTGTATTGTTATTGGTGCTTATTGCAGACTCGTTAAACTCTCCACAACTGAGAGCCATTTTTTTTTGCACCATCTAGGAAACCCACTACCAATTTTGGTGCTCAGGTTACAATGAGTCTGAGGTCTTTATGAAAGTAAAAGCATGCAGAGACTAAATTTTGCCGAGTGGGTAGCTCCAAAAATTAAAATGTTTATTCAATGGATCTATTACATGCCACATTATCATATGACATGCGTTCCTACGATTTTCATATCTAGAAAATTTGACGACTCAGCCGGGGCTCAAACTTGGGCTTATAAGGGGAGCACGTAATCGCTCTCAGCTACTGATGAGAAACCAAATTAATTGGTTATAAACTGATTTTGGGTAAAAATTATAAATTGTACTCATCAATTAATAAAAAAGAATTCATCTGTAAATCATACTGCTGCACTCTGTGATACATATCCTTTAATTTATCACGTTAATTTGGCGACATCCGAAAGGCTTCACTTTATTTATCGCCAAGCATCACCACATTTTTCTAACCAATCTGGATTTAATGTATGAGTTTCATAGAGAAAATACGAATTTATCTCAACAAATTATTAAGTAGGTTGGGAATTGCTCAGCAAATTATATGAATTGACATAATTAGATTGTGTATGGGCTATTGAATTAGTGTTTGGGGAAGGTAATTTACAGCGTAAACAAGTCTAAGTGAGGAGTGTTCTAGTGTGAATTTAAAAAAGTTTAGGTTTGAAAAGCGAAAGCTTTCTTTTCTTTTTATGTATATGTATTTTCTTCTCAATATTCTGCGTCTGTTAACTTAAAACTAATTTTCATATGCAAATTTAAAGTAAATGAGTTGGATAAAAAATATAAATTGGAATACGAGAAAATTTCCAATCAAGTTTTGGCGATTATGACCCTAAAAGACTTGATTTTCAAAAATCTTCCAAAGAAGGTTTTAAAAGCACACTAAATTTGCTACAATATAAAACTAAACTTTTTTTTTTGGAATTTTGCTTATTCGAACTAATGAATTTGATTAGGATTATGCTATTGAAGTCCTATATTTTTATGCTAGTATGTTAAAAAAAGAAAATGAGACCCTGTGATTACAACAATAGTTAATAAGTTTATTATTTGTTAGGAAATTGAGTAATATTCTAATATTCATACAAACTTTAAAAAAATATTAAATTAATATCACATTTTTATTTTTTTAATTTTCTATTAAAAACAGGAAGGTCTCATCAATGGGTCGCTGTACCAGATGATAAAAAGAAATTGTAGAAAACTAAGTTTCAACTACCACAATTTATAAAAAAGTTATTTTTTTACATAAAATTTATTTTTATTTTCCAAGTAAAGCATCTTTAATCAATACTGCCGTAGGAAGGTAACTGTTGAGAGAGCTAAAGATTTGCAGTTTAGTTTCTATAAGAACATACAACATGGACGCTAAGCCTAAAAGAATAATTATCTTTATTCGACAACCGTTTAGGACTTGACTAATGAATATTAACGGACAGGACTTGGAATGGACCGCTACTTGGAATGTACAGACGGAAAGTTTCTAGAAGTGTTTGGGGAAAAGAAGACGACTCGATATAAATTTTCCCTGTGATGGATAAAGCTATAGGGATTCAATAAGTGGTGCAATGGTAAAGTGGGTTGTTTATGTTAAAGTTTAGTGTAGTATGTTTTGGAAATACGGTTTAGTCATGCATTGTCTATTATTTTATATGGCAAACTCATGTGGTCAACCCACAATATTTATTAATTCTTAGAGTCGTTCTCATCACTAAAATAAAATTTTCAATTCAATAACACCATCTTGTATTATAACACATATCTGCAATCAGACATTTCAATAAAATTGCTAAAAACTATTTTTTTTAAATTAAATTTCTATTTTTTTTTTCTAAGAGAAAATCGAAATCAGCCCTCTATCATAAACTCCATTGGTAAGGGACCAAGTCAAACGGGTATGAATTTCTGAAAAAAAAAATAGACTTGGTATGCCATTTAAATAAAGAAACATAAAATGAATAGTCAACGACGAACCAACGACTTTCTGTAAGAAAATACTGTTTTCGCCACTCTGAAAGGGAACCAGCATCATGTCCAAGTCAAGTGGTTTTAGCTCAATATACTTGACTCTTTTCTAACACCAACCACTGAAAATGTTCATTGCTTTTGTTTGTTAAGTAAATATAAATACATTTTACCGTGATTAAATGAATACGAAAAACCAAACTATTATAAACGCACAATTATGAATAAGTGTATAAAATATATTAAACTTTCTCGCTAATCAATGCATTACAGATTGGTTACAACAACAGCTTCATAATGAGTAAATCCTAGAATATATTGGTTAATTGCTTCCGTAACTTGATAAATGCAATCTTTTTAAAAGGCTTTTAAGACTATTAAGCATATTTTTTGGCAATTGACAAATTACGGTAGATCGGGTTACCGTTCTGTTATTGTAGCAACTCATCTAGTTTATTAAAGAAAAGTGTACAAGTTAAAGGGAAAAAATAACCCCTCTCCCTCTTAATGTGAAACATAATCTTCTTAATAAATTTATGGTCAAAAAGGCAATTACTGAACAGTTTCAGAGTGTTGATTACTTAAAAAATTGTCAACTCAGTATAAAAATGTTTCCAAAATATTGATTAAAAGCTCAGAAATTAATAAAATCTTTAAAACTAAACTAGAACAATTGAAATTTTACCTTGGAAAAGAGAAGTTTAAATTGTGGGATAAATTTTTATTATGAAAAAAAAAAAAGATTTAAAAAATTGAATTCTGATCTGTCCTACACATAATTCACATTGTTTCCAATATCGGACTATATTTAGTAGACATTTGTGTGGTTTCATCTCTTCAAATCTAAAGAGATTCAAATTTGAAATTTTCTTCAACTTACTTTGAAAAATTGGGGATGAAAATATTATTTAAAATAAACTATTACATTATAATTTAATTTAAGAAAATTGAAGTCTGTAGCTCTTTTCGTTTTTCAGAAATACTTTAAAACTAAAACAGTTCTATGTCAGCTACCATTTGCGCAAACGGCGATTTTATCGAACACTTTACTATGTCGTCTGACAGGTACTGCGGTCTGGTGTACGAAATTAGAAGTAAACCGAAAGTCCGCAATTATTTTATTTCGTGCTACAGATTTGTTTAAGGCTGACAGAATGACAGACAGGCAATCTAACAGACGGAACAGTGTTCAAAAAAAAAAAAAAAACAACTTTTAAGAATCTGCAACTTCCGAAACGTGTCGAAAACACTAAATCTGATGTTCGGATTTTCAACCCGAAATTAATGCGTACTTTCTCCAACACTTCTATCATTAGCTTTTCGTATTAAGTAATTACAAGTAATAATTTTTCTTGAGCTCTGCTCTGACGCTGTAATTGGTACGATAGAAACAAACATTATGTAACAGCGCCATGTGATTATGTATTATTAATGTGCCGAAGTGGCCTTTTAAAGATTATTAGTCTTTTTAATTAAGATAAAACGCACTTTTTTGTAAACAGAGACGATAAAAACAAGGTCTTAAATTTATTATTATCGTATTTTTTACTTACACTTAATAATGAACCGTGTATTGGGTAAACCTAAAAATTGACAAATACCATGTGAAAATAGCTCAAGTCACACGGTTAAAACAAAAAAAGTTTTAAAAAATCAAGTTTTAAAAAATCAATCACAAATCATTGGTATTAAATATTTTTAAATAGTTGTAACTTCACATATGTATTTACGTAATTGGAAATTTTGTTATTACGTAATTTTTGTTTTATTATGCTGAAAACTGCTTTCGAATAATATATATTCTTTTATATAATTACTCAAAGGGCAGCAATATGCAGCTAAATATTGTTAGCATTCTCGCCAAATTATTGATTTGGCAGGACTTATTTAAGCCTAGCGGTTTTTTAACTTTAGATTTTTGGTTCATTCGGTGTAAGTCGCTGTTTCATCGAAAAATAAGTTTGGAGGTACTAAATACGAAAATTCATAAATAAATTTATTAGAGTGCCAATTAATGCTATTTTTCATGCTATTGAGTTAGTTAGTACATCGCGTTTAAACATGTTCATAATTACATAAATAAATCTCAATCACCGGTAATTTCTTGTGAATTTACTTATGGAGTCTGTAATCTATATTTGGAAAATGTCTAGTAAGAATTAATAAGTGTTTAATTGCATTGTCGTAATTTCAGGCTAAGGAATATCGGAACTTTTAAAATTATAAATTGCTGAAAATATTTCAAAGTTGAAATAATTATAAAATAAAAGTATATTCTTAAAATTGTTTCATAATATACTTTTAGTGACCAAAAAGGAAGTACTACCACAAAAGGGAAACAACTACTAACTATCAAGCTTGCACCAAATGAAAATAAGATCGTAATAGTGAATACCTTAACAGAATTTGAAATTTTATAAAATTGGCATATTTAAAAAAACATTATTCGAGTAAATTTGGTAGTTATTTGCACAGTTTTTATGTTTAACTAATGCTTCAAAATATTAACATTTTATTTCAGGTTATTATACTGATTGAGGATTCGAATCATTGTTTAAAAATTGTATCTACCTCTATTTTCTTCATCTAGTAGCCAACAAGTTCAAACTTAAAAAATAATTTCAAATTATAGTATAAAGACGAACCTTAAAAAAAAAAATCAAAAATCGAAATTGCGATCTGAGAATAAAGTTTCTGCAACCAAGACGAATACGATTGCTAACAATTGAGTTTTAGTTATTCTAAGATGAATATTCACTGTGATTTTGCAAATCACTTCTGTGTTTACTTACATCCCTACCAAATACATGTGGAATTGGCGCATTACGCTACATTACGAGTTCTTTATGACTTATTTTGACCCTTTAAGACTAACGGTCAGATGGCGCTGATTTAAAATTAAAAGACTAAATGTGAAGTATTATCGAAAAAATGCGTTAAACAGCATAAATGAGATCAACTCCTTAAAAACAAAGTCATTTTTTATACAAATAACGAATGGTACAAGTCAGCTGCTTCGACATGGATATTTTTGAAGATTTTGAACATTCCCTTTCATACCCGCACGATCGTCCCAGTTCTGTCGGAAAGGCTTAAGTGCTCTCTTTGTTTGTCCTAAGTTTGAAAGGCCTTGTTTGCATAAGTCATTAAAATTATGTGATTGGAAAACTTGAATGTGTTGGTAGCAGAGAAAATAACTTTAAATTGAAACTTTTTTTAAATGTTTCCTATACTGTTCCTGATTTGGTAATAATAGTGATATAAAATTAATTTGAAATCGTGTATTAGAGTTGATATTTACCTTACACTTAAACCTTTTGGTTATCGTGTCAATGACGTTGGGGTCATAGACTCCTTCCTTAGCATTGACTAATATGTGACATTTTATATAGATGCATTGAAAAGAAGGAATGAGTATATCAGAATTATTTGAAGACATTTTCTGAATGATATTACGACAAGAAAATGACTTTATATCGTACAAATATGTTCAAACATCGACTTATACCTAATATATAAGCTCAATTTTAATAAGAAAATATTTTTCAAAAGTTTAAAATCAAAATTTAAAAATTTAATTTTTTTAAGTTCTTAAAATAATTTCTAATTAAAATTGAGCTTGGAAATCAGGTATACGTCATTTTTGCACATATTTGTAGAATAGAAAGTCATTTTCTTGGTCATTACTTCAATTTTGAACTCAAAATGTGGCGCGTAAGCCTAATCCTAACGTTTTCAAACTTTGTAAATAGTTTTATGTTCGTTATCATGTATTTTAGTTTTGGCTAAAGTTTCAAAATTTTCAAATTTGTTTATATAAATAAGTCCCCCCCCCCCCTTATAGAATTACTTATAAAAAATTATACTTATAATCTTAATCTATTATCTTATGGAGTTACTTATAATTAAAGATTCCTACGACCCCTTAACTAACATGTAAAATTAAAAATCAAATGCTATATGACATGCACTACAAGTGTAAATAACTATACAACTCATTTTCTAGCAGCATGTGACCACGCCGCTATTAAAATTGAGGTAAATCCAAGGAATAGAGATTGAGACTCACATTCTCAGAAAATACATAAGTATTACTTAATTTGTTATTAAGAAATAGTGGTAGTTAAAATGGTAACATTCCAACAAAACGTCAAAAGTAAGAAAGTGTAAAAAAATAGTTATATTTAAGAAGCTAACTAAATTATACCTTACGTATTGTAACTGAAATTTTAGTACAATATACACTGAAGAGCCAAAATAACTGGTATAGGCATACATCTGCGAATCAAGTTGTTTAAAACCAATTGAAGTTCGTTGTTTTGTTCAGCAACGTCTATATGGTGCTATCATGACAGGTTATGAAAAATGAAGGGATTTTGAAAGCATCAGGGGTTGAGAAATGTAATTCCATATCCATGCATCTCCGAGGTGGAGATGAATTTTGGATTTACCCTAACTACAATTTCACTAATGTACCATGAATTATCTGGTTACTAGTACTAGTAAAAATTTTCAAGATTTTTAACTAAATTGTCTTTTTTTTAAGAGCTACATAATTTGAAAAAATTAGTTTAATTTTTTGCGGTTTTAAAAATGAATAAAATACAATTCTTTTACAATATAGTAATATATTCGTGGCTCCAACCTCAACAATAACCTTTACGAATATTTTCTGCACGGCCCTTCATAAAAATGGTAAAGAATGAACTTGCTTGTATATTTAACATATTACGAGAATTAACTAAAATTCCTCTTTTTTTTTTAAGAAATGAAAGCGATTTACTAGGCAAACTATACAATACAATTTAAATTTAGATTACTAATTATGTTTTAAAAATACTGGTTATAATAAAACTAAAAGAATAAATAATTAAAGTAAGCATTCTTAACTCTATACTTTCAAATTACGTAATACTAACTCCGATTCAATAAAAGAAAATACTCTCAAGGGAATTGAAAATGTAATTTATCAAATAATTAATCATCTATATTAAAAATCAATTGTTATAATATAAATCTGTATATTTTGTAGATTTATAAAAATGTAAACATATTACAATGAAATAGAAAATTCATTTAGAAATGTTCAAGAATTTCTTGATAGACTTCTGAACTGACTGATTTGGAAATAATACACAACCTACTTGGGCCTTTAACAGTCATACTGTCCCAAACCAAGACGGAGCTCGCAAATTTAACAGAACGTTTTAAATACCCTTTATTATAATCTTCTAGCTCAAGTATACTTTGATACCCATGAGACACACACAAAACATACTTCCATAGATTAATAGCACCTTTTTTCAATCATCTTGATCACAAAATGGCAGTTGTTAGAGTTTAGTTGATAATGTTGGTTTTACCATAGACACACGTGATCTAAAATTTATTTGCAAAGTCATCGTAATGTAGTATAGATTTAGAGACATTTACAACCCTTTCTTTCTATATTCTTTGGAAATATCTCACACTTCGAAAGTGATGTTTCTTCATAATCTTTTTCAATTGCCTTTCATCTCTTGTTGTAGTTACTGGATTTCGACCACTTTTAAAGGGTTCAATTTAAAACCACTTACTATTAGAATACTCTGTCAAAACTCTACTCACACTTGCTTGAGAACATTTCACTCTAAGTGCAATACAAATTTGCGATTTTTCTTCTTTGCGCCTTCCTGCGCACAAAAATGAACTTTTATACATTCAGATAAGTCAATCGTTCGTCGTATATTAAGCAAATTCTACACTAAAATAAAATGCCAAACAATTTTTCATTTTATGCGAAACACATTTTATAGTCCCTCAAATGTTATCTCTCGGCTGTTTTCTTAAATGATAGGGAAAAAGTTGATTATTCTAATTTTTTGAACCAAGTTGTCCAGATATCATTCTGATTTTTTTAAACATTCTAATATTTTTTATATAATCAATTATTATTATAGATAAAAATAAATATGTATATTTATTAATGCTCTAAAGATAATTTAATATTTTAACCCATTAATGCCTGGCGTCCCTTTTTATTGACACTTTAAAAAAAAATTCTCAATTTTTAATGAATCAACTTTTCAATTAAAAAATTGCTCCGTTGTATTCAATAGTGTACAATTCAACTGACCCAAGGTCATTGATGCTGTTTAAGGCAACTTTTCCGGTAAAACTCTTAACATTTTAGTCTCATAACCTTAAATTAGCGCCACCTGAAAGGGCCTTAATGGGTTAATGGCATTTTTTTCTGAACAAATATCGAAATCGGTATTTCAGAAATATTCAACCCATTCTTTTTTTACATTATTCTATTTTTTTTAAATCGGAGTTGTATGAAATATAAAATGAGAAGATTGCGAGGAGTCAAAAATTCGAATTAAAGATTTTGTTTTTTCTTCTGATTATTCAAGCCGTTAGAAACAGAGTTAGAATTTAAGTTAATTTGAATAGTTAATTTGAACACCCTCTTATCTTTATTTTTATAATTCTACTTAAAAAGTAAAATTTGGTAGAACTTTAAATGTGAAATATTTCTATTTCATTGTCCTCGAAATATTTTTATTTAAACAAAACTAATTTGGTTCTGCCAGCATGTATATAAATTTTGTTTCCGAATATTGGATCGGTGATCCCGGTATGTAAAGAGTTTTATACAAGCGGCTTACGCGTCGTTAGTAAGCCGCATGAAATTTAATGATATGAAAATTCGCGAAGGGAACGATATATTTCCGCACGTATCGGAGGGCGCATATTCTGAAAAAGGGGTTTTTGAACATTAGTCAGCCTGTTTGAAATCACTCTACAGCTCGGGCTACGAGAGCTACACATTTCAAATAAGGTACGCGAGTTCCTGTAGTATATGTCGGGCATCACAATAAGGTTTTCGAGAAATAAGCGGATTGCGCAAAGGATAATTGATCAGAACTGACTTCTGTCTTAATTTTATAACTTTTTTGTTTTAAAGTTATTGAAATTACTGTATAAAGGTTATGTAATTATTTTAAATTGTGTTTATTGTTTTATTGAGCGATAATTGAAAGTTGTATAATGTTACCCACCCCGATTTCTTTCAGCCTACTTTCCATTCTTTAACTCGAAACAATAAAACAAAATGGAAATTAAGTATTTTCCATCATCAGTTGTCCATCAACTTTTCTTCCCAGTGCTTTTTTATGTAAATATTTTTGTTCAGAGGAAAGTGTAGCAAAACTGTATGAATTACGAAATTTATAAGCGTGAAATAATTGAGCGTATACTGTAAGTAGAACTGTTGCCATGCTGAAAATACACTGCCAGAAAATACGTATAAAATTATTCGTAAAAGATGACTGCAAAAAGCGCTTTTAATGAAGAACGTTCGATTTCGATTTATTCGAAATTAATCTTTTCTCAAATAAAAAAAAATACAACACAAAATGATGGCAAAGGGGAAAATTTGAGCATTTTTAAATCGCAAATAAATACGATTGACCTAGATGTCCCTCAATATCCAATTGTAAAAACCAGAAAAGGAATCGAAGTTGAAGCGTAGTAACCCTATTTTGCAGGGACCGAAAATAAGGCTGTTTCATGGTTGTTAGTAAATTGATTTCAAGTATTTGGCAATACAATTTTCGACACTTATGTATGGATTGGTTTTTTTTTTCAATTATATTGAGGATGACTTAATGTAATCTTCGATAGGCCGTGAATTGCTTATATTGACTGTTTAATAACTTTTGGTGAAGGGAGGTAAATTTGTGCCCAGTTCCCATCTTATTATCATGAGAGAACTGATTGTCACTCTGATGACATCCCATCCCATCTGGTATCTTCAAAGATGAGCACTTTTCGAAACTTTGAAGCAGCCCTTATTCCCTACTTTCTATGGTCCTGATAATTGTTCTAAATTAACGATCACTGTTCGCAAAATTCTACCAAATCCTACATTTTCACGAAAAAACAAATTAAGTCCTTATATTAAGTCTATTTTTATAAAGTCATATTCATGTTTTTTTAAAGGTGGTTTTCATTATTCTTGCTGAAAATATTCGTCTTAAAATAGCAAAATGTCAACTACAACCCTTTTGTGATCCTAATATAGCAAAACTCTTAAATGATACATGAGTTCCTATACTCCGCTGGGTGTTATATATAAAAACTTCGTGAATCGTAAATTCCTAAAATTTTTGAAATCCTGTAGCTAAGCAGTTGCGTCAGTAAAATTATAGCAGAAGTCTAGATTTTGTGGATAATCTACATAAAAATAGCCTTTTTCCAATAAATATTTTTTCTTAAAATGCTCCTTGATAATGTGCATTTGTTTTTAGTTTTTTTGAGTTAGTACACGCAGATGCTACTATCTCTGGACTAGAGCCTATCACTGGAATTTCATGAGTAAAAGTACAATTAAACGGAAACTACAATACACGATAGATATTTGATATAGTCCAGCTGCAAGTGTGACAAATTGTGCCTTTTGAGAAACATTTATCAAACTTTCAGGGTTTGTACACTAGAAAAAGACAATCATTTTTTGATATGGACGTCGGCTGGGTTCCGCCCCGTTTGGCCGCCATCTTGAAAAATGGTGGAAAATCTATTTTTGATCATAACTCCTGAACCACTTGTCCGAATATAATGAAATTTGGTTTAAAATTATCGCAATTGTTCTCTAAATCTTTTATGTAATATGTTTTATGGGGTTTTATCCAGCCGTTATTCCGCTACGTGGCTTTATTTCAGAAAATCATGTAATATTTAACACGTTTACTTATTTATCTGGACACACATAAAACTTCGCTAATAACATGTATTTGCAAAGTTGTTGGTCTTTTTATTGTTTAAAAAACAGGTTTTGTTTGATGCAATTCGGAGCAGTACTTCGTTAGATTCGCTATATGTAATACGACTACTGATCGATAAGTGTGGCGTCATATGATCGCAAAATGCGTCGATGCTGTAAAAAATATACTGCCAACAAGTACAAGCGTAAGCACACTGACTAACCCATAGATGACGACTTTTTGTCAGTACAATTAACACTATATTTCCAAATAAAAACTTTAGCTGAAAATTTGTAAGTTTACTTCAAGTGTAACTTAATTTATCTTTCACATAAATAAATTGTTCAGGAATATGGTCCTTCATTTGCCTTATATTTCGTTTATTCAAATAAATGTACCAGAATGATTAGTTTCGCCTGGTAAAATTTTTTTTACCAATCATCGTTAATTGTTTAACAAAAATTCTTATTTTCTCAATATGAAATTTTAGTTTTTGCAGTCACAGGAGCAGAGTTTGGTGCATTTTAGTCCTAGGCGTTTGCATTTACACCGCCCTTTGCAAGTTTTTTGCAGCCACATATAAGGAGTTGCTCTTGATATTTCTTTGAAACGTCAAGTAGAGTTCTCCACAGTGGCCGAAGACCCCCCCCCCCTCCATCATTTCTGGTCCAACCACATTGCAATGGTTCTGGTATTGCTGGCCATAGAGTTAGGAAGGAGGTGTTACATCGGGGTAACTATTCCACACGTTTCAAGCAGTCTTCTTTCCCCGCCCAACAAATGGCGAAGTCGTATCACAGCCATGTGAATGCGTGGAATCCTAGCAGAGCATGCGATTTCTCAGGCCAAGAGTAGCACTTATTGACTTATGGGCTGTGGTATGTATCGGAAATCGTTGCCTTTTCCAAAATCTACCTTCAATTCTTCTATGCCTTTTGCTTAAACCAACCAGGCTGATAGCACCACCAGGTCTGTATCTACCGTTCTGATCAATATTTTTCGTTATCCAGCGTTTAAAGCATCACAAACATGAAGCATAGTTTTGGTATCAGCGTCTTCATGTGTGCAAAGAGATAGAAAAGTCAATTCACGAGCAGAAAAACAGACATCTGATTCACCGTTAGTAATTATTAACTATAATTTCTACTATCGATATTCAAGTCAGCAAGCTTGAATTAGAAAATGAAACAACTAAATCTTGTTTTTATTATTTGCGTATGCGAGTGTTATACGTTTTACAGTGAAATTCCCAGATACGAACTGTTTTGCAACTTCAGGAAGACTTGAAGGCGATTGTGCTAAATCTGCTAAGCTTATGGAAATCCAGCGGGCATAATGTGTGTGGTTGAACGCGAAAAACCATGGGACAAGCTCCGTCAGCGCTTACACGTACAAAGTGTAGTTGGACTTTCTTAAAGATTGCACAAATAGCAATATGGTGAGTTCTAGTGTCATTGTCGTTGCCCAGTATTTATTGCGGGTATTTCGAAGCCATGGTTTGATCATCGGTTGCCTCGATGTATGAGCAGTATGCGCGTTTTTGCAAAACATACAAAGCAGCTAAGGAGACCTGATGGGCATGTCGCGTGCATGACAGATGCGAAACCTTTAGATATGATTCAGCTCATGACAGATGCGAAACCTTTAGATATGATTCAGCTGTCCCGTGGTAATACCTGCCTCAACTTGCATTTGAATCCAACCACTACAGCATAACCAATCACCAGCCTTTGAAACTAGCCATTTCAATGTGCAAACCTCCTGGAAGAATCATGAAATTATCTTTACTATATTCTTGTGGCCACGTCCACTGTATTTGTTTAGCAATGGCATACAGGGGTTGATCGAGAGTCAAAACGCCAGCACCCAACACTTCAAGAGAAAAATATCTTTTACATGAAAACTAAAAAAACAGAGACAAATTTTAGAACTGCATTATATTCTACATTTTTTAATTGAAAAAATTATACTATATGACAAACAAACCTTTAAAAAACAAACTTAAAATTAATTCAATACTGTTTGATGCATCTGTGTCAAAAAGGGGTTCCTGACCAGGTTCGTAGCCAGCGCGCATTGGCTAACCAATTACAATGCGGGAGTTTACTGGGCTACAATTCACTCCTTGATTTCCGATTAGCTTATAGTATGCAGTAGTTTCGTGTTTTTTTATTTACGCGTCATTTTTATTAAGATAATTTGTTAAATATTTACTTAGCATTGTATTAGCATCTAAGACTCCGGTACTGACGGCAAACTTTAAACAAAATTGTTTTTTTTTAAATGAAACTTAAATTCGGAAATTAAAAAAAAAAAAATTGCATTTATTGAACACAGCTAAGTTTTTACCGGTCATAAAAGTAATCAATTTTCAAGCAAATATTGGTTTTAACTTTTAAAAAACTGTATTTAAAGAAAAATAGGGAAACTAAGTAAATATTCCTTAAGATTTCGAATTTAAATCTTAAATGGACTTAGGTGGTAATACAAAACAAAATACGCAAAAATTAAAACTTTCCTAAATAGTATGAATTTATGATATGCATTGTTATTTAACTTACGTCAAATAAAAACTTTATCTTCATCTTTTCCTGCAATATGTTATAAATTGGTAATATATATAAACATCCTATATGAAATTATTTCGAAGTGTTTACCCTTGTTAACAGCATATCCACAATCTACAAGACCATGATCAATATAGATTATGCAGTAGATGACGAATCAAAGCGACGCCAGCGCCATAAACACACAGCGGATAGAAGCCCAAACGGTTCCACCAGCCCCACGTATGTATTACATATAGCGTATCTAAAGAAGTACTGCTCCGAATTGCATCAAACAAAACCTGTTTTTTAAACAATAAAAAGACCAACAACTTTGCAAATACATGTTATTAGCGAAGTTTTATGTGTCTCCAGATAAATAAGTAAACGCGTTAAATATTACATGATTTTCTGAAATAAAGCCAAGTAGCGGATTAACGGCTGGATAAAACCCCATAAAACATAATACATGAAATATTTAGAAAAAAATTGCGATCATTTTAAACCAAATTTCATTATATTTGGACAAGTGGTTCAGGAGTTCTGATCAAAAATAGATTTTCCGCTATTTTTCAAGATGGCGGCCAAACGGGGCGGAACCTAGCCGACGTCCATATCAAAAAATGATCGTCTTGTTCTAGTGTACAAACCCTGAAAGTTTCATAAATGTTTCTCAAAAGGCACAATTCTCGAAGAATATGTCGCCCTGCAACTGGACTAATAGGGAAACAACTATACTGTCTAGCAACATGCTGAATTCTATATTATAATTTTATGAAAAAAAAGTGGTAGCTACAATAATTACCTTTTCACAGCAAATTATATAAATATTTTTTATAAGAAGTTTTTTTTTTGCCATATCCTACAAAAGACGTAAACTCTTTTCACAAAGTTTTATTTTTTTCATATAAGTTTAAAAAGTTTTCACTAACTAAATCAAGTAAAAAAAAAATCGCCGCGTGATTTATAATTTGCTCCCCTCTGTTATTTTGCGCAAACTATGTCACATGCTAGTACTCAATACAAAAAATACCTAATGTGAAGTTTCCTATATTAATAAAATTAAGCTTAAGTATGATTATATAAATAAACTGCCATCGACGTGCATAAAAATGTCAACTTTGTTGAAACCTTAGCCGAAAGGAGAATGACGATTAAAGGAGAATGACGTAAAAACTTTTCGATTGAACGGGTAAAAATTTGACAACAAAAGAACAGCCATGTCTACAAGGACGTCACAGTAGGTAGACCGATTTCTTCTATCATAAACAAACCGCCGGGCAGTTATGTTCCGTCTTGTTCAAATCATCCGCGTCCAGTATTTTTGTCATTCAAAAACTTTACTTCAAAATCCGAGGTCAGTGGCACACGACCAGATAAATGGGGTTTTTTTAATTCCTTATGTAGTATTACAAATATATCAAAGATGCATCCGAACATGTAAATCAAACAATAGTTATTTCTCCGAACCTAGTCGCTAGAAGTTTTAATCGACACTTACAAAAAAAAAAAAAAAAAAAAATAGGGACAGTATTAATATGACGAGCTCATATGACATGCGTCAATCTCATCTAATTTTCCGTTTGCAAAAATAAAAAAAATAAAAAAAATTATTTAAAACTTTTACTATAAAATACTAGGGGACTTGGCCGGATAAAATACTAGGGGACTGCTTGCTATCGCTCGTCGTTTTTAATTAGTACAAAGAGGACATAAAAAGTTTTGAAAACCTGCAACGAAAACAAAAACCTATCGCCTTCCAGTTTCTTAACGGTTGCGTTGGGTGCCTATTCAGGTGTTGGCTCGTCATCTGACTGTGGTTCTAAAATACGACGCCCGTCGCCAATAGCCCTCGTGTAGCTCCAGTGCGACGATAATTCAAAACCAAACCAAACCTTCCAGTTTCATACAAAAAGCACAAAAAAGACTAAAAAACACTATCCATTAAAAAAAATGGCCTTTTGAAGTCTCTAGGTATTTTTGTTTTTCATCAATACCTTTATAACCAAAACTGTTCAGCCCTTGTGCCTGCGCAATTTTCTTGAATAACCTTATTATGACGTCCGACAAGTTCTACTAACTCGTGTACCAAATTTGAAGTAATGTAACTGTTTTAGTAACTATAGAGTGGTTTCAGACTGACGGACCAATGTGCGGAAGCCACTTTTTTAGAATCAGCACCCTCCAGAACTTGTAAAAAACACAAAATTTCCATCTTCGATCTCGTCGCAAAGCTTTCCCTAGCTTATGTCTTATACTGATTGATTGAAAGTAAAAATTTTGCATCAATTCCAAAGGTCAGTTTCCCATTAATGAGTATCTGAATGTTTTTTTTTTTTTTAATTGAAGGAGCATGTAATTTAATATTTCTTGCGGCTTACACTAATAATACGTAGGCCGCTTGACTGAAGGACGAATCTGTAAAGATATACCAATTCAAGTGGAAAACAAAATTTATCTAAATACTGGTAGAACAAAATTAGTGGTGTTCAAATACCAAGAATAATAACACAATAAAATACAATTATTTCACAATTTAATATTTCCCCTAAGTCAAAACTAGTATTATTTAAGATATTTACTAAAATTTACATTTTAAGTCGTAATCCACATAAAGAAAAGAGGTGGATCAAATTAACTGTTCCAATTAAATTCAAACTTTGTTTTTACATGCTTTCATAATCAACCTTATAGTTCCAACCGAAACACTTAAAAGTATCGATCAAATGAAGAAGTTAGTGGAAGAAAGTTCTGCGACATTTTTGAAATTTTTTTTATGTGTGTGTAAATGAACTTATTACTAAAAAATTTCAAAACTTTTTGGAAATGCTGGTTACCAAGTGATGGCTTGATCGCTACCATTTCACGCCCTAACAAACGCATTGCTATACGGACTTGTTTGTATTATAACTCATGCAACTTTGTTCATGAATGAAATTTTATTATTTTGTATAAAAGGAAATACCAAAAACTCGTAATAAATAGAGCTTTGTTCTCTTTCTGCGACAGTAAAAATTGCAAACGTTTGAATATCAATTTCCGATTTCGACTGAATAAAATAAAGCATTTCTAGATCAGATAAATATCTTTGCAGGTAAGTTTGCACGCCGGTGCATTCTGCCGTGGGCAGATGAACTGCAGTAATCGCAACAACGTGTTGCACCATTGTTGCTCTGAAATACTTTCATTCCCATTTTTTCTTATAGTTTAGAACAATTGAGTACTTGCAACAACGGTACAAGCCATTATGGAAGTTACTGCAGTTTACCTGTCCACGGCAGATGTGTTTAAGAGACGTGAAACCATGCAGCAACAGGTGAGCTTAAACTCGAGTGGCAACTATAACTGCGCAATATATATGAAACTAATTTTTAATGAGCAGTTTTTGTAAATTATAAAAACTGATGTTTTTCTTAAATAAATATGTATGGGGTCCAATATTCATGTTATACAATAGTAGAAATGGGAAACTTTTTAATATTAATTACCGATCAAGACTATAAAAAAAATCAGGCATTTTTAGACACACATAATTCTCATTGCCAGTGTGGTTAGTTTGTACAAATCACTTCCCCCAATTGGAGAAACCGAAACTTCTTTATTTTTTTCACGGAAAACATCTCGCTCTTATTCTAAGTTTACATATTAGAAATAGCCTTTGTAATAGAATGTACAATAATTGCTCGAAATCACAAAGGAAAACGTTCAAGAAACGTCGAGCTGAGACACGGGTGTCAAATATCACTGCACAAAATATCGAAAACTCATTTTTAGAGAGTAGTTGTTTAAGCCCTCTTGTTTGACTTCGATAAAAAAAACTGAAAAAGTCTTAAAACCGTATGATCTATTCGAGCATATGTACAGCTTGAATAATCCTCTAAATTTTCAAGATTTTTTACTAAATTGTGCGGTTTTAAAAATGAATAATCAATACAATTCTATAATATCTTCGTGGCTCCAACCACCACAAAAACCTTTGTAAATATTTTCTGCACGGCCCTTCGCAAAAATGGTAAAGAATGAACTTGCTTGTATATTTAACACATTAAGAGAAATAACTAAAATTCCTCTTTTCTTAAAGAAATGAACAGAATTTGTAATAAACAATACAATTAAAACAATTTAAATTTACATCACTAATTTTGTTTTAAAAATACTGGTTCTAAATAAAACTAAAGGAATAAATAATTAAAGTAAGCCTTCTTAACTCTTTCAATTACGTAATAGAACTCCGATTCAATGAAACAAAATAATGTCAAAGGAATTGAAAATGTAATTTATCAAATAAATAATCATCGATACAAAATATAAATTATTATAATATAAATCTGGATATTCTGTAGATTTATAAAAATTTAAACATATTACAATGAAATAGAAAATATCTTTAGAAATTTTCAAGAATTTCTTGATAGTCTTCTGAGTTGACTGTTGTGGAAACAATATACAACCTACTTGGGCCTTCATCAGTCATGCAGTTCCATACCACGACAGAGCTCGCAAATTCAACAGAACGTTTTAAATACCCTTTATAATAACATTCTTGCTTAAGTTTTTATACAAGTATACTTTTATACCCATAAGACACACAAAAAATAATTCCATCAATGAAGAGTACCTTTTCCAATAATCTTGATCCCAAAATAGCCGTTGGTTACACAAATTTGACTCGAACAAACTTTTTTTTAGAGTTTAGATGATAATAATGGCTTTACCATAGAAAAGCGTGATCTAAAACTTATGGGTGAAGTCGTCGTAATGTTGTAGATTTCGAGACATTTACAATCCTTTCTTTCGATTTTCTTTGCAAGTATCTCACACTTCGAAAGTGATGTTTTTCTTAATCTGTTTCAATTGCCTTTCATCTCTTGTTGTAGTTACTGGTTTTCGACCACTTTTAAAGGGATTAATTCAAAAACACTTACTATTAGAATATTATCCCAAAACTGTAATCACACTTATTAGAGTACATTTAACTTTTTTGCAATTTGTGATTTTCCTTCTTTGTGCAAGTCCACAAAATGAAATTTTACACATTTAAAAAAAAACAATTTTCCCTCCCATATTAAGCAAATACTACACTAAAATCAAGTGCCAAAACATTCTTCATTCTCTACGTAATGCATTTTATTGTCCCTGAGGTGTTAATCACTCAGCTGTTTTCTCAAATGATATGAAAAAGTTTACTCTATTTTTTATTAGAAAAGAATAGCTCTAATTTTTTTTAACCAAGTTGGCCAGAAATCATTCTGATTTTTTTTTATTATTCTGATATTTTTTAAATAGTCAATTATTAATGTAGCAGATAAAAACAAATATGTATGTTACATTTACAAATGCTCCGGGAGATAAATGCATATTTAATGCATTTTTTTCTGAAAACAATATCGAAATCGAATTTTTAGAATCATTCAACCTGATCTTTTTTTTTTACATTATTCTAATTTTTTTTTGAATCGGAGCTGTGTGAAGCATAAAATGAGGCGAAGTATTGCGAGGTGTGTCGAAAATTCAAATTGGAGATTTTGTTTTTTTCTACTCGTTTTCGAGGGTGCTTATTCTTAAAAAGGGGCTTTTGAACATCAGTCGTCTTTTTTGCAATCACACTACAGCACGAGCTACTAGAGCTATACATTTCAAATTAGGTACACGAGTTCCTATAGTACCTGTCGGACATCACAATAAGGTTTTCGAGAGATTAGCTGGTGCGCAAGGGATTATTGATCAGAGAAGACTTCTGACTTAATTCAATATCACTGGAATTTTATTGTAAAAGCAATATTAATCGGAAACTACAATACAGTCAATAAGTTTTGACAGGTGCACAACACTTCTTTACATTGTCTAGCAGCATGCTATTCAGAGTGTTGCTGTGATATGTTAGACTAATCTATGTGTTAGACCATAGACAAAGAACACTCTAGACCAGTAAGTCAATCTGATGCCTGCGCACCTAAAGTTACTTGAGGAACTAATAAACTATTAATGGTTGATTTGTTGATTGGCCTAATTGCACTTTCCGATTGTAGCGCAATTGTTTCTTCGGAATGTACCATAATATGAGGTCAGTTTTAAACTGATAATTGAAATTTTCGATTTTAACGCTACCTAATACTCAGGAATGAATTAATATAAAGCTAATCATTTATTTGTTGCTAGGTATATTCGGGAAATCACATCCTAAAACTTTCGAATTTATTAAAATCGAAGTCTGGCAACAGAGAGTAAATTTCGGTTACTATGACGATAAAGTTGCTAAATACATTTTAGAAATAGAATAATGCTCAAATTTGTTTATTTTTCGTAGTCTGCAATTATTTTTTGTTAATTTTCATTTAAATAGTGTATTTCGAAGAATTTACAGCAGTCTTGAGAATAAATGACAGTAAGTGCATTTCATGTAAATAATATTGCAAATTCTTATTCTTTTTGGGTTCTTTTTAAATTACTGTTCTGAACTATAGTAAAATGTTCTCGTTTTTTTTTTATAAAAATCGTATGTCATCGATTCTAAAAGATAATTCA
Source organism: Hylyphantes graminicola (assembly GCA_023701765.1). Classification (NCBI taxonomy): domain Eukaryota; kingdom Metazoa; phylum Arthropoda; class Arachnida; order Araneae; family Linyphiidae; genus Hylyphantes; species Hylyphantes graminicola. The sequence goes on from CM043112.1 coordinate 34,601,003, forward strand.
GTTTATTTCTTAACATATATAAAAGTTTTGCTATTGTTCCTAAAGTTATAAGTCTTTAAAAGATTGTTGATTAAATTGCAATAAATTTTACAAAAAAAATCCCACTTGTTTCTGGCTTTCAACAATAATTTTATTAAGTAAAGAATATCTATTTATTCGTTTTTATTTTATCATTTAGAATTGGTTAAAGAAATGATAGGAATTAGTTCTACATGAAGAAATGCTCTGTGCTTCATACTTATACACTCTTAAAACAAACACTCCCAATTTAACTCAGTCTGAGTGGATTTCACTCCTCCAGACTGGAAAATGCACTTCTCCTTTTGGAGTGGATCCTTTGTGTGTTAAACCTCCGACAGGATCACTCCAAACGAGTGATTTTAACACAGTCTGAGAAAATATGCATGCCTTTAGGGTGTCGAAAATGCACTTCTCCTACTGGAGCGGATTTCACTCTTTTGTTTTAAGAGTGTAGGATATTGCAGCCTCTTCACAGAAACTGATAAATTTACCGGCATCAATCGCATACATAAGATACATGGCGGCGTTCTAAATAAACACTGATACACAATCTTATGTTTTTATTATCTAGCGAAATTGAAATAATAATTGTGCTAAATAACTGCAGTTTTTCTTGTCATTTTTAATAAAATATTTAAAGTTATGTGTTGTTTCTTTGTAATGTACATCTTTAAAGATTGTTTGATAAGAATAAAAAAATAATATTGTAAAAATGATTGTAATAAAAAAGAAATATGCTGATATTTATGCTTTTGAATTTTATTCTTGTATTCAATTTGCTACAATCAATGTTGTAAAAAGTAATTTCGCGAATTATTTATTAACGAATGTCTTGCATAATTTTTATTTATATTGTAGCACTACATTTAATGCATATGAAACTTGCTTAATAATACTGTCGTTCGAAAAGTGACTTCATTAAAAATAAATAAGCTAAGTACAATTTGCTTCCTACTGCCTGTTCTTCCCGAGCTTTAACACAGTCAAAAAGTAGATACTGTCTAATAAATTGAAATATTATTTCATTCATTAAATTAAATCAAGAGATAAATTTAAGTAAAACTTCAACCATAATTACAAAAATATGATTATAAAAAAAAAGCATGGTCCCGCTGTCGCCAAAAATAGTTTATTTTCGTCACTTGACCTGGGTTTTAAATTACGATGCGTAACAGGCTGTGTTAAAGCTCCTAAAGAAGGCTAGAAAAAAGCAGCCGAAACCACAGTAGTTCCCAAAGTAACTATTGGGGGCGCAAGTTTCTATGTCAATTTCAATATAGAAATTCTCCAATCAGGGATTCAGATCTAGAGTGTTTTTAATCTATGTGTTAGACTATGTATGGATATTGATAGAAGAATAGATTTCTATATTATAATTTTATTAAAAAAATAGGTGGTAGCTACAATAATTACTTTTTTTACAGCAAAAATAAATGAAGTTTCAATTTATATTCTTTGTATAAAAAGTGTTTTGCAATAACCTACAAAAAATCATAAATTGTTCCCATCCTCAATCGTTATGGTCAATTGTTAATCGTCCAGTATTTTTGTCATTCAAAAAAATTACTTCAAAATCCGAGGTCAGAGGCAAACGACCAGATAAATGGTTTTCGAAATTCTTTATGTATTTTGACAAATATATCATGGAGACATCCGAGCATGAAAATTAAGCAAACATTATTTTTCCGAATGTAGTCGCTAGAAGTTTTAATCGACACTTACAAAAAACAAAAGAAAGTAGTGTCAGTATAAATATGGTCATATGACTAATTCCAATCTTACATAATTTTGCAATTGCACAAATAAATTGAATAATTAATATTTTTTATTGCATTTAGTGTCAGCACCAGAAGCTGAACGTCCTTTTTGCGACCACTCGCAGATTTAGTGTTCACCAAATTCCAAATCGCACTTCAATTTAAAAATGATTATTTAGTTTGTATAAGAATAGAAATTCTCAGGTCCGATAGAACTTAATTTATTCTAAAAGTAAGCTTTTAATATAAAATATTATTGACAAAAATACTCAAAATCAAACATAACCGCTCGCTTTCTCGCCTTATGTGACTAGCATTACACGTCATCGCCTAGCTGAAAAGTGTATATAATTTTAGTTTGAAGATTATTAAATCATTTACCTAAACAAATTATAATTTTACAATACCTAATCAAGCCATCAAATAAGTTAATTTTCATTATTATAGGAAATCACTCCTCTGAAAACTAAATGTTAGTTCCAATAATACCTTGCCTGTTCTTTGATCAATATCGAATTGGTAATATGCTCAAGAACGAGTAGTACGCGATCTTCAAATGATCACAAATGATAATTACTAGATGATTTCAAATTTAAAGTAAATGGCTTCAAGTATAGGGATCGTAACACGTTCAATGCCTAAAACAATTATAGAAAAATGTAAAATATTGTCAATAAAACATAAAAAAACAAGCACCTGAGTCACCAGAATTGAATAGTTTTTTTTTTTTTTTTTTTTTTTTTTTGCTGTTTCGCTCTCTTTTAAATGCTTGAATATATCAAACACCTGACTCGGCGCAACTGACATTTCGCTTCATCGCCCTGCTTAAAAGAGCACTTTCAAGTAATCTCAGAGAATTCTTATACAGTTTATTTAAATGGAGAACATTCGTATATGCAAAAGTTCGACGTAAATCGACGCAGCGTTTTAAAAGGCTATCAGCAGGAGATGTAAAGCAAGCTACTCTGACTTCTCTTTCGCATAGTCAATTGAGAAAAAAATATATATGTAATTTAGAATTTTTTTTATTAATAAAAAGAGGACACAAGCAATTTTAGAAAACTGCAGCGAAAACAAAAGAAATATTTATTCCAATCCAGTTACAATCAAAAGGAACAAAAAAAAAAAAAGACTTAAAAAAAGCTCTAATCGTAAAATCATTGGTTTTTAATAGTCTGTTGGACTTTTTGTTGTTCATCAATACTTTTAAAACCAACACAGTACAATGGCCCTTGGTGATTGCGCAATTTTCTTGAAAACCTTATTATGACCGTCCGACATGTTCTACTAACTCGTGTACCAAATTTATTTGAAGTATGTAATTGTTTTAGAAACTGTAGAGTGGTATCAGACTGACGGACCAATATGCGGAAACCTTTTTTTTTTTTTTTTTTTTTTGGAAACAGCTACCTCCAAAACTTGTAAAAAAAACACAAAAATGATGTCCACCTGTGATCTTATCGCAATGTTTCCTTGGCAAATATTTAATACTGTGTAATTCAAAGTAAAAATTATGCAACGATTCCAAAGGCCAGCTATCCTATTAAGGTAGGCGAATACCCAAAATTCTAAAATTTTTACTATTACTTTAATCTTTTCCAAATTTGGCATAGTGATTTCAATTATAATGAACAATGTTTTGGGAGCAATTTTATTTAAATACTTCTAGCATAAAAAGTTTTACATTAATTAACCTGAAATTTTTCGCAGATGCTATTTCAATATATATCTGTGCCATGAACCTCTAACATCTTGTGTAAGTATACAAGTTTTTTTTTTTTTTTTTTTTTTTTTTTTGTAAGTTAGTAAGTAAGTGGTAAGTTAATCGAAAAAATCCTTTTTTGTGGTTAATTTATAAGATTTTTCTTAATAACTTTTTTCTTGTAATTTGTATGTAACTCTAGAGGGTCATTACATGTATCAATTCAAAACGAAGAATTTAACACATAATAAATGTTCATAGGATGAAAATTCAATGTGGTAGACTTGTTGGCGTAAACCTCTTTTTTTAGTGGAAAAACACCGTTTAAAATGAATAAATTATATTTAAATAAAAACAAAAGCCCAAATAGTATTATTCATTATATTTGAAATCGTTATGCCGAATTTGGAAAAGATTAAAACAATAGTAAAAATTTTAGAATTTTGGGTATTCTTCTACCTTAATAAAAGTATGCGAATGTTTTTTTTAACAGATATGAAAGAGCATTTAGTTAATATTTCCTGGGGCTTACAAAAGGTGCGTAAGTCGTTTGATTGATAATAACAAATGACAATGTGGAAAACAAAATGTAATAATTTGGAAAACAAAATGTATTTACCTACTTGCAGAACAAAATTAGTGGTGATCAAATACCAATATTTATAACACAATAAAATACAAATATTTCACATTTAGGATATTTACTAAATTTTGCGTTTTACGTCGAAATACTTAAATAAATTGAAGAATTGGTTCAAATTAACTACTGAAATGAACTTAAATTCAAACTTCGTTTTAATGGGCTTGAATAATCGACCTTATAGATCCAAACGAAACATCGAAAACCTTTAAAAGTATCGATCAAATGAAGAGCTTAGTGAAGGAAATTGTTGTGACATTTTTTATTTTTATGTGAGTGTTAACTTACTAACTTCCTTAACAATAACAAAATTAACCTTTTTCATAAATTATTAAGTTTTGTTTGTTTTTTACTTTTTGCAAGTGCCATTTTCAACAGACCTAAGTGCAAACTGAAAATTTTATGGACTATTTTATCGTTTTCACCTTTTTGTCACTTAGCACGTTCTTCCACTTTGATTTTCAAATGTTACTTATTATCATCTAGACTTAGATCAACGGATGTTGGAATAAGATAGATGTTTCTAAGTCAAAACTAGTAGGAGATACGATTTATCAAGTGATGCCTTGATTGCTACCATTACACGCCCTAAGAAACACATTGCTATAAAGACTTGTTTTTATTATAACGCATGAAACATAGTTCATTAATAAAATTTTAATATTTTTATAAAAGGAACTATCAAAAACTCGTATTAAATCAGGCTTTGTTCTCCGTCTACGACAGTAAAAATTCTAAACGTTTGAATATCAATTTCCGATTTCGACTGAATAAAATGCATTTCAAGAGCAGATAATCTCATTGTCGGTTTGTTTGCACACCTGTGCACGTGTTTCAGAGACTTTACAACCATGCAACCTTCAACCTGAATTGTCTGAAACTAATTTTAAATGAATCCGCTATTAAATAAGGCATGTACACTTGAAGTTTGTGGTTGTTGTTTCAAATAACTTTTTGTGTCATAAGAAATATACATTAGATGCTATACGAATTTGAATGTAGTCCTTCACTACAGATTAAAATTAAGAGATAAATAGAAACGTTCAAAAAAAATTTAGGAGGAATATTTGCTTTAAGCAATACTACTACAAAATGTAAGTTGTACTCATTGAAGTGATTTCATTTCAAATCTTTAAACCTTTTCATTAACCCTCTAATGCAAACTGTTGCCGTTTGGCAACAAGTAACATAATCCACTTTATTCTATTATATTAGAGCTCCCTCTCGACAAATTTGTATTTTTTTCATCTATAACATTCAATTTTGAAGTTTTAGTTACTAATATCCTCATAGATGACAGTAAAAAAAGTGTATTCAAAATTAAAGCGCGAAGTTATTAACTGTTGTGAAATTGTGTTTTTGGCAGCATTCAAAGTATAATTATATTAGTACTAAAATATAATATTAGTATGCAAATAAATTGTTTTGAAAAATTAATTATACAGTTAAAGAGGGTTATTTTGAAATATATTTAGTAGTTTTCTAGTCATTATTATTAAAATTGGAATTTTGTAGTTGGTTTTTGCCATATGGAAAAAAAATTAAAAAATGAAATTATTTAAATTCTAATGCATTCAAATTTTTTTCAGTATTTTCCCATAATGTATGAGTATTAAAGATACATATATATTTTTTGTTGATGGAAATAAAAATTCATGCATTACAGGGTTAATCCCTCCCCTCAAAAGCAGAAAACCACGGAAAACTTTTTAATATTAATTACCGATTAAGACTGGAAAAACTCGGGCATTTCCAGAGCACGTAAATCTCATTGTCAGTGTGGTTAGTTTGTATACACCACATCCATTTGGTGCATCCCGAACTGCTTCACTTCCTTTCGGGCCAAGCATCTCAAACTCATTCTAAGCTCCATTGACAGATTTCACTTTTCTTAATACTTTGGGAATAATCGTATGAAATACCCAAGGAATAAATTGCATGCTTTCAAGAAACGTTTGGCTGAGACTAGATTGTCAAATATCACTACAAAAAAGGTTACGAAATCTTGTTTATAATAAGCAGTTGTTTAAGAGCTGATGTTTAACTTAAAGTAAGCTTGACTTTTTTTAAAGAATAAAATAAGGGAATCTTAAGATGTCTCCTAACATGCGTGCAGCTTGTATAAAAATCACTAAAATATCTGTTTTGCAAGAAATTCAGAATATCAAAAATTTGAGCTTTTGAAAACATATAATTGTCACAATTCTTGTACAATATTATTAGAAACATACATGTGCAAAAACTAAAAATGTAGCGCTCCATCTGACGCATTTGCTTGAATAAAAACTCCTGCGATCTTGCTTTTTAGTTAGTAAGCGCAGATGCAGACAAACTGTGAATTCCTGCCTTAATTCAATCTCACTGGATTCTTATTAATAAAAGTACTAATAAATGGAGATTACAATATACATAACATAATTGATAGGGGCACAACATCTCCTTATATTGTTCAGTAGCATGCTAATCAACATGCTGCTGTTATATGTTAGAAATCGTGAATGCAGACGCAAAAAAACAGAAGAATAAAATTCTTTATTATAATCTTATAACAAAAATAAGTGGTAATTACAATAATCACGTTTTTACAGCAAAAAAACAATTTCATTTCATATTTTTTATATAAGAAGTGTTTTGCCCACATCCTACAAAAAAAAAAAAAGTTAACTCTTTTCTCAAAGTTATATTCAAAAAAGTTTGAAGTGTTTTCAATAACTTTATCAAGTTTTTAAAAAAAATGTCGCATGATTTAAAATTTGCTTACCTATTATGTTACTAGTACATACTAATACTCAATACAAAAATATCCAATGTAAAGTTTTCTATTTTAAGAAAATTACACTTAAGTTAGATTACATAAATAAACTACAATCGTTATTTGTATAAAAAAGTAGTGTTTTTAAGAAGTTGCTGGCATTGATACTGTTTAAGGCTTTTTTTCGCAAAAACTCTAAAATTTAGTCTCGTAAACTTAAATCAACTTCATCCGACCGCCAGTGTTGAAATTATAACAAACACACCTGTGTCGGCAGTTATGTTCCGCCTTGTTCCCATCGTCCATTGTTATAGTCCATCGCGTCCAGTATTTTTGTCATTCAAAAACCTTACTTCAAAATCCGAGGTCAGTGGAAAACGACCAGATAAATGGTTTTTGAAATTCATTATGTAGTAACATATGTGTCAGAGAGGCATCCGAACATGTAAATCAATCAAAAATTATTTCTCCGAATGAAGTCGCTGAAAGCTTTGACACCTACCAAAAAAAATTAAAAGAAAATAATGTCAGTAAAAGTATGCCGAGTTCATATAACTTACGTCAATTTTACCTAATTTTGTATTTGCGCAATTAAATCGAATTATTTATAATTTTTATTGCATTTAGTCAACACCTGAAGCTCTATGTCCTAGTTGCGATCACTCGCAGATTTAGCGTACACCTACCTAATAATCGCATTCTCAAGTTGTTTACTTCAATCTAAAAATTATCAGTTAGTTAGTATAAGAACAGAAACTATCTGGTCAGATAGGCCTTATTTTAGTATTAGAGTATTCTAAAAGCTAACTTTTAATATAAAATACTAGGTTGCTCCGATCCCTACTCGCCGTTTTCTATTAATACAAATCGGGCATAAAATTTTTAGAATTTTTATCAATTATTCAATAAAAAAAAATTGTAGCCACAGAAAGCCCGGCTTCTTTACTGTCCATTTGGTGCAAACCGCATCTTTTTTTCTTTCGAGTTATTCAATTTTAATGTTCATCCTGACTTTTGGATCACCCGGTTGATAGAAATTTGTATATAACCCTTTTCGACCAGCGGTTAGGTGGCGCTGATTTAAAAGTATGAGACTAAATTTTAAGTTATATCGAAAAAAATGCGTTAAACAGCATCAATACTAGCAACTATTTAAAAACAAAGTTTTTTTTATAGAAATAACGAATGGTACAAGTCAGCTGCTTCGGTATCGATATATTTGAAGAACTTGAACATTCTCTTCAATACCCGCACGGTCGGAAAGGGTTAAGTAATACCGTTGTAGTAAACTGTGTTAACTCACAACTCTCTATTCTTCATTTGCTAGCAACATGTTTTTAAACAAATCACTATTTTAATTCGAAAATTGATATTGAATCCAATTTCAGCATATGTACCACATAGTTATCGTAATTGTTGAGGAAATTGTTTATGAATTATAAAAAAAAAAAAAAAAAAGTGCACCGAAAATGGTTATCTTTTTACTACAAAATATTGGGTTTCTTTTAAAATTACTCTAAAAAAATTGCTTAGCAAATTCAATTACATATTTTTCAATTCATCTTTTTCTTTGTTCTATAAAATTTATCTGTACATAGTTATTAATTCACATAATTAGTTATTCACAAGCCAAGTACACATTATTTTTGCAAGGTCTGTTCAAATAAGTTTGAATCTTTTCAATTAATGTGTTAAGTTAATGATAGGCGCATGATTTATATTTGGTTTACCATAGACTCTGATGTAAAAGCTTATAAAAAAAGAGCAATTGTAGAACTTTTGTTTCCTATGCTATTCCTCGAACCGACCTCAACATGGCGGGAGAAATAAGAAAAAAGTTTTTACCTTCTGCTCCGCACATCTCCTCCTCTGGAAAGTGTGCGATAGCGCACGGTTGCACTTATCTACATTTTTAAAGTTGCTAACTTTTCTTTATGAAGCTTCTAACATCATAAGGAGTAACATGGAGAAATTTCGTCATACCGAGAAAATATATGATCTTTATAGTTTCATCATATCATATGTTCATGAAAAAACAAATATTGTCCCGCTATTTTTTTTTATCATATGCGAAACCTAAGTGTATGCAAAATCTGACTTTACTGTAATCTTCGCTTAACAGTTTATTTTTATTAGGCATAGACCTATATCCTTTCCGACCGGGCTCGCACGATCGTGCGGGTAGTAAAGAGAATGTTCAAGCTTTTCAAAAATATCGATACTGAAGCAGCCGACTTGTATTATTCGTTATTTGTATAAAAAATGACTTTGTTTTTAATGAGTTGCTGTCATTGATGCTGTTGGACGCATTTTTTTTCGATAAAACTCCAAATTTAGTCTCATAATTTTAAATCAGCGCCATCTGACCGCCGGTCGAAAAGGGTTATAACAATGTACCGTTTTAGCATTTTTTTTTAACTTGGTTGAAAATCATAACAAATTTCTTGTAGTATCATAAGTCTAAGATTCAAGGTGTGTATCGTAACGCGTATTTTATTAATTGTTGTTCCGATTAACAAGGATTTAAACGCAAAGGAAGCAATTAACAAGATCTTTAGCCATTAATATCAGAATTCACATTATTTACATGTGCTAAAGAAGATCTAGATTTTAGAAATCCCGAAGATCATAAACTTAAGAACTAATTTACTCCCTATTAAAGTTATAGGGGTACAATTTTTTTTTTTGATATCATAAGTGGCGTGGAGACCTAGGAGATGGAGACTTGGTAAATAATTTATCCCTTTGCACAGGATATCATTCGTCGGATATTTTTCCATGTACAGACCGTTTATAGATTGGCAGTTATCTTGGCAATATCCGGGACCTGATACAGATTTTCTTACGTAACTGAAGCGAATGATGTGTACACACTTTTTACTGGAACTAAAGCTTCTCTTTTTGTGAATCACGTTAAATTTCTGTCTCACAATCTCGATGAATTTATCTGCATAAACAAAAGATCATCTAAACCTCAGTTTTTTTTTTTTTGCATCAATGACGTTTTGGTAATTTTTGTAATGCTCTGCTTAGTTGAAACTTAATCGAATTAAAACCTTTAAAGTTAAATAAATGAGGAATAAAAACAAGTTGCAAGTTACGACAGGACCTCCTAGAAAGAAGATGCGAAAGGGAAAAAATATATGCAATAATATTTTTTTCCTTTCGCTTCTTCTTTCTAGGAGGCCCTGGTAAAGAACTCTAAAGAAATGTTGCAGCATCATATGAAAAAAAGCTCATTTTGAGAGTAAAATCAAAACAACCAATGAGATCGCAGGACAGCGAAAATGAAAACAGGCGATTTACATCATCTGAAGCAACCTCATTGACTTAATATTGCCCCTTCGATCATCCAGCCATACCATATCAGTGAACAGGACTGGAACAGTTGCATATAAAACTTGTCAAAAAAAATTAAACTAAATAAAAAAATACTTTTCTCCCACTCTAAATTGTGCGAGATCTGAGTTTAAACTACGCTTTTTAAGGTAGGTAAAATGGTCAGTACAGATTTCGTTCTACCAAATGCACATTTTTAGATAAATTATTTATTATTAAAATTCGACAATTCTGTAAAGACATTTAGTTTAATCTTTGAAATGTAGTAGAAATTGTTAAGTTGTTTTTTTAAAAACCCCAATGATCGGGAATGCATCTTTGGAATGAAAAAGTAAACCCTCTAGTGCATGGCTATAGCACGGGATGTGAAAGTACTGAAAGTACACAAGATGGTAGTAATTTCCTTCACTGGTGACAAAAATGGCGTTGCAATTATAGCTTTTATTAGATGGTCAAAAATCGCCAAGTCGATGTAGCAGGCTTATGCAAACTTTGCCATGAACTATCGCCAAATACTTCCCCAGACCGTTCGTTTGGGCTTACTACAAATCGATAGAGGCCTTCACTTGGCAAAACCAATTTTAGGATTGTTTTTTTCCGGCAGCATCTAAATCTTCTTCTTAACTCTATGAAAACCGACAACATGGACGCTAAGCCTAAAAAAAGAAGAATCGTCCTTATCCGGCAACCGTTTAGGACTTGACTAATGAATATTAATGGACAGGAATTTCGGTCCGCTACTTGGAATTCACACATAAGGAAAGTTTCTAGAAGTGTTTTGGGAAAAGAAGACGATGCGATATAATTGCTCCCTGTGATGGATAATGCTATAGGGAGTTAATAAGTGGTGCAATGGTGAAGTTGTAAACATTTAGTGTAGTATGCTTTGGAAATACAGTTCAGTCATGCATGAAATTATTTTACATTGCAAACTCATGTGTAAACACAAGATTCCTAAATTCTTAGAGTCGTTCTCATCAGTAAAAGAAAAAAATTCAATTCAATAACACCGTCTTGTAATATGTACACATAATCTGCAATTAGAAATGTCAATAAAATTGGTTAAAAACTAAGTTTTTGAAATGATTTTTCTAAAATTTCTTAAACTTAGAAGCGAAAATCAAAATCTACCTCAGTCATACACTTCGAACTTACCTGGTCAAACAGATACGAATTTCTGAAGAAAAAATATGGACTTGGTGTTCCATTTTAAAATAAATAACATTAAATGAATAGTCCACGCCATACCAAAGACTTTTTGTAAGAAAATACTGTTTTCCAGGGAACCAGCATCATGTACAAGTCACGCGGTTTTGGCTCAATATATACCAGACTCTTTTCTAACACCAACCACTGAAAATATTCATTGTTTTTGTTTGTTAAGTAAATATAAATAAATTTTACCGTGATAATATGAATACGAAAAACCAAAGTACTATAAACGCACAAACATGAATAAGTGTAGAAAATGTATTAAACTTACTCACAAATCAATACATTGCATATTGGTTAAAGCCATAGCTTCATAATGAGTAAATCCTAGAATACATTGGTTAATTGCTTCCGAAACTTGATTAATGCTATCTTTTTAAAAGACTTTTAACACTATTAAGTTAATTTTTTAGCACTTGACAAATTACGGCAGATTGGGTTACCGTTTTGTTATTGTAGCAACTCATCTAGTTGATTAAAGAAAAGTGTACAAGTTAAAGGGAAAAAAATACCCTTCCCTTCTTTATGTGAAACATAATCTTCTTAATAAATTTACATGGTCAAAAAGGCAATTACTGAACAGTTTTAGAGTGTTGATAACTTAAAAAATTGTCCACTCAGTATAAAAATGTTTCCAAAATGTTGATTATAAGCTTAGGATATTAATAAAATCTTTAAAACTAAACTAGACCATTTGAAATTTTACCTTGGAAAATGGAAGTTTAAATTCTGGAATAAATTTTTAATTTGAAAAAAAAAATATTAAAAAATGAATTCTAATCTGTTGTACACATAATTCACATTGTGAATTTCCAAGATTGGACTGTATTTTCCAGACATTTGTATGGGGTCATCCATTCAAATCTAGAGAGATTCAAATATGAAATTGGCTTCAACTTATTTTGAAAAAGTGTGGGATGAAAATATTACTTAAAATAAACGATTACATTATAATTTGATTTAAGAAAATTGAAGTCTGTAGCTCTTTTCGTTTTACAGCAATACTTTAAAACCAAAACAGTTCTATGTCAGCTACCATTTGCGCACACGGCGATTTTCCCTAAAACTTTACTTTGGCGTCTGACAGATACTGTTGTCTGGTGTACGAAATTAGAAGTCAATTGGAAGTCCGTAATTATTATATTTCGAGCTGTGAAAATAGCTCAAGTTACACGGTTTAAACAAAAAAAAAGTTTTATAAAATCCAATCAATCACAAATCATTGTTATTAAATACTTTTAAATATAGATGTAATTTCACATATGTATTTACGTAATTGGAAATTTTGTTATTACGTAATTTTTGATGTTGAAAACTGCTTTCGAATAATATATATTATTTTATATAATTACTCAAAGAGCAGCGATAAGCAACTAAATATTGCTAGCATTCTCGCCAAATTATTGATTTGGCAAGGTTTATTTAGGCCTAGCGGCTTTTTAACGTTAGATTTTTGGTTCATTCGGTGTAAGTCGCTGTTTCATCGAAAAATAAGTTTGAAGGAACCAAATACGAAAATTCATAAAGAAATTTATTATAGCGCCAATTAATGCTATTTTTATGCTATTGTGTTAGTTATTACATCGCGTTTAAATATGTTCATAATTACATAAATAAATCTTAATCACCGGTAATTTCTTGTGAATTTACTTATGGAATCTGGAATCTATATTTGGAAAATGTCTAGTAATAATTACTAAGTGTTTAATTGCATTGTCGTAATTTCAGACTAAGGAATATCGGGACCTTTAAAATTATAAATTCTTGAAAATATTTCAAAGTTGAAATAATTATAAATAAAAGTATATTCTTAAAATTTGTTTAATAATATACTTTTAGAGACAAAAAAAGAAGTACTACCCCAAAATTGAAACAACTATTAGGGGAGACCGGGGTTAGTTGGCATAAGGGGTTAGTTGGCATTGTGCCTTTAAAAAAATTCACTGTTTATTAAGAGCGCTACTAAGCCTGTCACATGATCGTCGTTTAAACGACCAACTTGCATGAAAAAGCCAGTTGGATCCAGCCATTGCCTTTTGAGGAAGGATGGAAAACGTGATTTTCATATAAGAAAGTAAAATTTTGGTTATTCAGTATTTGTCGTTTTAAACAGTAGTATAGTCATTCAAGAATAACATTCACAAGTTTTTGGTATCTTTGGGCATTTAGCTACGAGGTTATAAGTCAATTTCTGCTGTAGTTGATAAACAAAAGTTTTGGTCACCATCCCAGGTAGCACAAAAACGTTGGCCGACATTCTACCGACATCGTTCAACATTGCGAAGGTCGTGGAATGTTGAACGTTGTAATCACGACATCTGTCAATATTGCGCAGATATTGTATTTTTTTAAAAAATTATTATGACTTTATATTCGTTTTATTTTGATATTGTAAGAATGAAACAATAATGCGGACAAGTTTTAGTCAGTATTTTTAAAAAATATCAAATTTTGAAAATATTCGAATATTGTGGGGACATCCTGGCGACATTGTGGAAACAACGTCGATAAAACAACATTGGAAGATATTGATCGATGTTTACTAGGTATAGAAGTATTGCAATCGAGTGCTTTAGGGATGTGAGGCTTTTTAAAAAACTTGACGTCACGTCTGTGACGTCACGAAGCAAAACAATATGGCGGTGATTCGAAGACAAGCAGTGTAGAATAATAAGGTTAGTTTCTTTAAAAAAAATGTATTAAATTACAATTAATCCTATTTTTATTTTGTAGAAAATCGATATTCATAGGTTCTTCTTTCGATGTAGTATTTTAATGATCATAAATGTTGTTGTTTTTCTTAGTCAATTTACTGTGAAGGCACGGACTAGTCTTAAGTAAACAACGTGTAAACCTTTCTAAATCTATGGTATAAACCACAAATCTTTATGAAAAACCACAGAGCAAAACCGAAGATTTCTCTTACTATGTGGCAAAAGATTTTCTTAAATTTGCATATCATAATCTTGATGTGGGTTTAATCATAAAATATAATCAGTTGTTTACTTTTAGAATTATAAGTTGTGTGTTTACAAACAGATAATTGATAGTATTCATTGATTTACATATTAATGTTAAAAGCAAATCAGGTCAAAGCAAGTATTATTAATTTATAGTATGTAGTAAGTATTGAATAGAGCAGTTGCTCTCTCCTAAATTTAGACACAAGTTGTCAGCATATGCAGTTGTTGCTGTTCTGTTGTAAAAAAGAGTTGCAGTTGTTCTATTGTAAAAAAGAATTCCCTGTCATTTCTCAAGTTTAACTCATTCAATTGTATTGCCTCATTTTAGTGCATTGACAAATAAATAATCGAACACCATATTTTTTTATACAACCGATGCAGTTTTTTCATTTTTAGTAAGTATTAACATACTAATTTTCTATAGTTATCAGTACCAACTTTTGAGGTAAAATCCTAGTATCTGGCCTGACCACAAATTAAAAAATTATTGTGAGTTTTTAAAGAACAATGAATAAATAACTTTTTCTAGAAATCGTTGCTTGCATTCAGAAGCTGATCGAGACCAGTTTTACGGTTATCAAAGGAATCTCAAGCAAAGAGCTATCAGAAAATATGATTTTCGAAATTAAGCTTCTAATTTTTAAGTTTTCCAGTGTTTAATTTATAAGTGTTTAATACCTATATTCTAGAATTTCTATGCAGTTGAAGTTTCTTTGTATAAACTAATAAATGCCTCATCTTTCCAGCTGCTGAGTCATCTCTCAAGGAGCGAGGAACTATGGATCGACTGTGATGATCTACCTGCATACTTGGAAGTCCTGCACTCTGAGCTGACATCTAAAGAGCTCCTTCTCGTAAGATTTTTCAATCCTTATGAACCGATTTCTCACTAAGTTAACTTCGGGGGTTGATGGCTACTTTTTTAAACAATCATTGCATTTTTGCAACCAGGGTTCGATTTATCGCATCATCGATAAATAATTGAACATTTTATCATTTTTTATACGACCGATGCAGTTTTTTTTATTCTAAGTAAATATTTATATACTAATATTCTTTACTTATCAGAACCAACTTTTGAGAAAGGGACAAATTGCAAAATGTTAAAAGGCAATAAATTTTTCTAGCAACCGTGTAAACTAATCAAAAGAAGGGGGTATTAAACTTGCATTGCATGCATTCTGAAGCTGATCGTGACCTGAGTTTTACTGTTACCGAAAAAATCTCAAGCAAAGAGCGTTCAGAAAACGAGATTTTCGAGATGTTGCCAAGCTTGAAAAGTTGACGGGCCAGCAATTAGAATTAGCCCTACTTTAGAATCGTTCAATAGTATATAATATTCGATATAAATAGATGTAATTTATTGTTAACTGTTGTTTTCTGTTAACTGCTGTAACATAGTTTCTGGAAATTAGATGAAATTATGCGGCAGAAAACACAATTGAAAATGCGTTTTTTATGCCGATACTAAATATCCGTCTTCTTTCCAGGTACTGAATTATCTTTAATGTCATGCCCTCTTAAAAATAAATATTTACATACTAATTTTCTTAATATATTCCTATCAACTTTTAATACATTTACAATGCAACAAGTTGAATGCTGCTCTATTTACATAATAGTTTCTTATAACCATTACTCACTCAAAGACACCAGTTAAGTAGTTAATACAGTGGATGAAAGTTAAAGAATAAATCAATATAGTGTAAAATAGCCTAATTTTTATATTTCATACATTGATACACAACAGCTTTTAAATTCTGTGTTAAAGATCTGTAAGTGTTTAAGGGGATTCCCTGTCCTACCTCGATCGGGCTGGCTAATGCTAAGTCTATGCGGAAAAAATGGTTTTGTTAAAAAAAAAAGCAAAGAAATTATAGGAATATTTGGATGCGTTTTTTTTTTTAAATTCATAAAACTCCAATAAAGGTGTGCTTTTAGAAGTTATTTATTTTAAACGCTAATTTACTTTTTTTAATCTAAATTTTTTTCGATTAAAAAAAGTAAATAACGTTTTTAAAAAAAAATAACCTCTAAAAGCACAACTTTATTGGAGTTTTATGAATTTAAAAAAAAAAAAAAAAAAACGCATCAAAATATTCCTATAATTTATTTGCTTTTTTTTGGAACAAAAACCATTTATTTGTGAAATTATGTCTTTGTCAGTATTCAAAGTATAATAATATTACTACTAAATACAAGTAAATTGTTCTGAAAAAATAATTATAGTTCAAGAGGGTAATTTAAAAATATATATAGTATTTTTCTAGTCATTCTTTCCAAATTTAGAATTTTGTAGTTGGTTTTTGCCGTATGGCAAAATTTTCAAAAATTGAAATTATTTAAATTCCAGTGCAGTTAAAAAAAATCAGTATTTTTCCCATAATGTATGAATATTAAAGATACAAATGAGTATTAAAGATACAAAGATATTTTTCGGGATGAAAAAAAAAAATCATGCATTGAGGGTTAATAAAAAACATAGCTCTATAGTTAATGTTAAACTAATTAAACCAAAGATAATATAATTACAATTTTTTTAAATTGAAAGGTTATACTGTATCGATATTTTTCTAATAGGAAATTTTTTTCCTCATAATTTAAACAATTTAAAGGAATATTTGTTACATTTAATTATTAATGCCCCTATATGCATACTTTTCTTCGAAAACTTGCGAACTTTTCCAGTGTTTATTCTATAAATGTGTTTGATAGGATATGAGGTTTCCTTGAAAATATACTTCAGCAAACACAATTTAATTATTTTGTGTCTGAAAGGTTCTTTTTGCATACACTAAAAATCTTTTCTTTCCAGGTACTGAATTACTGAACTCCTATCGGTTTGTCTTCAGAATCTTTGTGGGCTTAACTTCCAGGTGGCTTTACTTCCTCCCCCCTCTACTTGGAATGGTAGTGCTCCCAACAAGAATTAATGCCTGGGGAATCTTTGCCCTCATTTCATCATTTACAGCAGAGACTGTTTAATTATAATTTTGAATGATTTTTTTTTGTAAAAGTCTAAGGATATTCAATAAAGAAAAATTATCTTTTAGTCCTGTATGTTCTGTTTCAATAAATTTTCATCTGACAATTACAGAATTTAATGTGTGTGTGGTTGTTGTTTTTACAAATGTTTACGAGAGAGAAGCGAAACTGTCATGTTATGTTTTAATTATTAAAATCTATTTTATAAATATATATTGTAACTTACGGCAAAAAAATATAGGCACTTACAAACAGAAATTACTTTTTTTAATCTGTTTTGTAAATACCTATTGTAACTTATGGCAAACAAAATTAACATTCTACAAAAGTTAGTACAATTTAGCATTGTCTTAAATGATTTTTAAAACAAAGTATGCAATAATCTGTTCTTGAACTTAAAAAATTAAATGTTTAGTAATTAAAAATTGATTTTTACAATTTTCAGTATGTCTATCATATTATTGAATTGTTTTATCTTTATAATTTTCTAATATTCTTTCTACAACTTAAATAACTTACGATATAAGCTATAAAAAAAAAGTTGCACAAATGATATAATTTCTTTAAAATATCAAATAATAATTTTGTGTGCATATTATTTTTATTGCAGTAATATCTATATATTACTATTCGCATTAACCCTGCAAGCGCCGTTCTAATTTAGCATAGATAACTGCCAAGCGCCCACCAAAAACATGCAAGTAACCCAGAAAGCGTCCACGATATTAGAGCTTCTGCATCCCCCATTTTACCTGTGGTGGGGATGACAGTGACGAATGGCTACGTTTGTGTGGTCTTTGTCCAGGGTCTGCCGAAAGTCCGCCCAAAAGGGTCTCTCAAGGAACTTCTACTTCATTAGATAATTAGCGTTCAGGGGTTCCGGGTTACCTTGACAATTTCGTTTTCGACGCAAAGGAAATTTTTGCATTTATTTTGCATTTTTTTTTCTAAATTGCTTTACTCACAAATTTACGACTTTCAATAATCAGTAGATTGTAAGATGTTGCATATTCGAATTATTTAAGAACTATAAAGCCACATTTGTCGATTACTTTACTTTACTTCTTGCAAAACAATTAAATATTTTTTACTTCTGCTAGAGGTGGTAGTATTGGTTTTGTAAAGAAAACTGTTCCATAAAAATATATTTTAATAGTACACTGATAAAAAACATATATTCATGTTTGTGTGCTTGATAAGAGACCCGCTTATAAGCCTTCGTCAAGTAAGACAGAACACAGATAGAATTTTTATCGACACAGAGAAAGGAAGTACACCCAAAGTGAAGGCGGGAATCGAACCTGCAACCAGACTGTTAACTTTGGTAGCTATCTTAAACACTAGGCCTCATGAGCCCTTTGAAGTTTATAAGTGATTTGTTTATAAGTGATTTGTTTACACTTTGATACCTTGATACGTTTTTATTAATAAAAATAGAAAAATATCTGTATTTAAGAGATTCAATTTGTAGCAGGAATATTTTTTTTTGTTGGAAAATAACGGAGAAATATCCTCTTTTCGAACATATTTTTTATAGTGTAGATAGGTATTTAGATTTGTGTGTGGGGAAGAGTAATAACCTCTTAAGACCCGAGCAAAATCCTACACGTATATTCTTAATCTAAACATACATTTCATACAAATCTATGCTAAAAAGTATGCTTTGCAAGGAATTTTTCTTAATTTTTTTTAAGAGCTCTAATATCGTATTGACCTTCGTTCAACTTCATTTTTTATAGAAATAAATGAATGATACCTGTAATCTTAGGCTGAAAACTGATATTTGGATATTCATCTGTCAGACCAGGTCAATTTCAGAAGTAATTAACGTGTTAATTGTTTGTGGGGAGGTTTTGAAAAATTTCCCCAAATGGGAACGCCAGGTTGCAAGAGGATAACATTCAAGTAGCACGCTATTTCTTTTATCTATTTTCATATTTTTGAAAATATGAGTTTTGCTTATAAATTTGGTTTGATTACTTTTATACAGCAGCGGGTTATTATACGTCATTGAGGCCATATTCTATAGGATCCACAAGTTTATGTGCTCATAATCTTCGAATTTTTCATACGAAGCATGTATAATAATTTACATATAATGCGAGTATAAAACAGTAGGTACTACTAAGTTGATTTTAAATCTTGTTCT
The DNA here is from genome assembly GCA_023701765.1 of Hylyphantes graminicola. NCBI lineage: Eukaryota > Metazoa > Arthropoda > Arachnida > Araneae > Linyphiidae > Hylyphantes > Hylyphantes graminicola. Next base: position 34,620,523 of record CM043112.1, read on the forward strand.
TTTAGGCCATCCATCAAAGGATGTGTTTAAGATTTTTTTTTTTTAAAAAAAATTGGTTTTGTACAGGACACTACGTGGGTGAAAATATTCGTGAGATTACTTCTTTCCAAGACGTATATTTCTTGAAAACAAAATAAAAGCTTTTTTATTGGTCATTATTTTGTTTTAAATTTAAGTATTAAATTAGATTTTAAAAATATTTTAAATGAAAATAAACCTAAAGTAGTTTACGGAAATACTCGAATTTTAAAATAGAGATGGCAATGGGCATTTGTTCAGCAGTTCATTATTTTACGGATTTTTTTTATTCTTCAGAGAAGAGTTCATATGCTCTTCCTATCGCTACATAAAGTTAATAATATTTAGTTAAAACTTTATTAGAATATAAAAAATACCAGAGCGCCAATATGTAAATTATTATTCACTTAGAGGATTTTTCCTGAAATAAGTTTAGAATAATAGGGTTATGTTTTGTTATTACTACAAGTAAAAAAAATCGAAAATAAGTTTTTTATGATATCTTTCTACAGATATCTATTTTTAACCCTCCAAGCGCCCAACCCGAGTTAACTCGCGAATATTTTTGTGCGCCTAGCGCCTGACCCGAGTTAACTCGTGAATATTTTTGTGCGCCTAGCGCCCGGCCCGAGTATACTCGGGTTGACCAATAGTGCTTTCCCCCACAGACCTCCGGTAGAGATAATTGGAGGGATGGGCTAGGTGTCAAACGTGATCCCTTAACCCAGTGGGGGGTAGGTTCAAACTTAATTTTCTCTGGTACTTATTTATGGTTGCTGGAATTTTATTTTGCGCCAAGTATGGATTGGCGACAAATAACTTTAAATGTTGGCAATTTATTTTTTGGTTTTATTAACGATGACGCAGTCGAGGAAAATCGATGTTTGTCAGGCTTTCAACTCTAGATTCTAATTAAATATAGAAGTCCACTTTGTTCATGTTTTTGAAATGTTGGTTTCAAATTAGAGAATTTGAATTTCGATTCTTTTTCGATTTTTCGTACGAAAGTTGCGCAAGTATTCCTTTAATGAATAATTATATAACTTTTTTTCTGGTTTTTTTTCTAGCTATTTATTGGCTAGCATTCAATTACCTTGATCATAACATAGTGTCGGTTAATGAGATTATGCAAAGTGAAAAAAAGTCTTAACATTTCCTTACAAAGCATTAATTTTAACGTTTTTATGACTATTATATTTTCCCCCTTAAAAACCTTCTAAAAACTTTTAAAAGAAGTTTTAACTGTTTTTAGTTTTACCAAATTTCTATAAAAGTAAAACTTTCCTGAAAGTTATGATCTAGCTTGTATTGTTTTAATCAATGGATAATTGTAATAAATTGAAACATTTAAAAATATATCCATTACTGGGGACATTCTTGAGAAAGCGTGCAATTTGAGGAAAAAAATCTCGAAAAAAATATATTTATGAAAGTTTTTGAAATTTTGGATTTGAGTTACCCTTACGTACTGCATTTAAAAAAAAAGTATCTGTCCAGGTCATACAATTAATATTAATTATTCATATAGTAATACATGGACCGAATACACGGACATGACGAAAACGTAAATAAGAGCTTCCAGACGCAAAAGATTTGGGCTTTAGAGAACGGAACTTGCAAACTGCCGATATATACCTTATTTCTTTCGATAAATGCAAAATTATAAGTAAAAATCATTAGCTTACCTTCTCATATCTTGACCACAGAAATTACGCTATGATCTTGTCAATGGCCTATTTTTGACTTTTAACTTCGAGTTACTTTTTATCTATTGTGGTATTCAAACTACCGGCGTGATACAACGTTTAAAGCGTATTACTGAATACTAATAAGACTGAATCAGAGTACTATTATCATTTCTAGATAATTATGCAAGCTAAAGAATAAGTTGCACAAGGACATGACGAAAACCTGTGGGACATTTTATTTTCACTGAATTTATGTATTTATATTCATTTTAATGAATATATTTTATGTTTTGTATGTTCTAGTAGTGTCAGCTGAACTAAAAATCAACTTTCGTTATGAAAAATTGGTACTTAATCAGTATAAACTAACAAAAACAGTTCCCGGACATGACGGTGAGACTGCCCACGGACATGACTTGTCATGTCTGTGGACACAAATTTGTACTCAAAATAAATAACTTTTTGAATTCTTTCAACGCAAGTAAGAAGATAAAATATTCTTTATTTTAATTTATTCAAGTGGAAGCATAATTTTTTTTCATATGAAAGATATCTTGAGGGGACATGTTTTTGTACGTTTTCTCAAGAATGACCCACTGACGAATCTACAAAGTTTACTATAATGAAAAGCCCCACGCGGACCGGAAAAAGACAATAACGGTGTTCAAAATTGCAAATGTTTAGGTTGTTTTAATTTTTATATAGATTTTAAAGAAAAATTCTTTTTTTGTAATACTTGCTAATTTAAAAAGGTCGCTTATTTCTTATTCTGTCTGAAGTTATCTCTCTGTAAAAAGAAAAAAAAAAACGTTTATATAACAACTTGAATTTTAGCAATTTATTTATATCTGTGAATTCTTTTAAAGTTTGTCTTGCTTTATAGATAATGAATAAAGTGGACAACATGTTATTCACTGATTACACTGTAATGTATTAAAATTACAAAGAAACTGTCTTTTTTTTACCAACGTACGTTTCCAAAACAGAACAATCTTCCCTCTGAAACGAGAGTCTAACACAATATAGCACCTGTCCGCTGGCTACTTCAGCCCGGGGACATAATGACCCTGCCAGATGCTGGGACTGCACATATTAGAAGGGAAGAATCTTCTTTTAGTGAAATCAAACAGTCCGTCTCATATAATTGTTTTCAGAAAATGATCATGAGCAACATTTTTGATTATGTTTTTAGGAGTATTTTGCAGATTTCCTTTTATCTAGATTATAATCCATTTTTTCGATTTCCAAAAAATTGTGAGATTACGCTAATTCGAGAAAATTAATTTGGCTCCGAAAGAACGGAAAGGCACTTTCCCACAACCCACAATCAGGGAGGGGGGAGATGTCGAGCCCCCATCCCCCTTGGCAGACTGAACGCGCGCCTGGTATATTTACACATACATATGGGGTATGTCCTTAGGCTACCTAGATAAGGTTTGGGTTTAGGCGGAAAAGAAATACTAAAAGGCTTTTCAAATGGATAGTCAATACTGAGGTAAAGAGAATAAGTGTGTTAGGAATCCTGAAGTGAAACTGTCGAGCCAAAAAGTGCTTTGGTAGCAGTCAGTTTGTATTCCCATCACTTAAATCTTGAATAATGCCATGTGCATTCAGCTAGTCAGATAACCTCATATTTTTCTGACATATCATAAATAATGGTTGCGTAACAAGTAAATAATATGAAAATTTAGTGTGCAATTTTAGTTATTTGGATATTAAGTAATAAAATAACGAAATTGACAAATATTATAAAATAAATATATAATTATAAAATAAAACTATCGAAATTATTAATTTAACTATGAAAAAATGCATAAACTATTTTTTTCTAAATCTATGAAGTGTATTAGTCATTAGAATTTTTACACGCTTAGCAAATTTAATTACAAAAAGAATTTCGTCATCTCAAATTTTTGTATTATAGTTTAGTTAATTATATTTTTCATCTTTGGTATTGTTTTTAATAAAAAATTTTCAATTTTTCTGCGAATAATAAAATATAAACTCAAGTTTATTTTTCATTCTTGATGATAATAAGATTGCGTTTATTTTTAAGAAAATATAATAGGAAAAAATCTCTTTTTTTTTCTATTTTGTTTAACTCTTGGCTTTGAAAACATTGGTTTCTGGCTTCTATAGGTAGAAAAATGCAGTCTTTATGTAACAAAAGTGCAAGCTGAAAGGCTGAAAAGTGATACTTGGATCTTCTTCTATCTGACCAGGTTAATTTAGGAACTAATTAACGTGTTAATTGTTTGTGGGGAGGTTTTAAAAAAGTCCCCAATTGGAGTCGCCAGGCGCAAGAGGATAATACTTTTTATAATTGTGTTTTGTATGTTCATTTTTAGCTCTAAAATAGCACCTCATTTTAGTTATAATTCAAATAAAAAAAATTTGGGGGAGGAGATGAATATTTTAAAAATAAATATAACTTTTTTTTGAAAATTTCTCATCAAACTCTGAAGACCCGTACTCAGAAGCGTAGCGTGCCTTGGCGGGGCCCCGTATAAAATTTTTTTTGGGGTCCTAGGGAGGGTAAAGATTTCTCACAAAAGAAAAAAAAACCGCATTTAATTAAAAGAAGGATTTATTCATCATCATTATCTGTCATTTTTTCCAAAATTTGTACAAACAATTCAAATTAAATATACACTCTCCGGAAAACTGATTTATTAAATCCTTTATAACTGATGATGACCTTTAGTTTTTCTAAAGTTTCTGCCTCTATTGACAATAGTGACAGGCCTGACAAGTGTTCCTGTTCCATCGAAGTTCTATGGAATTTTTTTATCAGTTTTAATTTTGAAAACTTCTTCAGCAGTTGCGGTTGTAACTGGAAGGGTAAAGAATAAAAAGCATGCTGTTATTATCTCGGGAAAACTGGATGCAAAACTATTGAATTTTATCAGTAATAATTCAAAGAATTCCTTAATGGAATTAATTTTTTGAATTTCAAGTTTTAAGCATGTTCTTAGAGCATTTAATTGGTCATAAAGATTAACTGAGATGTCTTTGTCGTAGTTACCCGAAAGTTTTCCGGAAGCGTTTATTATCTCTTCGTTTGTGTGTATGTGTGAAGGAGATAGGAGTTTCTCCGGTTGTAATATTTAGAACATACTACTCAGTCTCAGATCGTAAGGGCTTTGAAATCTTTGCTTAGTTTGAGAAATTAGTATATCTAAGCAGAAATAGTATACATTGACTTTGAAATAGGATTCTGGGTCTGAAATTCTTTAATCTTGTGATAACTGATAAAAAAAGGTTCGTTATATCCTTCGCCCTTTATTTTTAAAAACAGTTTTTACCCTAAGCTCTTTTTGCTAAATCTTTGGACTCATTTAGCAAAGTATTGAAGGAATTTTGATTACTTAATTCGCACACTATTCAAAAGATTACCTAATAAAATGAAGAGCTCGAGTGCAAAACAAGCTAAATCACTTTTTGGAAAAAATTGAGTAGGTTAGCTTTTCGTACAGATTATATACGTATTGATGATTATGAGTGATTATAATCGTATGCACAGGGTGGTTATAAAATAACGCTCGCTATTCGGAGTGGCCTGTGGTTTGAATGAATAATCCAAATGCAGCAAAATTTGAGACACTTACTAATCAAGAAGGGGGGAAAAGAATGGAATCATAAAAAAGACAGACTCCTAAAAAATAATCATAAAAAAGAATGATCATAAAAAACAAACTCGGCTCTTGACCAGGGTTCTAAATTACGAGGCGTCGTCAATTATGGCCAATTACGGCAAACATATCCAATTACGTCTCGTAATTTAGAACCCTGGTCAAGTGACGAGTTTGTTTTTTATGATTCCATACTTTTCCTCATTTCTTGATTAGTAAAAGTGTCTCAAAGTCTTTTTGCATTTGGATTTTTATTCATTAAAGCCACAGACCACTCCGAATAGTGAGCGTTATTTTATAACCACCCTGTATGTACATATGATTTAACTTTTTTTTTGTGCAAATCAAAATGTTGGTAGCCTACAATACCTGTATGAAAAGCTAATCAACTCATTTTTTTCTTCCAAAAAGTGATTTAACTTGTTTTGCACTCTTGAGCTCTTCAAGTACTAGTTTTCTGTAAGTCATTATGTACATGTTGTACAGCTTTAGAAACAGGATTAAATTTTGTCATTTGTGAAATAAAACAAGTTGGGAAGTTTTCATTAATTTTTGCTTAAGCACGTTGGGGGCCCCCATGGCCCTGGGGCCCCGTATAAGTGATACGGCTGATACGGCGGTAGCTGCTACGTCTCTGCCCGTACTATTAACTGCGAAAAACAGAAGACGTGTGGAACGATGTTCTGAGAACTCTTTTCAGACACTTCGGGTCATATTGGAAACTAGTTTCAAAGCTGTCTCCATCACCCTATTTCCGGTGGGTCGCTATCAACAACAGCACAAAAAAAAGGGGGGGGGGCGTTCTTGCTAGCACCACATACTTTAACGGGATACCTTCGGGTCAAAAGACATGTTGTACGTTCAAGGTAAAAATGCAGCTTAAAAAGATCACGTTTCTTTGTGGATACGATACACGAACATTACCACTTTACGTCGCCGAAAGGAAGGCATTCAGTGAATAATTTGAATCCCTCAAAATTGTACTAGTTAGCTTTTTTTTTAGAGACAAATGTCCGTCCGGACGTGCATACAGACGGCAAGTATGAAAGTTGGGTCTCAAAGCTTATAACTTTCAGATTTCTAAAAAAAAATAATAATAAAACCCGACGGATGGTACAATGGACCAGACCAATACCCTCTAGCCATGGATGTACTTTGTATATTTGAATTTTAGAAATAATTTTCATACTTTTGATACCCTAGTGTTTCGTAATCGAAACAGTAAAATCTTTTTCAAGATGAAATCTGTAGTATTTACAAATGTTATACGTTTGTGAAGAAATGTGTATTTTGACAAAATGAGATTATCTACTTCAAAACTTATTCCTGTTTTAAAACTAGAAATTTTCCGTAGAAAGATAACAGAAAAAATCTTTGTTACGAAAATTATCTCTTACGGAGAAGGTTGCACGGTACACACAAAAGCAAGTAAAGTCGGCTTTGTGAATTGTCACCATCTGTGGGACGCTCGCGCGCTATTGAACGAAAGGATTGAAAGGTGAATGGTTATTGAACGAAAGCCATTGAGTAAAGTAAGGTGTAAAACATTCAGTGTTGCCGTAAGGGGATAATAGTGTAGAGTAAGGATAGGTTTCTATATGGTACATTAGCATCTGGTATCTTCAGGAGGTTAGCAAATGGTGAGTGCCACTCTCGTCTGTTCTACAGGGACATTGATATCTCCGGCGTCACGCGCGTACAAAAAATGTTATACTTGCGTGTGTCTTTTATGGTTCATAGGTTCATTGTTACTTATATACTGTATGTTTCAAAGATTGGTATTAAACATATGTTTACCTGACATATCGTTATTGTAGGAGACACTCAGTCGCATTTTTCTGGTCCCGATTTTGTGAAGTCAGGTGTTTATTGCCATTTGCAAACGTGAATGCCCCGCTTTGGACGTACTTTGTATATATGAATTTAATAAGTGAATTTTTATGCTTTTGATTCTAAGTGTTTCGAAATCTATTATAGGTGAAAAGACTGTTTATGGAGTTCATTTGTTGATCTGTTCCCTAATCTATTTATAGAGAAAATGAGTCTTTTGACAAAATAATTATCTATTTGAAAATTTATTCCGGTAGTTTTAACCCTGCAAGCGCCGTTCTAATTTAACATAGATAACTGCCCAGCGCCCACCAAAAACATGCAAGTAACACAGAAAGCGGCCACGATTTTAGACCTTCTGCATCCCCCATTTTACCTGTGGTGGGGATGACAGTGACGAATGGCTACGTTTGTGTGGTCTTTGTCCAGGGTCTGCCGAAAGTCCGCCCAAGAAGAGTCCCTCAAGGAACTTCTACTTCATTAGATAATTAGCGGTCAGGGGTGCTGGGTTACCTTGAACATTTCGTTTTCGACGCAAAGTAGATTTTTGCATTTATCGTTCTAAAATGTAGTTAGGAGGTGGTTGAGATTGGGGACAACTCCAAATAACTACTTGAAGTGTGCAGTAGTATTTATGATAGTATGTACCATATTTCTTACATGCTTATATTGTTGCAGAATAGCGTTTTTTTTTAACATACTTTTATTTGATGAAGAATCTTAATTAAATTTGCATAATGGTTTTTATAAAGATATGGGAACAATGAATACCGATATTTTATCAAAAGAAATATTTTAACTCGTGCCTTTTTTAATGATCAGTTAATTGTTTCTAAATTGCTTTACTAACAAATTTTCGACTTTCAGTAATCGGTAGATTGTAAGATGTTGAATATTCGAATTATTTAAGAACTATAAAGCCACATTTGTCGATTACTTTACTTTTCTTTATGCAAACAATGAAATATTTTTTACTTCTGCTAGAGGTGGTAGTATCGGTTTTATAAAAAAAATTGTTCCATAAAAAACATATTTTAATAGTACACTGATAAAAAACATATATTCATGTTTGTGTGCTTGATAAGAGACCCACTTATAAGCCTTCGTCAAATAAGACAGAACACAGACAGAATTTTTATCGACACAGAGAAAGGAAGTATACCCAGGGTGAAGGTGGGAATCGAACCTGCACCCAGACTGTTAGCGTAGGTAGCTATCTTAACCACTAGGAATCATGGGCCCTTTGAAGTTTATAAGTGATTTGTTTCCACTTTGATACCTTGAAACGTTTTTATTAATAAAAATAGATAAATATCTGTATTTAAGAGATACAATCTGAAGCAGTAATATTTTTTTTTGTTGGAAAATAACGGAGAAATATCCTCTTTTCGAACATATTTTTTATAGTGTAGATAGGTATTTAGATTTGTGTGTGGGGTAGAGTAATAACCTCTTAAGACCCGAGCAAAATCCTACACGTATAATCTTAATCTAAACATACATTTCATACAAATATATGCTAAAAAGTATCCCTTGCAAGGAATTTTTCTTAATTTTTTTAAGAGCTCTAATATCGTATTGACCTTCGTTTCAACTTCATTTTTTATAGAAATAAATGAATGATACCTGTAAATCTTAGGCTGAAAACTGATATTTGGATATTCATCTATCAGACCAGGTCAATTTCAGAATTAATTAACGTGTTAATTGTTTGTGGTCAGGTTTTAAAAAAATTTCTCCAAATGGGAACGCCAGGTTGCAAGAGGATAACATTCAAGTAGCACACTATTTCTTTTTATCTATTTTCATATTTTTGAAAATATGAGTTTTTCTTATAAATTTGGTTTGATTACTTTTATACAGCAGCTGGTTATTATACGTCATTGAGGCCATATTCTATAGGATCCACAAGTTTATGTGCTCATAATCTTCGAATTTTTCATACGCAGCATGTATATATAATAATTTACATATAATGCTAGTATAAAACAGTAGGTACTACTAAGTTGATTTTAAATCTTGTTCTTTTAGGCCATCCTTCAAAGGATGTGTTTATGATTTTTTTTTTTTTTTCAAATTGGTTTTGTACAGGACACTACGTGGGTGAAAATATTTGTGAGATTACTTCTTTCCAAGATGCATATTTCTTGAACACAAAATAAAAGCTTTTTTATTGGTCATTGCTTTGCATTAAGTTTAAGTATTAAATTAGATTTAAAAAATATTTTCAATGAAAATAAACCTTAAGTAGCTTACGTAAATACTCGAATTTTAAAATAGAGATGGCAATGGGCATTTATTCAGCAGTTCATCATTTTACGGATTTTTTTTATTCTTCAGAGAGAGTTCATACACTCTTCCAATGTCTTCATAAAGTTAATAATATTTAGTTTAAACTTTATTAGAATATATTATATACCAGAGCGCCAATATGTATACTATTATTCACTTAGAGGATTTTTCCTGAAATAAATTCGGAATAATAGGGTTATGTTTTGTTATTTCTACAAGTAAAAAAAATCGAAAATAAGTTTTTTTATGTTATCTTTCTACAGATGATATCTATTTTTAAAACTACAGGAATAATTTTTCAAATAGATAATCATTTTGTCAAAAGACTCATTTTCTCTATAAATATATTATGGAACAGATCAACAGATGAACTCCATCAACAGTCTTTTCTCCTATAATAGATTTCGAAACACTTAGAATCTAAAGCATAAAAATTCACTTAGGAAATTCAATTATACAAAGTACGTCCATAGCGGGGCATTCACGTTTTGCAAATGGCAATAAACACCTGATTTCACAAAATCGGGACCAGATAAATGCGACTGAGTGTCTCCTACAATAACGATATGTCAGGTAAACATATGTTTAATACCAATCTTTGATACATACAGTATATAAGTAGCAATGAACCTATGAACCATAAAAGACACACGCAAGTAAAACATTTTTTGTACGCGCGTGGCACCGGAGATATCAATGTCCCTGTAGAACAGACGTGAGCGGCACTCACCATTCGCTAACCTCCTAAAGATACCAGATGCTAATGTACCATATAGAAAGCTATCCTTACTCTACACTATTATCCCCTTACGGCAACACTGAATGTTTTACACCTTACTTCACTCAATGGCTTTCGTTGAACCATTCACCTTTCAATCCTTTCTTTCAATAGCGCGCGAGCGTCCCACAGATGGTGACAATTCACAAAGCCGACTTTACTGGCTTTTGTGTGTACCGTGCAACCTTCTCCGTAAGAGATAATTTTCGTAGCAAAGATTTTTTCTGTTATCTTTCTACGGAAAATTTCTAGTTTTAAAACAGGAATAAGTTTTGAGATAATCTCATTTTGTAAAAATACACATTTTCTTCATAAACGTAAATATATAAATTTGTAAATACTACAGATTTCATCTTGAAACAGATTTTACTGTTTCGATTACGAAACACTAGGGTATCAAAAGTATGAAAATTACTTCTAAAATTCAAATATACAAAGTACATCCATGGTTTATGGGTAAAGGGTATTGGTCTGGTCCAATGTACTATTCGTCGGGTCTTATTACTTTTTTTTTAGAAATCTGAAAGTTATAAGCTTTGAGACCCAACTTTCATACTTGCCGTCTGCATGCACATCCGGATGGGCATTTGTCTCTAAAAAAAAGCTAACTAGTACAATTTTGAGGGATTCAAATTACTGAACGCCTTCCTTTCGGCGGTGTCAAGTGGTAATGTTCGTGTATCGTGTATCGTATCCACAAATAAACGAGATCTTTTTTAGCTGCATTTTTACCTTGAACGTACAATGTCTTTTGACCCGAAGGTATCTCGTTAAAGTATGTGGTGCTAGTAAAGACCCCCCCCCTTTTTTTTTGCTGTTGTTGATAGCGTCCCACCATCCATTCATAGCGTCCCACCGAAATAGGGTGAAGGAGACAGCTTTGGAACTAGTTTCCAATATGACCCGAAGTGTCTGAAAAGAGTTCTCAGAACATCGTTCCACACTTCTGTCTGTTTTTCACAGTTAATAGTACGGGCAGAGGCGTAGCTACCTCCGTATCAGCCGTATCATACGGGGCCCCCGGGCCATGGGGGCCCCCAACGTGCTTTAGCAAAAATTAATAAAAACTTCCCCAATTTATTTTATTTCACAAATGACAAAATTTAATAATGTTTCTAAAGCTGTACAACATGTAAATAGGGACTTACAGAAAACTAGTACTTGAAGAGCTCAAGTGCAAAACAAGTTAAATCACTTTTTGGAAAGAAAAAAATGAGTTGATTAGCTTTTCATACAGGTATTGTAGGCCATCAACATTTTGATTTGCACAAAAAAAGTTAAATCATATGTATATACAGGGCGGTTTTAAAATAACGCTCGCTATTCGGAGTGGTCTGTGGCTTTAATGAATAAAAATTCAAATCCAAAAAGACTTTGATGCACTTACTAATCAAGAAATGTTGAAAATAATGGAATCATAAAAAACAAACTTGTCACTTGACCAGGGTTCTAAATTACGAGACGTAATTGGGATGTGTTGGCCGTAATTGGCCATAATTGACGACGCCTCGTAATTTAGAACCCTGGTCAAGAGACGAGTTTGTTTTTTATGATCATTCTTTTTTATGATTATTTTTTAGGATTCTATGTTTTTTACGATTATATTCTCCCCCCCCCCTTCTTCATTAGTAAGTGTCTCAAATTTTGATGCATTTGGGATTATTCAATGAAGCCACAGACCACTCCGAATAGCGAGCGTTATTTTATAACCACCCTGTACATACGATTATAATCACTCATAATCATCATCATACTATATAATCTGTACGGTACGAAAATCTAACCTACTCAATTTTTTCCAAAAAGTGATCTAGCTTGTTTTGCACTCGAGCTCTTCATTTTATTAGGTAATCTTTTGAATAGTGTGCGAATTAAGTAATAAAAATTCATTCAATACTTTGCTAAATGAGTCCAAAGATTTAGCAAAAAAGAGTTTAGGGTAAAAACTGCTTTTAAAAATAAAGGGCGAAGGATATAACGAACCTTTTTTTTATAAGTTATCACAAGATGAAAGAATTTCAGACCCAGAATCCTATTTCCAAGTCAATGTATACTATTGCTGTTTAGATATACTAATTTCTCAAACTAAACAAAGATTTTCAAAGCCTTTTACGACCTGAGACTGAGTAGTATGTTCTAAATATTACAACCGGAGAAACTCCTATCTTCTTCACACACACACACAAACGAAGAGATAATAAACGCTTCCGGAAAACTTTCGTATAACTACGGCAAAGACATCTCAGTTAATCCTTATGACCAATTAAATGCTCTAAAAACATGCTTGAACTAGAAATTTCAAAAATAGATTAATTCACAACAAAATTATTTAAATTTGAATTGTTTGAATTGTCTACAAATTTTGGAAAAAATGACAGATAATGATGCTGAATAAATCCTTCTTTTCCTTCTAAATTTATGAGTTTTTTCTTTTGTGAGAAATCTTTACCTAGGGCCCCAAAAAATTTTCATACGGGGGCCCCGCCAAGGCACGCTACGCTTCTGAGTACGGGTCTTCAGAGTTTGATGAGAAATTTTCAAAAAAAAAAAATGCTATTTATTTTTGAAATATTCATTTCTCCCCCCCCCCCCCCAATTTTTTTTTATTGAATTATAACTGACATGAGGTGCTATTTACGAGCTAAAAATGAACATACAAAACAAAATTATAATAAGTATTATCCTCTTGCGCCTGGCGACTCCAATTGGGGACTTTTTTTAAAACCTCCCCACAAACAATTAACACGTAATTAGTTCCTAAATTAACCTGGTCAGATAGAAGAAGATCCAAGTATCACTTTTCAGCCTTTCAGCTTGCACTTTTGTTACATAAAGACTGCATTTCTACCTATAGAAGCCAGAAACCATTGTTTTCAAAGCCAAGAGTTAAACGAAATAGACAAAAAAAGATTTTTTTCTTATTATATTTTCTTAAAAATATATGCAATCTTATCATCAAAAATGAAAAATAAACTTGAGTATATATTTTAGTATTCGCAGAAAAATTGAAAGATTTTTATTGAAAACAATACCAAAGTTGAAAAATATAATTAACTAAACTATAATACAAAAACTTGAGATGACGAAATTCTTTTTGCAATTAAATTCGCTAAGCATGTAAAAATTCTAATGACTAATACACTTCATAGATTTAGAAAAAAAATAGTTTATGCATTTTTTTTTCAAAGTTAAAATAATAATTTCGATAGTTTTATTTTATAATATTTGTCAATTTCGTTATTTTATTACTTAAGGGGGTATGGGACACTTTCAACTTTTTTCTTTAATATTGCAGGATATCATTATAATTTTTTTCCATAATGTATACTAAATATACATACACTTTTAGATAGTCAGAGGTTTAAAATTATCATTATTTATTTTTTTAAAAAAAAAATGTGTCAAAGTGATTGTCTCTTATTTTTGTTATAAGTCAAAAAACTTATTTATTGGCAAGCAAATATTTAGCATTTTATATAAACAGAAAATGTATTTAACAAACTGTCTTTACCGATTTTTCATATTTGCCATAGTTTCTTTAAAAAAAATTATTGAAGTTTTTTTTAATAATTTCACAGGTTCACTTTTTTATAAAAATTAATAAATAAAAAAATAAACTATTACAACTAATTAAGACCTTAAGAAATTAAAGATATATGTTTGAAAAATATGAGTAAAAATTTTTGACACTCTATGGGCAGTAGATTTTGAGTATATCAATTTAAAGTCAAAAAATCATCGAAAACACGATCAAGGAGAAAAACACAGCTTTGAAGTTTATCACTTTCCTCCTTACTGAAGCGCTCCAAACCGACCGAACCACTAAGGATTCGATAACGTTATTCCTATCTAATATTACGAGGAAGCAACGATTACAAACGTGGGTTGGCCAACACAGATTCATGACACAAAAAACTACACATCTCACGTTCTACTGCGGGTATAATAAAATTTTTTGTTTTAAATTTATTCTAAATATTTGTGTTATTTTTTATGATAATAATATTTTTTTTGATTTTTTTGAAGATTTGTGTCCTATAGAGACCGTAAAGTAAGCGAAAAAACGGACAATGCGCTCGCAGTGGCCAAAATTCGAAACTCTGGGATTTAAGGTAGGCGAATACCCAAAATTTCCAAAATTCTAAAATTTTTACTATTGCTTTAATCTTTTCCAAAATTTGCATAGTGATTTCAAATATAATGAATAATACTATATAGGCTTTTGTTTTTATTTAAATATAATTTTATTTATTTTAAACGGTGTTTTTCTACTAAAAAAAGAGGTTTACGCCAACAAGTCTACAATTGAATTTTCATTCTCATTCTATGAACATTTATTATGTGTTAAATTCTTCGTTTTGAAACTGATGCATGCAATGACCCTCTAGAGTTACATACAAGTTGCAAGAAAAAAAGTTATTAAAAAAATGTTATAAATTAACCACAAAAAAGGGATTTTTTTTCGATTAAACTTACACTTGACATTTAAAAAAAAAAAACTTGTATACTTACACCAGATGTTAGAGGTTCATAGCACAGATATATATTGAAATAGCATCTGTGAAAAATTTCAGGTAAATTAATGTAAAAAATTTTATGCTAGAAGGTGTTGGCATAAACCCCCTTTTTTAGTTGAAAAACACCGTTTAAAATAAATCAATTATATTTAAATAAAAAAAATTGCCAAAAAGCATTGCTCATTTATTTGAAATCACTATGTCAAATTTGGAAAATATTAAAGTAATAGTAAAAATTTTAGAATTTTTGGTATTTCGCCTACCTTAAACAAACGCCGCGAAAGTATTTGTTTACACTGTGTTTCTTATGCCAAAAAGTGTTTTCCAAATCATAGCTCTAAAGTTGTTTTATCGTTTTATGGTTATGTGGTGAATCTCATTTCATTTCTATAAACCTTTCTGTCCGGATGGATTGTGTTTTATATTGCGTTTTTTTTTTTTTTTTTTTTTTTTTTTTTTTTTTGATAAAATCAATATTGACGAAAGCGAAATTCGAGAATCCGTTTGGAAAAAAGTTCGGAGTTAGTATGAAAGTAACCATATGTGTTCGGCCTAAAAGAAATGGTATCTGAAAGCTTAATTACAGCTTTTGTGATACCGGAAAACATCCGTGTCTTCAAGATACAAAGTTGAAATAAGGGGTTTCTGTTTGTAAAAATTCAACCCCATCCTCTACTATTAGTAGAAGTACGCCAATTTTTTCCATCCAGGGCTTTTAAAAATAAATCAGATATAAATGACTTTTCCTTCAATAAAATTCAAAAGTATCTTAAGTTAATTTTATTTGTAAGTGCTTTGCCAAAATAATATTTTATAAATAAAATGTCAGAACTACAAATTATTTGTGTATTATTTTATTATTAGGTCCAGTTCACAATATTTAAAGAATCTGAGGTTTTAAAGCTGGTTAATAAACTAAGATATGAAGAAATGAATGTAATTAGGAAAATACTACAGATTTATAATGACACACAAAAATTAGACAATGTCACAAAGATATGTTAGGGTTTCTTGATATGACAAAAGTTCAATATAAAGAAAATGTTAGTTATATTTTAATCTATAATTTATTTAATTGAAAACTTACAGTAAAATTGGAAACAAAAAGAATTATCGAAACATAATTATGTTTGCCTACTACTTATTTTAAACTACATATTTTTTTTTAAATAATTGGTTCGAGATTTCGATTTTTTTAACAGTTTAAGACATGTATAAAACGCCATTAAAAACCAGCCAACGTAACAGAGAAGCTTTTATTCTAAAGGAATTTCGGTCATTGTTTTAAAAATATTTTTAAATAAAAATAAAACTTCTTGTGCGATTGTGATCCATTTATCACAGCGACTGGGAAATCTATCTTCAGAAGGAGGGAAACGATAAAATGCTAATTTTGTATTTATCTTTATAGCTTCGCGTAGGAATTTGAGCATCCCATACACAGCACACAGTTTTACTCATTTTCAGAATATTTTATTTAGAAATATTCTATAAATATATGAAAAATGTCACTTGTAGAAACGGTTCAAACGTTCAAATGGTAAACAAACAGAAAACAGGTTCCGATGCAACGTTGACATCCCAGAATTTACCCCTTTGTCCTGCAGATGGCGCAGGCATCTACGCTTACGGTCTCTATACCCCCTTAATATCCAAATAACTAAAATTGCACACTAAATTTTCGTATTATTTACTTGTTACGCAACCATTATTTATGATATGTCAGAAAAATATGAGGTTATCTGACTAGCTGAATGCACATGGCATTATTCAAGATTATGATGGGAATACAAACTGACTGCTACTACCAAAACACTTTTTGGTTCGACAGTTTCCCTTCAGGATTCCTAACTCCCTTATTCTCTTTACCTCAGTATTGACTATCCATTTGAAAAACCTGCTAGTATTTCTTTTCCGCCTAAACCCAAACCTTATCAGGGTAGCCTAAGGACATGCCCCATATGTATGTGTCCATATCTCAGGCGCGCGTTCAGACAGCCAAGGGGGATGGGGGCTCGACATCTCCCCTCCCCCTCCCTGATTGTGGGTTGTGGGAAAGTGCCTTTCCGTTCTTTCGATGCCAAGTTAATTTTCTCGAATTAGCGTCATCTCACAATGTTTTGGATATCGAAAAAAATTTATTGTAATCTAAATAAAAGGAAATCTGCAAAATACTCCTAAAAACATAATCAAAAATGTTGCTCATGATCATTTTCTGAAAAGAATTATATGAGACGGATTGTTTGATTTCAGTAAAAGAAGCTTCTTCCCTTCTTAATATGTGCAGTTCCAACATCTGGCAGGGTCATTATATCCCCGGGCTGAAGTAGCCAGCGGACAGGTGCTATATTGTGTTTAGAGTCAGAGCTGAAATGAAGGACTCTCGTTTCAGAGGGAAGATAGTTCTGTTTTTGAAAACGTACGTTGGTAAAAAAAAATGTCAGTTTCTTTGTAATTTTAATACATTACAGTGAAATCAATGAATAAATATGTTGTCCACTTCATTCATTATCTATAAAGCAAGACAAACTTTAAAAGAATTCACAGATATAAATAAATTGCTAAATTCAAGTTGTTATATAAAGTTTTTTTTTTATTTTACAGAGAGATAACTTCAGACAGAATAAGAAATAAGCGTTCTTTTTAAATTAGCAAGTATTACAAAAAAAGAATTGTTCTTTAAAATCTATATAAAAATTAAAATAACCTAAACATTTGCAATTTTGAACACCGTTATTGTCTTTTCCGGTCCGGGTGGGGCTTTTCATTATAGTAAACTTTGTAGATTCGTCAGTAATGGATATATTTTTAAATGTTTAAATTTATTACAATTATCCATTGATTAAAACAATACAAGCTATATCATAACTTTCAGGAAAGTTTTACTTTAATAGAAATTTGGTAAAACTAAAAACAGTTAAAACTTCTTTTAAAAGTTTTTAGGGTTTTTTTAAGGGGGAAAATATAATTGTCATAAAAACGTTAAAATTAAAGCTTTGTAAGAAAATGCTAAGACTTTTTTTCACTTTGCATATTCTCATTAACCGACACTATGTTATGATCAAGGTAATTGAATGCTAGCCAATAAATAGCTATAAAAAACCAGAAAAAAAGTTATATAATTATTCATTAAAGGAATACTTGCGTACTT
The DNA here is from genome assembly GCA_023701765.1 of Hylyphantes graminicola. Taxonomy (NCBI): domain Eukaryota; kingdom Metazoa; phylum Arthropoda; class Arachnida; order Araneae; family Linyphiidae; genus Hylyphantes; species Hylyphantes graminicola. Next base: position 34,638,429 of record CM043112.1, read on the forward strand.
TCGTACGGAAAAATCGAAAAAGAATCGAAATTCAAATTCTCCAATTTAACCCTTTCAGTCCCAAAAATTTACTACACAACAGAAACATCTGATATTCACAAAATAGGCTTATTTTAGGTCAAATATACGAATTCCATTTGAAAAAAAATTCATTAAAATTTTTTATTATGGTTTTTGAAACAATGCCAAATTTTTTTAACTGTGGAAAACAGCAAAATAAAAAAATATATAATACCTAAAAACACTTCGAGTTATATATTTTAAGGTATCTGACCATATTATTACAAAAAAATTAGTATTTATTTTAACCGAAATAGTTTAAATTGTGTTTTAAATTTGTGGAACTGAAGTGAACTTATAAAAAATCAGGAGAAACGCTTGTTGACTATTTCCTAAATAAAAAAAATAGTAGTTCTGATTTATTGAGATTAATGTAAAATATTGTCTGATAGAACAAAGTATGAAGAATCGAATGATGTGTGTTTGGATGTCATAACGGGAAATAAAAATTTTGAAAAAAATATTCAAAGTGATGATGCCAAATGGCATCACTGGGACTGAAAGGGTTAAAAACAACATTTCAAAAACATGAACAAAGTGGAGTTCTGTATTTAATTAGAAGCTAGAGTTGAAAGCCTGACAAACATCGATTTTCCTCGACTGTGTATCGTTAATAAAACCAAAATAAATTGCCAAAAAAAAATTTAAAGTTATTTGCCGCAATCCATACTTGGCACAAATAATAATTCCAGCAACCA